>JAYESA010000004.1:272193527-272308527 GCA_036927795.1 Iris macrosiphon | reverse complement strand
TCAGGGTGCTCTAACAATCCCTTCCGGACCGACCGATTCCCAGTGCCCCAGGAATCGACCGAGAGACTATTACCTTGTGCACAAGTTATCCGAGACCAATGCAAGACAAGCAACATTCACATTCACATTCACAAGAACATAACAATCTAATAGCCACACCCCCCTGGAACCCGAAGGCACGGAACATCAGGGCGGACTATTAGACTATACTCTTCTTCTTATTCAAGCAAACACATCTTTTCACATATCTAATAGCACACCCCCCTGGAACCCGAAGGCACGGAACATCAGGGTGCACTATTAGTCTATGCATATACGAATCAAAGGCAGCAGTTCGATATAGCAAAACAGACAAGCGAAACATACTTTTTGGCAAGCACGATTGATTCTTATTTAACATGCAAAAACTATCTCTTTCTTTCTTAGCATATTCAGGGAACATATTTCAGGCATTTCGTTTACTTATCTTCTTAGCATGACAAGAGTTCGTTTGAGCTGTGTCGGTGTAACTAAGCATGTAACATTTCTATCTTTCTCTTAGCATAGCAGTAGTTCGTTCTCATTTCTGACAAGCATTTATATTCTCTTAGTTAGTCAGCGTATTCGTTTCAATGACAAGCTATGTGAGTTCTCTTATTAGCATGCTGAGTCGATTCTATCATTCTCTTATGAAAACATTCTTTTTAAGCAAACAAGCATTCAAAAACTCAGATTCATTTTTAAGTCGTGCCAGAATCAGAGAATGCAGTTCTGTCCACTCACCTTGATTAATCGGTCGGGAACTCTCCGAGAAGACTTCCGTTCGAGCAAGCAAGTCGATCCCACTTGTACATAGCGCCGACGCGGAGCGGGGCACTACATACTTACCCACCAACAAAGAGTTTCGTCCTCGAAACTCAAGGAGAAACTCACGAAAACACAAGCAGTGATAGTCCTCATCCCTCGCCATCCCAAATCCAAAACTCAGCAATCCATAATCACAAATCACAATTTATATCTCAAGCAAATCAAAACAAATCCAGAAACTTTTGCCGGCATTTTCGAGAATATTTACGGACTCATTGTATGGAACGTTCACTGCATCTCACATCAGGCACATCTCAGAGTTGGAAGCAACGGAATAGGCAAGGAATCGAGTCGCTCTGATACCATTATGTCACGCCCCGGTCCCGCAGGGCCGTTCGTCCTCGCTTTGGTCCCTACGGAACCGATCGTCCTCGCACGGACGTGATGCCGTGCAAGCCTAAAGTGCGCTTGCACAAGGCCAAAGCTTTGAAACAAGGGCAAGTAAGCTATTCAATATCTGAAGCAGCGACACATAACATTGCAGAAAAGTGAAGAACACAATGGCATATGAAAATAGGCTCTTTTATTGATATTCACAAATGTTACAAGCGGCACATGGCCGAGGTTACAATTTGCTCAAGCACTCTTCTCTCGATTACAATGATACTGTTCCATATATTATGTCCCTTTATACAAAGCAACTCAAAGCAGGCACAACTCGATGCGGCTCCAGGCATCGACTCCAGATTTCCGGTTCCTTGGGATGAGGCACGGCTATCGCTTCCTCGGACGAACGGGCACCTGAAAATAAGCAGACTGTTGGTGGGTCAGCACTTTATGCAAGTACTGGTGAGATAAAATAACTGAACAGAAGCTACACCCCCTGAAACCCACACTAAGTAATCATGTGGCAAAACATTGCATTACTAGTGATCTTGCTAGTTTTACCTAAGTTTATTTCATGCAGTTCAGAACTATAGTCAGATTACATCTTTGAAAACATAACTTGAAAACAGTTTGCATATCGAAACTATAAGCATACGAATCGAGACAGTGCTCTATCGTGTAGTGCGCAACATGTATTATGCAACACAAGTCTAACTCTTAGGGGCAAAGCTTAACTAGCATACGGATCATATCGAATCGAGGCAACATATCAAATGGACTATCATTTAATCAAGTACACAAATAGAACTATCAATCAGAGGTCGGTCCCCGAGAAACTCAGGATCGGTAGCGGTAATCCAGCTAACCAATGACTCACATTCTGATCCTATTAGCAGCTGTGACTCATGGCTGCACATTACTGCCGAAGCAGCCGTAACCAAGGTTCAGCTCTGCACTAATAGTCATTGTCCGACCGATGCGAATGCATGCAACACTATCAGATAAATTCTATGATGCAGACAAAATGAACATGCGTGCTCATGCATAAACTCATATTTCTTACCCCATAGCCGAACGGTTATCCCTGCAGCAAACACACAAGTTAGTCACAATATGCACCTTATGAACAAACTTATAAATCCATCTTCTTCTGGTGTCACAATGATAGGTATGCAAGAAGGTAAACCTAGCATGCGCCCTATCTATATGACGGTCCTGAGAAACTCATTGATGGACAACAACACCCTCCTAGATCCCGAAGGACCGGAACATCAGGGTGCTCTAACAATCCCTTCCGGACCGACCGATTCCCAGAGCCCCAGGAATCGACCGAGAGACTATTACCTTGTGCACAAGTTGTCCGAGACCAATGCAAGACAAGCAACATTCACATTCACATTCACAAGCACATAACAATCTAATAGTCACACCCCCCTGGAACCCGAAGGCACGGAACATCAGGGCGGACTATTAGACTATACTCTTCTTCTTATTCAAGCAAACACATCTTTTCACATATCTAATAGCACACCCCCCTGGAACCCGAAGGCACGGAACATCAGGGTGCACTATTAGTCTATGCATATACGAATCAAAGGCAGCAGTTCGATATAGCAAAACAGACAAGCGAAACATACTTTTTGGCAAGCACGATTGATTCTTATTTAACATGCAAAAACTATCTCTTTCTTTCTTAGCATATTCAGGGAACATATTTCAGGCATTTCGTTTACTTATCTTCTTAGCATGGCAAAAGTTCGTTTGAGCTGTGTCGGTGTAACTAAGCATGTAACATTTTTATCTTTCTCTTAGCATAGCAGTAGTTCGTTCTCATTTTTGACAAGCATTTATATTCTCTTAGTTAGGCAGCGTATTCGTTTCAATGACAAGCTATGTGAGTTCTCTTATTAGCATGCTGAGTCGATTCTATCATTCTCTTATAAAAACATTCTTTTTAAGCAAACAAGCATTCAAAAACTCAGATTCATTTTTAAGTCGTGCCAGAATCAGAGAATGCAGTTCTGTCCACTCACCTTGATTAATCGGTCGGGAACTCTCCGAGAAGACTTCCGTTCGAGCAAGCAAGTCAATCCCACTTGTACATAGCACCGACGCGAAGCGGGGTACTACACACCCCCTCCATGAGTCTTTTATCCTTCGTACCATGCTCCTCGGAGATGGTCGATTGCAGAGCTACCCGTGTGTCCGGGGGCATATGACACATATACTAGCCAGTCAACACGATTGGTAAATTAAGTCAGCATATGTCAAACCTACACATTCCCATGCATACTACAAGGTCTTTACTTGCATTTCACTTAGATGGTTAGCACCCTGTATTTATTTATTTATTCAGTATTTACATACCTGGCATATTATTTCCTGTATCTTGTTATGTTCCACTGAGGACCTGGTTCCCTTCCAGATTTAGACGAGGCTTTCTATCCCACGGTGTATGGCCCAGGACAGGAGACCAGGTGTGCTACCGAGGAAGAATTGGAAGAGACACCATCAGAATCTACCTGATTCTAGGAGATGCTCTCTTGGCGATGGAGATGTTTTGCTAGATAGACGATACTCAGTCTATCATGTTTTCTGTATTATTATTATATTTTGTAGTGGGTTTGTTCCCACAAGATGTGTATTGTGACATTTTCAGACTCAACATTATATATATTCAGCACTATTTCCTGACATTTCTGTGGATGAGATAGACTTGCCTGTACTAGACTTGTAGTATTTTAGGACAGCGTAGCTCGTTCCTTTGGGTCCATAAAAATGGATTAAACCCTTAGTGACGTGTCAGTTGGCCAATGCCACGTGGCCTAGTTTCTTACATTTTGGGACTGGGGCGTGACATGGTTTTAGTGGTGGCCCATGCAGGTCTAGTTTATTGCTAGTGGTATGATGACATGCCCAGCAAGCCTGCTATAGGATAGAAATAATAGGACTCATCCACTCTGACTTCATTCATAAATTTTTTACATCTTGCTTGATTATCAATCATTATTCCTTGTACTTTTTCTAATTATTCTATTTTTTCATAAATATGGACATACCCGGAGGACATGCGATTGATGGGGCTGACCCAGCAACAGACCCCTCGCCCGATGTCCAGGGAACCCCATCCACCCCGAGAGACCCATCCCCGAGAAGGATGCTGGTCTACCCAATGACTCCATACCTTCCCCAGAATCCTGCCCAGACAGGAACACCAGCCCAGCATGAAGGGCAAACCTCCCAGGCGGAGACACCACTGCCTCCACCTCCCGCCTTCCCTGCCCAGATGCCTCAGCTTGAGGGACAAACTCAAATGTTCCAGTTCCTCCAAGCTATGATGCAAACTCAGTGGCAGCAGACTGAAGCCCTGAGACAATCTCAGTGGCAACAGACTGAGGCCTTGAGACAGACGTTGATGACGGCCTTGGAAAGAACGACTGCCCCAGCACCAGCACCTGTCCAACCAATGGGCACAGTCCGAGGCTTCCGACAAATGAGCCCGAGAACCTTTAAGGGCAGCGAATCCCTAGAGGAGATCTCAGATTGGATCTCCAATACAGAAATGCTGCTAGAATGCTCGCAACTTACCCCCGACCTATGGATGACCGCCGTAAGAGCTCAACTCTTAGGCAATGCCCATCACTGGTGGGAATCTATAGAGCGTAGCATAGGCAAGGATCAAACTTGGGAACAATTATTGGAGCACTTCAATGCCAAGTACTTCCCTGCAACAGTCCAAAATGCCCTATACTCCCAGTTCCTGCATTTGGAACAGGAAAACATGACTGTTGACGCCTACGACGCGAAGTTCAGCAGACTAAGTCGATTCGGTACCATCTTGATACCGAATGAGCTGGAGAAGGCCAAAAGATTCCACCATGGCCTCACCTGCGAGCTCCAGAGGTATACGACATCACAGTCAAGGATCTCCTACGAGGAGGTTCTTGCAGAAGCGAGGGTGCAAGAAGCTATTGGCCGAGGAGCGAGACGCTCTAATCCAACCTTCCCGGCCAAAAACCAGCAAGGGGCAGGAGGCCCTATCCGTCGTCCACAAAATCAGACGCAGCAGATGACGGGGCCCTACCAGAAGAAGGAGCTCCCGACTTGTCACTATTGTGGCAAGAAGGGGCATTTTGCCAATAACTGCAGAAAGAAGAAAGGACTCTGCCTAGTATGTGGAGCTAGCCAACATATGGCTAGGGATTGCCCACAACGCAAAGATGGAGCCCCGGGCCAGAAGACGCAGACCTCAACTGGAGGTACACATCCTTCAACATCTGGAGGATATCAGAGGGGAGCACCCCTGGCTACACAAGAGGCCCAGTTCAACAAGGCCAGACAACAATCTGGAGGACAAAGACACGGATAAGCCTTTGCTTTAGCTGCAGTTGCTGAAGAACCCGAAGGAGAAACCATCGCAGGTACCATTTTAGTTGCATCATTACCTGCAGCCGTATTATTTGATTCTGGCGCTACCCTGTCATTCATATCTAGTAGTTTCGTAGCCATGCACAAACTAATCACTTCCCCGCTACCCAAGTGCTAGAAAATTCTTACTAGAGGAGGTATTGTTCCAGTTATCAACATTATTGAAACATGCCCGGTAGTTGTTTGTAGTAGAGAGCTAAGAGCGCAATTTTTGGTACTCCCAATGCCAAATTTCGACGTCGTCTTAGGCATGGACTGGTTAATCCAGAACAATGCTATCCTAGACTGCCGAAAAGGTAGTATCATCTTTAGACCACCAGGACACCCGGAGTTCGAATACGCACGAGGTACCATCGAGCAAGGAGTAGGCCAGACTCCTAGAGCTTACATGGCGATGGAGATAGAACCCCCAGTGATCGTTACAGAATTCGAAGACGTATTCCCGGAGGAATTGCCAGGCCTACCGCCTGACAGAGAAGTAGAGTTCACTATTGAGCTGATATCCGGAGCTGCACCGGTATCCTCAAATGTGTATCGACTGGCGAAGAAGGAGCTTGACGAGCTGAAGCTGCAACTTGAAGAATTGCAAATCAAGGGATTTGTTCGTCCTAGTGCATCACCCTGGGGAGCACCAGTGTTGTTTGTACCAAAGAAGGACGGAACATATCGGATGTGTATTGATTACAGAGCCCTCAACGCTTTGACAATAAAAAACAAGTACCCCTTGCCGCGAATCGACGATCTGTTCGATCAACTGACGGGAGCTGTGGTATTCTCAAAGATAGACTTGAGATCAGGCTATCATCAGGTCAAGGTACGACGAGAAGATATTCCAAAGACAGCATTCAGGACTCGTTATGGTCATTACGAGTTTCTGGTGATACCTTTTGGACTAACTAATGCACCAGCCGTATTCATGAACCTGATGAACAGAGTCTTCCACCAATATCTGGACCAGTTCGTGGTAGTCTTCATCGACGATATCTTGGTGTATTCAAAAAGCCACGAGGAGCACGAAGAGCACTTGAGACTAGTGCTAGAGACGCTGAGACGTGAGAGCCTTTATGCTAAACTAAGCAAGTGCGAGTTCTTCCTTGATCGTGTCGCTTTTCTGGGATACATGATCACAGGAGAAGGCATCTCGGTGGACCCAGCAAAGATCTCATCCGTGGAGACATGGCCAACCCCGACCAATGTCTCAGAGGTGAGAAGCTTTCTAGGACTTGCCGGATATTACCGGAGGTTCGTAGAAAACTTTGCAAGAATCGTGGAGCCAATTACCCGTCTTACTCGCAAGGACCAGGAGTTCATCTGGTCTGAGGAATGCCAGACAGCTTTCGACGAGTTGAAGAAGCGTCTGACTACTGCCCCCATTTTGACCATACCATCTGGATCCGGAGGTTTCGTAATCTATAGCGATGCATCCGGAAAAGGATTGGGTTGTGTCTTAATGCAACATGGAAAGGTTGTAGCTTATGCCTCAAGACAACTGAGGACTCATGAGAAGAATTACCTCACTCACGACTTGGAGCTTGCCGCAGTCATCTTCGTCCTGAAGCTATGGAGACATTATCTATACGGCGAACGAGTGGAGATTTTTACCGATCACAAGAGCCTGAAATATGTCTACACTCAGAAAGACTTAAACCTGAGACAAAGACGATGGCTCGAAGTGATGACGGATTTCGAGATCGATCTGCAGTACCATCCAGGAAAGGCTAATGTAGTAGCTGATGCACTAAGCAGAAGACCCTCGGCATTCTTTATGATCACCCAACCAGGTCTATTGAGAGATCTAGTAAAGTTGGAAATAAAGGTCATTATGCCAAGAATTGACGGCCAATTGTCAAACTACCAGCTACAATCAACATTGGTCGAAAGAATCAAGGCTGCACTACCAACAGATGCAAGATTTCAGAGGCTTCGACAAAGAACAGAGGCTGGAATCCAGACAGGATATCGCATACACGAAGATGGGACCCTAAGATGTGGAGAACGTCTTTATGTTCCAAATGGAGAACTTCGTGAGGAGCTGATGTCAGAAGCTCATAGCTCAACATACTCTATACATCCTGGAGGCACAAAGATGTACAGAGATCTGCGACAATACTACTGGTGGCATGGAATAAAGCGAGAGATAGCACGCTTTGTGGCAAAGTGCCTGGTGTGTCAGCAAGTCAAGGCTGAACATCAGAGATCAGCAGGTCTACTTCAACCCCTCCCAATACCCGAGTGAAAATGGGAACACATTACGATGGACTTTGTTACGGGCTTTCCAAGAAGTCCCAGTGGTCGTAATGCTGTATGGGTGATCGTAGACAGACTCACAAAGGCTGCTCATTTCTTACCTTTCAGAGTCGGACAATCTACCGAAGTCTTGGCGGACATGTACATGAAGGAGATAGTGCGTCTGCACGGAGTACCAGTCAGCATAGTGTTTGACAGAGATACGAGGTTTACATCTTACTTTTGGCGAAGTATGCAAGAAAGTCTTGGTACCCGCCTTAAGTTCAGCACCTCGTACCACCCGCAGACAGATGGCCAATCAGAATGCACCATCCAGACACTTGAAGATATGCTGAGAGCCTGCATGCTTGATTTCAGCGGATCATGGGAAGATCATTTGCACCTGGTAGAATTTTCCTACAACAATAGCTATCAAGCGAGCATTCAAATGGCCCCCTTTGAAGCATTGTATGGCAGGAAATGTCGTTCCCCAGTATGCTGGAGCGATGTTGGCGAAAGACAGATCTTGGGACCAGAATTGGTTGTTCGTACGGTGGAAAAAGTAAAAAAGATACAAGGACACCTACGAGCTGCACAAGACAGACAGAAGCACTGGGCCAACGTTCATCGACGACCTCTAGAGTTCCAAGTGGGAGAACATGTGTTCTTGAAAATCTCACCCACCAGAGGAACTATCAGATTTGGAGGAAGAGGAAAACTGAGTCCAAGGTACATTGGACCCTTCGATGTATTAGAACGCATCGGAGAAGTTGCCTACAAGCTAGCTCTACCTCAGACCCTGAAAGGAGTACATGACGTCTTCCACGTATCTCAGCTGAGGAGATACATTCCAGACCCAAGTCATATACTGGACCATTCAGAGATCACCGTCGGCCCAAGCCTATCATACCAGGAGGAGCCCGTAGAGATCCTAGATCGTAGCGAGAAGGTGTTGCAAGGCCAGACTATCCCTCTAGTTCGTGTTGCATGGAGACATCATGCACCAGGTGAATCAACCTGGGAACGAGAAGAGGATATTCGACAGCGTTTCTCCCATCTATTTCCAAACCAGGGTATGTCTTAATATTTTAAATCAATCTTTCATTCTCATTATATGTCTGTTTTTATTTCGAGGACGAAATATTCTAAGGAGGGTAGATTATAAACTCTCTCGACCAGATTTCAGTAATTTAGGATTAATTTTAGCTAATTAGAATTTCTGTAACTTTTTAAAATTTATTTTGTTTACATATCCTATTGATTGTGCACCTGTACCTTACACAATTAATTAAAGCATTACACTAGCTATTATTCCCAAACAAAATTCACATTCCTGCCCTAGACATGTTAGACTATTTTTCAGAATTTTGTGCAACTCTCAGATGCTTTATTTTGAGCCTCGTTTGAGACGCAAAAGTATCATTACAAAAGTCCGTATTTATTTCCTATTTTATTTCTTGCTCTTTACCCTTCTCTGTACCCCTAGAGATTGAGGACCAACAGGCACCTATTTTACCCAAACAAAAATACGATAATATTCTACTTTGAATATACTACAATTAGTATATTGACACCGTAGTAAAATTATGGCCCTACCTGCCTCTAAATAATTAGAGAACACCGTGCACAGTATTTATTAAATAATAAATACGATGACCCGTATCACCCAGAAACCAGGCCCTGCCCCTGCCCAGACTCACTCCCACCCCCTCAGGACCCTCCCACAGCTTTTTCCTCTCAATTCTGAGCATTTTAGTATTTTCTGGGAACAGGGTATTTTATCAGACAAATTGCGTAATTACGCAAAATACCAATTTTGGGGACCTATTTGCAATTTAGGAAATTTTAGGAGTTTTTATGCAAATTTTCAGTGTGAGGTGGCATCACCTCATTGGCTGGTGAATGTGGACCGTCCATGTGTCATGTGGGACCCACAAATGGCTGCAAAAATATCTTAAAAACCCAAATTACCTAAATACCCTAAAACTTCCATCTATTTACAACTTTGCCACTCCCCAAAATCCCTATATAAACCCGACCCCTCCCCCCTTTCAACCCTCACAGCCACCACCCTCAGCCACCACCGGCCACCCCACTCCGGCGAAGCCCTCGCCAACTCCCCACCTCCCCTCCGGCCAAGCCCCACCACCTCCGGCCGCCTGCTCCGCCGTGGGCAGCTGCCACAGACCCGAACCCCCACCCTGTCCACAGCCGCCCCAGCACCCCCGACCGCCCCTCCCGACCGCCTCCGGCCTTCGTGGACCACCGCCACCACCACCACTCGACTCGCCCCGACCCCCTCTACCGGACCACCACCCTCCCACCGCTCCACGACCTCCCCTCCGCCGCCGGCAGCCCCCGCAGTCCCTACTTCTTCCTAACCCTAACAACTATCCCTCCCCTCCGAACACCTCCAGTCACCACCACCGCCACCGTAGACCCCCACCACCACTACCAACCTCACCGCCACCCTCTCCTCCGTCGATCCCCCACCCTGCACCGACCGCTGCGCCGCCGCTGACGCCGCTGCCACCGCTGCAAGCCGCCACTGCTGCTCCTGCTGTTAACTGCTGCTACGGTTGCAGTCGTCCCTCCGGCCGGCCGCCGTCAGCTCCGCCGCCGTCCTCCCGCCGGCGACCCACCGTGGACCCCCTCTGCCACCCTGTCAGGTATAAATACCTGTAAATACGTAAATACGTAAGTAATTCCTATATCTATGTATATATGTATATATATATGTATATATTCATATATATTACTATATATATATTAATATATATATTATATATTATTATTATTATTATTATTAATATTATATATATATATACAGTATATATATATGTATTTACATTGCTACATTTTTATTTTTATTTATTAATTATTTATATATATATATATATATATATATATATATATATATATATATATATATATATATATATATATATATATATATATATATATATATATACATATATTTATATATATATAGCTATGTATATATATATTTAATTATATCATTATATATATATTACTATATATATATATACTTAAATACTGTATATTATACAGTATAATTATATATATATATATATTATATATTTATGCACCTTTTAATTTTGTTTTTATTTATTTATTTATTATTTATATATATAATAAATATGTAGTATATATATATATATATATATATATGTATATATACACTTATATATATGTATTCTATGTATAATTATATATATATATATATATATATATATATATATTATATTTATATATAATTATTATTATAATTACTATATACATTATATATATATATATACAGTATATATATGTATATTGTATATACATGAAAATATACATATATATTTTCTTTTCTTCCTTATATATATATATATATATATATATATATATATATATATATATATATATATATATATATATATATATATATATATATATATATTTATGTATGTATGTATTTATTATATTTATATACATATATATATGCCTTTCATTTTTATTATATATTGTATATATGTACTAATATATATGTATGTATATATATATTTCAATTCTTGCACTTTTTTTTCCTTTTTATATATGTAAATATGTAAATATATATATCTATCTATATATGTATTTAAATTCCTGCACTGTCATTTCATTTTATTATCATATATATATATATATATATATATATATATATAATATATTTAATAAATAGTGCTGGATAATACAGCATATATATATATATATATATATATATATATATATATATATATATATATATATATATATATATATATATATATATATATATATATATGTATATTTACATTTCCTGCACAGTCTTTCTTTTTATTATATATATATATATATATATATATATATATATATATATATATATATATATATATATATATATATATATATATATATATATATATTATCTATATATAAATATGTACTATATAATATAATACTGGATAATACAGTATTTATATATGTATTTATTTCCTGTACTGTCTTTCAATTTATTATATATATATATATATATATATATATATATATATATATATATATATATATATGTATATATATATATATATATATATATATATATATATATATATATATGAATAAATATATATTATCTATATATAATGTTATATATATTATATACTATATCTATATGTATATATATACTTTATATATATATGTGTGTATCCTATATTATATATATTGTCATATATGTATATAAGTATATATATATATATATATATATATATATATATATACTTTATATTTTACTCATGATATTCACGAACCCTGTATGTTTTAACAGAAAACATCTCCAGCACAACCAGTGACCCCCTGTCACAAGTACCCTCAAACTTGACTGTGAAATCAAGTTTCCAATACTATCAGGGAGTAGGCAAGTATACCTTGCCAAGTTACTGTCTAAATTCAAATGTTGTTATATGCTATGTTTTTTCTGAATTCATATAACTGTGAGTACCTAAGATTGCCTCAGGTACAGTCAACAGATACGTTGACTTGTAGAATAATTAACTTAGTCTTTTCAAGACCTACCAACATCTTTGAGGGTATCATAATATCCTCCTAGACCCTATCACGGGAACACGCAACATGGTTGCAATACATATTGGGATGCGAGCTGCGTATTTGATTAGCTACCAGTACGTGTGACACGCATCACGGCTTAGCACAATCAGGAAAACTCAGGAAAAGTATGACTTGGCATTTAGTTACATTGGGCGGAAAAGATAACTAGTAGACGTATGGGACACCCCCTCCATGAGTCTTTTATCCTTCGTACCATGCTCCTCGGAGATGGTCGATTGCAGAGCTACCCGTGTGTCCGGGGGCATATGACACATATACTAGCCAGTCAACACGATTGGTGAATTAAGTCAGCATATGTCAAACCTACACATTCCCATGCGTACTACAAGGTCTTTACTTGCATTTCACTTAGATGGTTAGCACCCTGTATTTATTTATTTATTCAGTATTTACATACCTGGCATGTTATTTCCTGTATCTTGTTATGTCCCACTGAGGACCTGGTTCCCTTCCAGATTTAGACGAGGATTTCTATCCCACGGTGTATGGCCCAGGACAGGAGACCAGGTGTGCTACCGAGGAAGAATTGGAAGAGACACCATCAGAATCTACCTGATTCTAGGAGATGCTCTCTTGGCGATGGAGATGTTTTGCTAGATAGACGATACTCAGTCTATCCTGTTTTCTGTATTATTATTATATTTTGTAGTGGGTTTGTTCCCACAAGATGTGTATTATGACATTTTCAGACTCAGCATTATATATATTCAGCACTATTTTCTGACATTTCTGTGGATGAGATAGACTTGCCTGTACTAGACTTGTAGTATTTTAGGACAGCGTAGCTCGTTCCTTTGGGTCCATAAAAATGGATTAAACCCTTAGTGACGTGTCAGCTGGCCAATGCCACGTGGCCTAGTTCCTTACATTTTGGGACTGGGGCGTGACAGAAGAGCTATTTCATTTCTTCATTTGTATATCACAAAATATAGGCAAATTATATAGGCACTCCAATACTTACTTAGGACACCCAATTTTTTTCAGTTTATTTACAAGTTTGCCATCAAATTTCTTTGCTTGAGGGCAGCCCAAATCCTTATATAAAAGCCAACGACATTTATATTTCAGTCCAATTTTTTTTAGGACTGTCACAATGTTGACAGTCCTTCAAATTGGAAGGACTGTGCCTTCAAATTGGAAGGACTGTTAACATTGTGACAGTCCTAAATAATTAGGATTGTAAAAAAAATTGACAATCCTTCATATTGGAAGGACTGTCAATTTTGTTATAGTCATCGGAAGAAGGCGATGAAGAAGATGAAGCAGCAGCAGCAGGGGCGGCATCGAGCGGGGACGACGCAGGGCGGCGATGAAGAGCGGGGGCGACGCGGGGCGAAGACAAACGCGCGCGCGGGGCGGCGCGAGTCGTAGCCACACTCACGTGCAAGGGGCTGCACGTGTGGGGACTGCGCGCGGCGGAGGCACGCGGTCGCGAGGGGCTGCGCGCACTCGCGCGGGGGCGGGGCGACTACGGCGGCGACAACAGCAGCAACTACAGCAGCAGCGGAGGCGAGCGCCTACGCCTACGCCTAGCCACCGCCCCCGCCCCCGCGCGCGCGTCTCCTCCCACGCCTCCCGCTGCCCGCCGCCTCCTCCGACGGTTGGGGTTGGGGTTAGGATTAGGGTTTGGGGGTTTGGGAAGAAAGAGAGTAGAAATTTAGAATGAAGAGTTTTTGGAAGGCTTGAGGGGGTGTGCTGTCCTGAGTAAATTTTGTACTGTCCTAAGTAAAAGTTACAAAAATTTGAACTATTATGAAGTAATGGACTGTTCTAAGTAAGTATTGGAGTAATGGACTGTTCTAAGTAAGTATTGGAGTGTCTATAAAATTTGCAAAATATATATTTCAAGTTCTCGATTTGGACTTCCATATACATTTCATAACAGCTGCTATTTTTTATAGCAATAATTAGTTGTAAACATATACGAAAAGTTGCATTCGGAAAGGAAATGTAACAAAACTCCCCCAAATTCCACAACAGCAATCAATTCCATAAAATTCCCAATCCCTCCTCTCTAAACCACTCGAATGGCGACTTCCTCGCTTCCGAAAGGAAATGTAACAAACCTCCCCCAAATTCCACAACAGCAATCAATTCCATAAAATTCCCAATCCCTCCTCTCTAAACCACTCTAATGGCGACTTCCTCGCTTCCGAAAGACGAAGCGCCCGACCCCTCTCCCCCACCGCCACCGCTGGACAACGCCGCCGCCTCCTCGGTGGACGCGTCCGAAGAGACCGCCGCCGAGAAGCTCCGGCTCCAAGTCGACGACCTGATCGCCAAAACCGACCAAGTAATCCACACCCCCCCCTTTCCCCTGTCCCCTCTTTCCCCAAAATTTTCACGTCCCGTCTCTTTGAAATCGAATAAAGGTCGGATCTTTGATCGCAGTTGGAGCAGAGAGTGAACGAGGTGTCGGAATTCTACGGGAGCAAGGAGAAGGCGAACAGTTCCAAGATGGTTTCGGGGGCTCCGAAGGAGAAGGAGAAGTTGATGGTCAGGAGCGGCAGCAGCAACAATATGAGCAGTCTCGGTTGCGGCGGCAGCGGCCGGAAGGAGGTCTTCTGCTCGAAGAGGATGCAGGAGGTCATGCGGCAGTTCGGGACGATACTACGCCAGGCAAGTCCAGATCTTTCCTTAAAATTGTGAACTTTAGCTCCTTTATGTATTCCTTGGAGGAGGCGTCGAAAAAACCGACAAATAGATGAGCATCCAGAATGGGGTCGGCTATGGACCATAGCGAAGCTTCATAGAAGAATTGACAAACTTTTTTATAACCGGCTGTTCAACCTTCTATGTTGGCACTAAATTCGTAGCTTATGTTGTTATTAGGAGGAGAGGGTTGCGTTAAACAATAAAAAACCAACAAATAGACGATGCTGAAATAAATTAATGGCAATTTACCCATATTGGATTAGGATAAATAAATAACTTTCGAATGTCATCGCAACTCTGGTGCTTTTGTGGGCTTTGGTGCAGGGGCAGGACTTTAACATGGTTTCATAGTAGTCATAATTCAACAGTTTATAGTTGGTGTAAAGGGTATCTTGTCAATAGGATCCAATCAATTCAAAAAGTTTTCATTGTCAATTTTTAAATCCTATCTTATTCAGTAGTAAACCTCTCTCCTATTTCCAAATTATAGGCACTTTTCTCTTTTGTTGGACTCGGCCTCTGCAGAGCTTATGTGTTTTGGATATCAGTCGTACCGGCTGATTTACCATTTTCGAACGGGGACCGAGACATATGGCTGACCTGTATGGAAAAAAATGGTCAGGACTCATATCGATGGTATCTAGGCAAAACATGCTTGTATATTGACCAAGTTGGCTGATATAACAACAAAAGTGACCGATAAATTGGCCTAACTCGGTTTAAGATTTATCATTTAGTTTAAATCCGGTTGAGAAAAACTAGGCGGCGTCTAGGCGCTACTCTAAAAATCGGTATGTTCCATTAGTGTTCCATTAGTTTATCATTTAGTTTAGAATGGTTATGTTCTATTAGTGTTTAGCACTATTCTAAAAATCGGCTTAGGTGGCGTCTATGCGCTAGGCATATGGTGCCTGACCGACACCTGCTTAGGCGTCCGCCTAGTGCCCCCGACGTCCGAGTATGCATGTTTTTGGGTTTTATGGACAATTGCTGCAATTTTCAGCAATTGATTTAAACCGCCTAGAACTAGACGGATTAGGCGTCCGATGTCCGTCCGACTAGCGCCTTTCACAACCTTAGTGTATAGTATGCTTAGAATATGTATGTGCAGGTAGAGCCTTATTCTTAATTAAACTAAATATTCTTAATTAAACTAAAGTTTAATTCTAATTCTAGTATGTTTGTACATTAATACTCCGAAATACATGTCCTATATTAAGCGAATTATTATCATATACCACCATGAGGTCGTATCTCCCGATATGTCTGCTATATCGCCCAGTATCTTGTATGGCGACCCCCAAGCCGGTATGGGCCCGATATACAATAAACAGAACTTGAATAGCTGGGAGAAGAAACTCAACAAGACCTATGAATATTGATTACCTTAGATTGTATCTGATATAGAAGCTTTTTGTATAATCCACTCGTGTTCTTTCCTCGCATTGTTATTTTTTTCAGAATTCTTTTACATGCCAAACAATTCTCATGCATCTCCCTTCTTAGGGCCACATGTACACATGTAATCCATGTAGCCATTCTAAATGGTATGAATTGAATTATGAATGCAAGCATGTAAAATTCATATAGTAGACATTCAAAGAAAATATTGATATTCGTACATGCATGGTCTAATAGGGCTGCAACGTAGACAAGCCAAGTCAAGTTTGGCATGTTCAAGCTCGAGCTATTTCTGCTGAAATTATCAAGCTGGGCTTGGGCCTGCATTTACAAGCTTCAAAATTGTTGAATCTTGAGCTCGACTTGGTTTGCGCACTTGTCTAACAAAACCCCATTAGGTCGTTGGTGGACTTTTTCGTTGTTGTTGTTGTTGTCAACTTTAGAAATAGATTATTTGCGGATTAAGCTTGTTCTCGAATCAAGCTGAGTGCATTGTACATGCTATGCAAAAGAAGAAAAAAAACTCAAGGCCAAGCTTCTTATGTTCGACTTGGCTTGTTAAGAAAATCGTGCTCATGTTGGAGCTTGGCTTGTTAACGACGACAAGGTGAACTTCTATGACTGACATCGAGATGAACCAGTCACAAGATTGCTTACCTATTGCAATATTCTTTACACCAATACTTTACTGACTTTTTCACCATTGAGAAGTATTAGATTTCATAAGTTAAATGGATATCATTTGGAGAGGAATTGACTGCAACGCTTTGCTCATTGACATATGTAGAGTTCAATAGAAATCTTTCAGAGAGTTCCTGCATAAGCTCATACTAAAGAGGGCTTATGGCATACCAAGAAGAATTCATTCTCATAGTCCAACTTCTTATAACTGCTGGTTATGATTATGGATTTTAAGGGTAAAGACAAATTAAATGTTGGGCTGAAGAATGAGGGTTGATGCTATGAAGCTTTTCATTCCTTACTTCCTTTTCCAAGAAAAGATAAAGGAGTGTTGTTTGTACGAAAATAGTGGAGAATCTTGACTTCTCTACCAAGAGTAAAAACTTTTATTGAAAGAAGAGGATGATGTAAAAACTTACTTTAAAAAGCAGAATTTTTTGTATAGAGCATTAAATTATTATTAAATTACATGCAGAGAAATAAGTTTGGCAAATTTACACCGAGAGAACAAAAATACCCTTAGTAAGGCCGTTTTGGTTCTCTCCATATTTTAAAATAAAAACCAAACGATAACGCTTTTCTTATGGGCGCTTTAAATTTTTTTATTTTTTTTAATATTGTGTCAGAAAGAATGCAAAAAGCAAGTACAAAAAAATAAAAAAAATATTTTATACAAAATGTCCTAGTAAAAAAATATTTTCGTCGCATTTTTTACTTTTTATTTTTTGGGCGGAAAGAAATTAACAAAAATATATTTAGTAAAAACGCCCCTAGTAGGGGCATTTTCAACTTTTGTTTTTCTTGGGTCTTCAAAAAATTAAATTTTTTTCGTTGAAACGGCTCTAGTGCTGGCGTTTTCCATTAAATTCGTTTTTTTTAATTTTTTTACTACACAGTGGCATCATCAACTACTTACTATTCATTATTTTCCCTCCCTATATAAGTACTCTCTCCACTTTTGTTTTCTCAATCCCAACATCTCAAACTTTGTTCTCTCTCTCTCTCTCTCGTTTTGATCCCTCCAAACTCCTTTTCTAGCTAGCTCTTCAAACTCGATCAGTGCTTATGGAGACAACGACTGAACCTGAAGCCAACAAGTTAGAGTCTGTCGACACTAGTGCTGCTTCCTCCAAGAAGTTCGACCTCCCGGTGGACTCGGAGCACAAGGCCAAGTCCGTAAAGCTTCTCTCCTTGGCCAACCCCTACATGCTCACCTTCCACCTCTCCTGGACCTCCTTCTTTACCTGCTTCGTGTCCACCTTTGCAGCCGCCACCTCATCCCCATCATACGCGACAACCTCAACCTTACCAAGGCAGACATCGGCAACGTTGGGTTCATCCACGAGTACTACTACGACCAATTTGGCCTCAACCTCCTGCCTCATTGTCGCCTTCTTCGGTATGGCCAACTTCGTCGCACGTCCCTTTGGCAGTTTCATCTCCGACCTCGGCACTCGCCACTTCGGGAAAAAAATTGAAAATAACTAAATAATTTTTTTAAAAATAAATCAAAAAAATGTAAACGTCCCTAAATATTTGTTTTAATTTTTTTTTCCAACCCCCTCCCCCCAAAAAAAGTTGAAAACGGGGCATTTTTATTTTTTTAAATTTTCTTACGGACTACATAAAAAAGAAAATTTTGAAAACGCCTTTACCAAGGACGTTTTCGTTTGATTATTATTTTTAAATATGGAGAAAACCAAAACGCCCTTAGTAAGGGCGTTTTTGTTCTCTCCGTGCAAATTTATTAAACTCGTCTCTGTGCGTAAATTAATAAAACTTTAATGCTCTATACAAAAAATTTTGTTTAAAAAGAGATTAGCTAACAACGAGAAAACATGGACATGGTAATTGGAAAGAGAAGAGATTGACATTAAAACTTTCTATATTTAATTAGGATCCTATTAACCATTGGATCAATTTAAGATCAACGGTTTATAATTGGTGTAAGAATAAGACTCTTACACCGGGAAATCAAACCCGACTTGGAAGATTTGATTGATCAGGCAACAATTCAAAACTTAATGATAATGGATTAGGATTTGAGTCATATTCAACATAAACATGACATAAACCCATACTGTAGCTGTCTTTAATTTTTAATTTAGACAATAAAGATGTGCATTGCACTAGATTTTTCATTGTGACCATAGGTTTCAAAATATTATTGACGGTTCAATAAAGTTTTTTGTGTGTTGTTGTTTACTTTCATATATGTCTAGGAGTAAACCCATAAACAAAATTGGGTCCTGGTCCGTGTTTGAAGGTATGCATTGGATATATTGTTTGTGACAACAAATGGAGACATATTTACAATTGTTAAAGGTGGGCATGAATTTTTTGTTAACACTAAAACATACAAGTAAATGCCATTGTTGTATCTCGACTTGATACATGTCTTATAGTTGAAAGGTGTTTATAGACTACATTTTTCATGACTTCATGAGGATTATCGAAAAACAGCAGTGAAATGTTGATTTTAAACTTAGAATAACGGTTTAGTATGACTTGTTCGTTTAGTTGGCTTGTTGATGAGATATTGGTTTTTGTACTTCGTTAAAAAACATGTTTTGTATGCTTAAATTTTTGTGCAACCTTTAATGCCAATAAGGATTTATTTTGTTAAAGCTTGATATCCATCGGGCGATCTGTATTGATATAGTCTCATAAGTTCAGCTATATCGTGCCTATAAAGTTTCTTACTAGGTGAATTGTTTTCTGAATGTACGTCTCCCTTTGTGTTCAGTTTGATACACTTGAAATAATTAGCCATACTCAACATAAGAATTACTTCCTATACCATCAGACCATGTGCTAAAGCAAGTTTGGTTAAGGTTTTTATGACCGACTGTCGATCAAACGTTAACCTTCTATATTGGTGCTAAATTCCTAGCCAATGTAGCTATGGACATGAACGAGTTGTGCTAACAAATAAAAAACCAAAAAATAGATGATTTTTAATTAAATTAAGCGCGCTTCGCCCATACTGGAGTAAGATAAATAAATAACTTTTGATCCTCATCAGGATTTTGGAATTTTGGTGCAGTGACATGGACTTTAATCTGAAACGCTGATTTTAAACTAATGAAATACTTAATAGGATCCCAATTAGATTTAGAAAGTTTTAAAAGTCAAGTTTTATTAACTATCCTATTTAGTAGTAAATCTTTTTCTCCTTTTGTTTCCAAATTATAGGCTCTTCTCTCTTTTTCTTTTGTATGCATCCTTGTAGAGCTGCTCTGTTCGGGATATTGATCATACCAGCTAATATATCATTTTAGAAGGGGACCGAACGGTATGACTGACGTGTATGCAAAAAAGAGTCATGACCCATATTGGCTGTATCCAGGCCCAACCTGCTGATATATCGACCAAAACGGCCATATATCTGCCTAACTTCGTATGAGTTGGATCATTCGATTTAAACCCGGTTGCAACAACCTACTTTAGATACATATGTTCCATGATTAGCGTTTAGGCTTCGTTTGGTAGGAGGGATGGAAAAGTGGAAGGAAAGAAAAAGAGAATGATGTATTTTCCTTCCATATGGAAAGGAAACATCATTTTCTTCCTTTGTGTTTGGTAGAAATGATGGAAAAGAGAAGATATTCACTTTTTTTTGTTTGGTATGGAAGAAAAAGTGAAAGGAAAGAAAGTAAAAAATATAGGTTATACCAATTTTTTTCTCAACTAAAAACACTTATTTACCATTTGACTTCATGAATAATTTTTAAATAACACAATTAATATGGGGGTATAATTGTTAATTAATATAAGCCTCCACTTTTTCTTCCACTTTTGGTAGGATAGAATTTCCTAGGTTAGGAGGGAAAATTAATTCCTCCACTTTTTCTTCCTTCCTCTTTTACTTCCATACCAAACAAGAGAAAATGAATCATTCCCTCCACTTTTTCCTCCTCCATTTTTCTTCCTCTCATTTTTCTCTCCTACCAAACACACCCTTAGTGTGCTTAGAAATACATGTCTTGTTTTAAGTCTTGTATTAAGAAATATGTATTTGCAGGTAGAGCCGTATTCTAGATTATACTAAAGACTAATTCTAGTATATTGGTACATTAATACTCTGGAATAGATATCTTGTATTAAGTGAATTAATATCCTAGCCGCCATGAGATTATATCTCCCGATATGTCCGGTATTTCACCTAGTATCCAGTATGGCAACCCCCAAGCCGATATGTGTCCGATATCTGATATCAAGAACCTTTTGTAGAGTTGGGAGAAGAAACTCTTAAGGTCGCGGATGTACATATGTGGGTGTGGGGGCATGTGCCCCTATAGATTATCTGAAAATTCATATATTAGTAGTATAAGATTAAATATGACCTAGCCTATAATATAGCTTGTGCCCCCACCCATTGTGGTAAAAGAATTACCCATTTCATTCTAGGAAAAGAAGAGACTAGTTTGTCTTTGTCCTACTCATTTTGATGAAAAAAATAAGCAAGTGTATCAAGAATCTTTTTCTTGTTTGGTAGTAATATTAAATTTAATATAAGTGCCTCCATGGAAAATATTTCTGGATCCGTCCTGCTGATATAGAAGTTGTTTTGTTATGGGCTATGCTAGGATTACAACCAAATGCCTACAACTCTCTTACAACCACCACGTGGCGTCCACGTGGCGGCCGTCCATTGGAGGAGGGGGGAGATGTGGGACCCGGTGGCTGTCCGGATGGTCGCCACGTGACGGTCGTTCATTGGGGGAAAGGTGGGACGGGGGGGGGGGGTGTGGCCCACATAGCAGGGGGGTGAGAGGGTTGTAAGCATTTGATAGTGAACTTAGCATTATTGTTTTGTTATAGGTCGTTGGTGTTCTTTACTCTTAAAATTGTTGTTTTCTTGGAATTTTTTACATGTCAAACAATTGTCATGCGTCTCTCTTCCCAGGGCCATGTCTGCATATGTAATCCATGATTTCATGTTGCCGTTCTAAATGAATGGGAATTGAATTATGAATGCATGCATGTAAAATTCATATAATGGACGTTCGAAGAAATAGTGATATTTGTATATGCATGGTCTATTAGGGCTGCAACCTAGACGAGGCAAGTCTAGCATGTTCAAGCTTAGGTCGTTTATGCTGAAATTATCACGCTTAGCTTGAGCCCACACTTCAAGCTTCAAACTGTTGAAAGTTGAGCTCAACTTGGTTTGCGCTCGACTTGTCTTGAAAATCTGCATTGGTCATGGTGTACTTGTTTTCTTATCAACAGTAGAAATAGATGTTTGCAAATTAAGCTTGTTCTCGAGTCAAACTAAGTGCATTGTACATGCAACTCAAAAGAAAGTTTATATAAGGAAAGTTTCTATAAGACCGTGAGTCGAGCTTGCTCATGAGCTTACTACCCGAGCTTTCTATGTTCAACTTGGCTTGTTAAGCAAATCGAGCTTATTTTATGTTCGAGCCATAGTTTGTAGTATCGGTCGATACCGACTCGATACGACCGATACCGACTGATACACGATATTGACTGATACCGACATTGGGGGTCTCTTTTTCGATCAATTCTGCATAGAGAATTGAACGAAAAAGACCAATCAACAATGGCGTAAAAGCATAATAAGATTGTAAAAGTATGTAAAAGAAGAAAACTTATCTATTGTATGTAAACTAATCGGTAAGGGTGACTATATTCATTTAATTTCAAAACTACTAAGAAACAATACTGGAAATATTTAAAATTATGCCTAAATGTATTAAATATATTTTCTAAAATGTTAATAATTTATTAATAATTATTTGTTTTTTGATACTAAAAAATTCGATACTCCGATTCGAAACCGTCGATCCTGATACTCATAGGCACTGTTCTAAATTTCGGTCTAGGCGCCTGCCGGCCGCACCAGAAACTCCCTAGGCGGGTTGTTCGGACGACTTTTTTTTGAAAATTTTCAAAAAAATTAAAAAATTAAAATCGAAAATTTTTGATTTTTTTTTGAAAACTTACCTTGATTGGCTGTTGCACCTTTATTGGTTGTTGCTGCTATTGATGCTATGGAGAGGTTAGAGACGGAGGGGAGAGAGGCGAGAGGCGGAGAGGAGAGAGATGGAGGCTGGACTCTCTCTCCTCTCCCCCTTTTAGACCCGCTACTACTACTACTACTACTTGTACATGACCTTAAACACTTACTACTAGCCATAATAGCACATAGACTTATGTGTCTTTATATTACATACAAAGTATATATGTCCTTTACATATTTAAAAAAAATTATTCAGTTCAGTGCCAAGGCGCTAGGCCGCCCTCCGGTGCACCGACTTCGCCTAGCGAAATTTAGAACATTGCTCATAGGAATAGTCTAATACCGATTCCGATACCTATTATGCGAACCTTGGTTCGAGCTTGGCTTGTTAATGAAGACATAAGCTCCTATGGTTACATTGAGATGAACCAGACAAGATAAGCTCCTATGGTTACATTGAGATGAACCAGACACAAAAGTGCTTACTTATTGTAATATTTTTCACGTCGATAAATTTTGCCGACTTTTTCACCATTTAGTAGTAGATTTCACAAGTTATATCATTTGGAGAGGAATGGGCTGCAATGTGTTTGCTCATTGACATATCTAGAGGTCAATGTGAGGTTAGAAACCTCGGGAGAGTTCCTGCATTAGTTCACAGTAAAGAGTGCTTATGACATACCGAGAAGACTGAATTCTCATAGTGCAACTTTTTAGTTTTTATGAGTGCTGGTTATGGTTATGGATTTTTTTTGGTAAAGCATATTAAATGTTGGGTTGAAGAATATGGGTTGCTGCTACTAAAGTTTTCCATTCCTTCCTTTCTTTTTCAGGAAAAGATAAGGGAGGGTTGTTTGTGACAAAACACCGGAGAATCCTTCTCTACCAAGAAGAAAATCTTTCACAGCAAGAAGGGGAAGATATAAAACTTACTTAAGAAAGAGAGTAACTAACGTGGAAAAAAACATGTATATGGTAATTGAAAAGAGAATAGAGCAATATTGATATTAAAACTTTCTTTATTAAATTAGGATCCCATTCACCATCATATCAATTTGAAACCAACAGATTATAGTTGGTGCGAGAATACAACTTTTACACCGGAGCAATTAAACATGACTCAGAAGATTTGATTAGCTAGACGACAATTCAATACCCTACCAAATTGGATTGAGATTTGAGTCATATTCAACACGACATAAACCCATATGGTAAACATGGTTTGATTTCTTATTTAGAGGACAACGGTGTGCACTAGACTAGATTTTTCACTAAGACCATAAGTTTGAAGTAAGATTGACAGTTTAGTGTAGTTTAGGAGTAAACCTATATACAAATTTGAGTCTATTTGAAGCATAATTCGCAGTATCGATTGATACTGATACATATTGGTTGTATTGTATCGGTTTTGGCATGTCCTAATCCGATACCGACCACTATTGATATTGGCCGAGCTAATTTTGGGGTCTCTTTCCGGTCAATTCAACAGGAAAAAAATGGAAAGAAAAAGATAGAAGTATGAAAAAATAGTGTCGACACAATGATTCGCTTTTGCGAAGATCGACAATGTTAGAGTGTGTTAACAAGGAAGATCCCTCATCAACACACTGAAACCATTACTAATTGCCAAAGTTGTATATCTATAATTCAAAGATTGATCCATATTAATATTATCCATTCAAAACTATTTATTGTTGTTGCACTTTCTAGAGGCAAGTAAATAAACATTAACCAATAGTATCCATTGCAAGTAAACGATTTGGTAATGTTAGTATTATTCCATTTAAAACTAATAGAAACAACATATAATATATAAAATTATGTTTAATGGTTTCAAATATTTGTCTTATTATCAGTATTGGCTTTCCGAACAAAGAACTCTATACTCCAATCCGAAACAACCAAAAATGTTGAAATCGTCGATGCCGATACTCATAGGAAGGGTACGAATCGGATTCCGATACTGCGAACCTTTGTTTGAATGTATGATTGTATGTGTTGAACTTAGATTGTTTTCAATGACATGTTAAGTGGAGACATATTTCCGATAGTTAAAAGGTGGCATGAGATTTTTGTGAATACTAAATCATTTGAGTAAACCCATTTATGTAAATTGTATCATGATACATGTTTTATAGTGGGTGGGTGTCTATAGTATAGACTACATTTTTCATGACAACATGAGGATTTATCAAAGAGCACTAGTGAAATGTTGATTTTAAACTTAGAGTAACCATTTAGTACGACTTTGTTCATTTATTTGGCTTGATTATGACAACATCGTTTTTATGTCTAAAAAAACATTGTTTTTATACATAAGTTTTCATGCAACGTATACTGCCAATTTTGGTATTGATTTTGCCGATGTTTGTTATGTTTTGGGAGACTATTGGTATCACCTGATAAGTCTTGTTTCAGAGCTATATGATGCGTATAAAATGGCTTACTAGGTGAATTATTTTCTGAAAGTACATGTTTCCCTTTTGTGTTCAATTTGATACACTTGAAATAATGAGCCAAACTGACGTAAGAATTGCTTCCTACCATATGGCCATGCTGCCAAAGCAAGTTTGGTTGAAGTTTTATTTTTTTTCTTCTTCTGATCTTTCTACTGGAAAGTTGAGTTAATCCTTCATTAGTTGTCAACTATCACATTATTTTCTACAACTTAGTTTATACAATATACTTAGATTTGATGTGTCAATTGCCTGGTAATTATGATTTAGAATGACAAGTTTGGTATAATGCAAACAGTTGACACATATTAGTACAAAAAGGTAAAAAGTAATTTAAGCATTATACAACTGCTTAATTGTTAACAATGACAAGATAAACATTTCTTGTATGATATGTTTGAAATGGTTTGACAATAATGGATTAGGAATATTTGAACTTTAAAATTGATGCTTATAACTTATATAATTCTGAAACATTCTGAGATACTTATGGGATATCTACTAGTCTTTATGAAAATATCATGAGAAAGGCATGATATTTCCCAATTTGAACTCCAAGTATAAGATATAATTTTGTGAAGGTCTCGACATAAAGTAAAATTTTACTATATTTGAGCTTAATATGTGATGGAGGACCAGATGACCACAAACCAAAATATGGATAAAAGCGAGAAATAGTAGGTGATGAAAAAAAGGACGTATGGATTTAACATGCTTCACCCCACCCTGGTTACCTCCGTGTTTAAAAGCTATCAAGAGATTTTTGCTATGCAAAAGACAAGAATAGTGCTATGTAGGCAATCCTGACATCCAATTCACTCACCAACACTCATGCAGCTCAAAGCTCAAACCCCAAAGAATTACATGATGCACTCACCATACCCTCAAAGACTCCCTGGTGTTGTCGCCGCCGTGACCTTGAAGGTGACACACCTCACTTGAAGGGAGAGCTTGGTGGCCTGCTGCCACATTGGAATATTTGTTGCTGCCTCGTATTGGAAGAACTCTCAATTTAATCGCTCATCTGAAGGGAATATGCGTCAACTGTTTTGATATCTTTACGTAGTTACACCAGGGCACACCAAATCTATGACGTAACCGAGTCGTCGTGTCAGTACTTTTCACTGTTGGTCATTATTCACGTTCGTGCTTCACTTTTGTTCCTCTGATTCAAGATACGTAGCTAGAGTTTCCATTCTTGAAAATGCAAACAAGAATGTCTCACAAACCAATACTTAAAGCACCGATAGTTGTCACTGTCAACTGCTTGCTTTGAGTATATGAAACTTGTGTAATGTGTTTAAAACTTTAAATCAAGTGATAACGTTAGTTCAGTCCCTCTCTTTTTTCTGCAATAGTGCAATAATGTTATTGCCAATAGAAAGGTTTGAACAGATACAATCTCGGGCATCTTTTTTTCAACTAATATTTACTCTATTTTTTTTAATGGAATATGCATATCTCCAGCTCTCGCAACACAAATGGGCTTGGCCATTCATGCAACCTGTAGATGTTGAAGGTCTCCACCTCGATGATTATTATGAGGTAAATTTTCGTGTCTTTCCTTGGAATTTCAGTGTTTGATTTGTAGATATATAATGAACCTGAAGTTGAAAATTTTCATGAGCATTGTGGCCTAAAAAACTTGGATTGGAGCCGTAAAGAAGGAAATGTTTTTTTTGTTAATGATACAGAGACATGGCCCTTAAATAGAGCTTAATGGCATAAAAGGATTTGAATAGCTGACCCAAATTTTTGTGGATAAAAGGCTTTGTTGTTGTCGTTGTTGTATTAATTAATGCACATGGTATCCAAAGTGGCAGTCTTACATGATTGAGAATTTTTATGATCTACAACATCAATTTCTGTTGTCTACATCTTTGTTATGTCTTTGTAAATGTTTTTATTTTGGTTGCTTTGGTTTATCTAATGTAGTATATTTTAATTCATGTCCGGTACATCACCATTTCCTTATTTTCTGAACCTTCTTGCACTCCTAGCCTCTGCCTTGACTAATCTTACTGTCAGAATACCCAGCGTGAGTTTCTACAAGCTTTCAGAATATTGTATATGAAGCATTTCTTTGCCTAATTTTCCTTACGATGCAAAACTGTGCTTATGTTTTGGTCAGAATCTTATCTTTCGTCTCTATTCTTCTATATAATATAGTAGTATCATGAACTGGGTAATTGTCCTCTCAGTTCGTCATCACCATTACTCGAGCCTTTTCCTAATAAACTTTGGGTAGAGTAGTAGAACTCAATCATTGAAAAACTCCACTGAAGATCTTACTTTTTACATACTGCCATATCAATCCTACATAGAAGTATAAATTGCTGGCAAGTTCTTTTCTTCGGCAACCATGGGGAATGAAATTTGCTCGCAGAACCTTGCTAGACCAGTTGGCAATTAAAAAGGCAAATGAGACAGGATGAGATGCTCTATGTTATCCCCTAGACTATGAAATAGCATAGAGAAAAAGGAAAGAAGATTTGGTACTAGGAACTGCATGCTCCTAGGTGTATGGGTGCAATATAACAGAAAGAGCCAAAGCAAATTACATTTGAATAATTTGGTCTGCTTAAAAGTGTATACAGCTTGGATACAACTCATATGAGCATAATGTGAATTTTAATTGTCCGATGTGTTCGTTAGGAATTTTCAGATTAATCATGCAAGAAATTTATGCTAATTATTCATATTCTTCTAGAATTTTTAGTTTCTCACAAGACAACATGTAGGTATTTCACATGTCGGATCAAATAGTTATATTCTTTGCTTTTTTTTTGATGCAAGCTAGGTTATAAAGAAGCCCATGGATTTCACTACAATCCGAGACCAGATGGAAGCCAATCTATATAAGCATGTCAGGGAAATTTATGCTGATGTCAGATTAGTTTTTACAAATGCCATGACATACAATGAAGACAAAAGTGATGTCCATGTAATGGCTAAAACCTTGCTGGAAAAGTTTGAGGAGAAGTGGCTGCAACTATTACCCAAAGTCATTGAAGCAGTAAAAATTCTCATCCTTGCTATATCACCTTCCCGTCACCTGCACCATGTTGTACCATAAAACATGTCAGTATTTCACCTTTGGTTTCGGACTCGGTTCAAGGTCATTGCTTAGCACGACGGCTAAGCTTGAAACTTGCATCTGGAGGATGTGTGTTCGAGACTAGGAGACAGCCACCCCATAAAAGGGGGTAAGGCTGTGTACTTTTTGACTCTCCTTAGACCCTGCATTAGCACAGAGTCTTGTGACACTAGGACGTCTTTTTTTCTTGCTTCAGTTCATAACTTCATATATTTTCCTTTCACTAATTATGTCACGTATGTCGTGTTAATTTTTTTTTCCTGGTCAGGAAACAAGACAAAAAGAGGAGGCGGCTCAAGCACTGGCAAAAAGGCAGATGGCTCAAGAGGCTGCTATGGAAAAAATGGCTAGGGACACAAACAATGAGGTCATATTTTCACAACCATCTTATCCATTTGAGCTTGAAATACGAAATTATTTAGTTACCACTTGGTTCAGACATATGATCAATAACTCAATTTCTTTGTCCCCACCCGAGCAACTCTTGAACTCAATAACCTTACTGATTAAGGTTTCCTATGTTTGCAGATGTAATTTTTTCTCATGATTTACTAAATTGTCTTCGAGTATGAAAATTGTTTATGTTGTGCTTATAATGATGATGCTATATTAAACATGGATTCCCCACTTGGAATGTTTCTTATCGGAAAACTTAACAATTAACGTTGAAGGAGTTTCAACTGTTTCTGTTGGGTTTTTTTTGTCGCAAGGAAATTTGAACTTGCGCAACTTCTATTCTGTTAGTAATTGTAAGATTTGTAACAATCTCGATGATATTATCAGTCAATCACCAGTTACCTGAGTAACAAAGAGAATAAGTATGAAGTACTCTCATGTACTAGGGATGTAAAGGATCGTATGCTATTATTACACGGGCTCAAATATGACATGCCACATTACAAACATGTCACCAATTTTGGTGTGTAGTGGTCTATTTTGGAGGCCTGTTCGTGTCTGGAGTGTCCATATGGACATTGCACCAACTCGAGCGTTCGTTCTTCCTAGCTTACAGGGTTGGGGAGGGTGGGTTCTAACTTACTGGATGCGTCTTAGATTACATCAAGCATGTCGTATATGTTTACAGCATGTGATTTGCAGTTCACAAGTGGTTTTTAAGCTTGGTAAGGCGTGCTAAAACATTAAAAGTTCTCTGTATTTTGTCCTGGTTGAGCCTAATTATTTTCCTGATTCGACGAATCAAACCTGGCCTTTATATGTCATACTATGGAGCCTCATCCCTATGATAGAGTGTTTAATGTCAAATCCGTAACCCATTCCAAATCCATTTCGGTTGACTTTAATATCCTGGACTTAGGTTAACAAGTGTAATATTCATGCCCAAGACAGGTTTTTTTTCTTTCTAGCTCGTCTGTGTAGCCATTCGGCCAGTCAAGCCCTTTGACAGCCCCAAGTAGAAAGCTAAGAAGAGAGTTCCTTCTATTCTTGTTTATTAGTAAGTAGTTTGATTAGTGATGAGCAAATGAAACATCTTGATACAAGTGGGATTCAGACATTAGATTCACAAATGATATCTTTTCAGAAACCTCTCTTCCCATGGCCAAAATCACTCACCTATACTTCTTGAATATGTAGCCCTCTTCATTGGTTCTTTCCGCTCATTGTTTTCTTCCCTTCTTGTTCTCACATTTCCTTTTCTTTGACTGGTGGTAGATTTGAAGATCATTCTTTCATGTTGGAATATGACAAGGAGAACTATGGTTTGGAGATTTCAAGTTTTGAGAGTCAGTTGGATCTCTTGGATCTCAATTCTTTATATCAGATCTTGGCAGGGATCGTAATCAGGACTTTTCAATTTGGTCCCCAATTGGAAAAGAAGCCGAAACCCCATAATAGTTCAGCTTAAACTTTAACTTTGGAATCATACTAGGATTAAGCATTTTTTTTTTCGAACCTGCATTTTGTGGCCCATTTGTATCGAGAAGACACCGAAACATGAAACTTGGTCTATAGATAAATGTTGGTCCTCAAGGTCTAGTTTGCAGCTTGCACAACTTCATTGCGGACAGCACTGCACTTGGCTTCTTTTTCCTCTTCCAATCGGGTTTACTTGTGGCTTCAGTGATCAGTAGGTCCCTCTGGCCCAAATTTAGCCAGTTGGCATTGGTACCTTTGGTAGATGTTCTAATAATAATCCAATTTACTTTTAAGAGGTAATTGCATTCAAGTATCTTACTTACTGTCTGGACCTAAGTAGGTCAACTTTGTGCCTGCAATTTGACATACACGATTTCTGTAAACTTCTATAGTACAGTTTTATCTGGTTACTTATCTTCAATTTTCATTTCCGAGCAATTTCTGTTGTTAACCTCTGACTTAAATCTACTGGGTATTTCAGAGACTCACCTGTGCTATAATCTACGAAGCATGGGCACTTTAACAAAAATCTTTATAAACCAGCAATACTTCCGTGATAAGAGGGATGCAATGGTGGCGTAAATAGTAATTTCCATTGGGGTCAACTTAAGATAATGAAACCATAACATGGTGCTTCCTTCCACTTCTTATAGACAAAGATAGGAAGACATGAGAAGCATAGATAAGGCTGACACAACATGTATATGATCATCGAATCTCCTACAGATTGTATCCACTAGATTTTGAAGTTTTTGATCTCTCTACACCCCTATCATATCGTGTCCGAATCTTTGTGGACCGCTGTACCAAAACAAAGTAGTTGATTAGCTTTATTGGACCTGCTTCTGCTGTAAAGAAATCCTGATCCTTTAAAGCTTGGATTTCTACTTTCTTTTTCTAATACCTCTCTTCTGCTTTGTTTTCTATTTTTTTCAGCTAAATGTGCTCAATTCGCATCTGGATAAACTAAAAGAATTGGTGGTCCAGAAATGCAGGTATGCCATTGAAAAAAGAGAGTAGAAATTTGTTCTTTGTTTCACAGTTAAAGCATTGATCGGAACACAACCTATAATATCATCTAGGTTGCCAACTCGCGATACGTATCGTGTACCAATTTGCTAGCACATTGTCTCATGTATCATATCGTGTATCTTATGATACAATAACCTTAGGAGTTAGTCTATACTTCTAAAGCGATATAGGAGCATGATTAATTATAATTTTATCATAATTTTTATGCGTTTCATTTTTATAGGTTATCTAGTTCCGCAATCCAGTTTCGTAAGTATACATTAGGTGACTAAAGTAAAAAAAAAGTCCAATACTACTATCACCCTATAATTATCGTATCGGATCAACCGGTATGTAACGAAATTGTAGTATATCGTATCGTATTGTAAGATACGTATCGTGTCTCATAAGAAGATACAACATAGAATATCATAATATCACATTATCAATTTGAGTACACTGACTTATATTTAAGAAGGATATGATTTTTGTTAGTGTTAGAGTGGACATTGCCCTTTAGAGAGCTGAATGTAAGAAAAGACCCCAAAAGTTTGGGATAAAGGTTTTGCTGTTTTTGTTGTTGTTGTAGGGATAAGTAGCGCTCTATAGATCGATAACTTGCAGATAATAAATAACATACTAAATTATTGAAGAAGGGGCAAAGTTAAATGTTTATGTTCCATATTGCTAGTCAGATCCATAAATCAGAAAATAGACTGGATACACATTTGATTGGCAAAGAAGAGGTAAAGCAAATTATTATGACGGATAATTGATGGTTTCTTCTTTTATTCTAATATAATGGTTTTGTTTTACATAAATTCCCAAAGTAAGTTCAGTTTTAATGAAGCATCCATGTCATATTTCTTTTTGGTTACATGAACATCCATTTCCAGTATCACTTGAACTGGACATAAGTTAATTGTTTGTGAATGGAAAATGACCACTGCTATTTCTTGGTAAGGATGATGTTATACAATTAGATGATCGTAATTGCTTTGTTTCCACTTGTTTTTATGAATTAATCCTGCTAGTAGTGCTATAGTTTTGTTTGTTGGCATGCAAAGGGCATGTTCTTGCATTACTGATACCATAATTGCTGTTTCTTATATCAATTTGCAAATCGCAATATACTGCTTTGTTTTGTGATTAGACAGTGTTCTTTTCATAGATCGTCTGATATTTGGTAATTGTGACTTGACTGTAGTTATTCCTAGGATTGCTGAGCACAATTGTCATACTTTGACACGGATATGTGGTGTTTGACATGCCAGGTGTCTCTAATGTTATGGCACATATACAAGGAGATATGTGTACTTGTGGCCTTGTGCAGATATACACATCCAATATGAAGATTTTCCTGTTTTTATATTGAAGAACTTAGTGAGTAGAAAGATGCACATAGAGAAAATGATTAAGTAGGGAGTAATCTCCTACTTATCATAGAATTAATCTAAAGAGCTGATCGTGTGGCATTTTTGTATTGGGTATGGACATTGTTACAACTATATGCAGCAATAATTATTTTCTCCAGTCAATACACAGTTGTTTATATAGCTATTGATAGTGAGGCATGAGCATATGCAGTAAGGCCATAAAGCAAAATCCCGTTCCATTGAAGTCGTCTTTAAGGTGTCACAGACTCATTGGTGTATGAAATGACTATTGTTTAGACATTTTGTTTGTGCCAACTTGTCCACACTCTCGTGTACCTTTTGTGCTAAATTAGATCTTATGTCTGATGTCTTGTAAATATTCTTCCTTTCACATTGCTTTCCTCAATATCTTAGTTAAGGATTGATACATTCAACTAAGGTTGGCTAATAGAGGTAGTTAATTCCCGTTGTAAATCATTTACAAATTACTTGTTGATGGTAAGGTAATTTCCATTGGGAGTTACGTAAAGTATATGCATTACTAACTTTGGAAAGAAATTATAGGAAAATGTCGGCAGAGGAGAAAAGAAAACTAGGTGTGGGGCTTAGCACCTTAACGCCTGAAGATCTCAACAAGGCCCTGGAGATTATTGCACAAGATAATCCAAATTTCAAGCCTACAGAAGAAGTGGTAGACCTTGATATGGATGCACAGGTCAGTTCATTATTGCTGTTGTAATTATTGTCTTACTTAGGGTGCCATCTTCATTGAGAAGCCTCAAGCTACTTGAGGGTTGGAAACATCCTCTCTATAGATGATGCTAAGGCTACCACATCTTGATCCTCCCAGCACCTTGTATTATTGGGAAGCCTCACGGTGCATCGGATGCCCTTTTTAAGTCATCACACTTAATAATAAGCAAATGCTCGTAAAATTGTTTCTTATATGAAGTAATATCAGTGTTAAGTCACTGCATAAAAATACCTACCTGTTTTTACTTTACTCTTTACAATAGAAATATTATTATTTTTGGAAGCAAAAATAAAAGGATGTAGATAAATGGAATGATAGAAAGAGAGAACAAAAATATCAATGATACATGATTCATGTCTCTAGTCTATGAATCACCTTTAGTATTGAGAAAAATAACAATAATGGTGCCTCGGGTGAATACAAGCTGAGTAGATCGACTCAAAAGACGAATTTTTGTGTGATCTCAATTGCAGAGTTCAGGCCTAACCGCCTATCCAATAACACGGAATGACAAAACCTATGACAACATAGGATTCGATTGAAAACAAATCCTAATCATTCATTGAGTGGGATAGCGCTCGTGCCTTAGCGAGGCAACTAAGGCTAATGCTGACTGGACTTCATGGTGTGTGTGTCCTTGCGAGGCGAGTTTCGTTATGCGGACGAGGCTTTAGCTTTTGATAGAGGAGCATTAAATATTTGTGCCATGCGTGCCATGCTGAATGGGCTTTTCTTCATGATGGCAGCGGTTGAAAACCGCATTAAACCGGGCCAACACAAGACGACAAACACAGTGGGCATGTTTGCATGCACCAGGAAGCCTCGTCAGCAGGACACACTCATTTAATGCTCGGCTATCATGACCGAAGTCTCGTCAGCAGGATACGCACATTTAATTATCTGCCATCGGGGCCGAAGTCTTATCAGCACGGCCATTTAGTGCTCGGCCATTATGACTAAAGTCTTGTCAGTATGGCACGTCCATTTAATTGTCGACCATCATGGTCAAAGTCTTGTCAGCATTGCCGAAGTCGGCCTTGTTTAGGCACGCGTGCGCAAGGCGACAAACACAGTTGTGAATGGCGGTTTTCAAGATGCAAATATGTCGAAAATGGCTATGTATACGAGGGTATCCTCCCAGTATAAAATGATCGGATTTTAGGCTCTCTAGAAAAACGTGTCCGGTAGTCCAAGGAGCAAAGTGATCGACCGCAGATCAGACCTCTATAGCCGTCCCTCCCCAAAACTTATTTGTGTATGGAGAAATTGTCCAATTCCTTTGGTACCTATACAACATTTCTTCTCGAAGTAAAGTACAATAAGGAAAGAGACGGTCAAAAACAAATTTATTTACTTTGCGAGGTCGTTGATTGGCCTTAAGCCTTAAGAATGAAGCAGTAAAGAGTCAATATTCGTCCGCGAAACTCTTTTCTTTTCTTTTTTTTGGGATTTTACAATATTGTCTTGCTTGATTCCATAGGAGTAAAAAAAGAAGCTTTATCTATATCTATAAATATAGATGTCTAGATAATAGATATACGGTTTACCAGGTCAAAATAAATCTCATTACTTTAGTATATTATTTATTATATTAAATACATGTCTATCTGTAATATTATTGGATATCTTGTTTGTTTACTTTTCTATAATTGCTGAATGTAATTAAGTTCCGCTAGTTGTCTAACAATCAAGCATTCATTTTCCACTGTCTATAGAGTGAAACTACGCTGTGGAGACTAAAATTCTTTGTAAAGGGTGCTTTGGAGCTTCAAGCCAAAAATTCTACAAGCAAGGCTGACGGTGTCTTGAAGCGCAAGGTGATATACAATGCTTTGGCCAAGACTGGGAAAAGAAGCAAAACACTCGTTAATCGTCTTCATTAAGTACCATATAATTTGGAGCATCTTAGCTGTGAAATGAAAAGAGCTTTATTTCTCTTTGAAAGTTCTCTGAAGTATTTTCTCGAATACATCTCCAAAGCAGTTACAATATGATCAGCAAAGCTCGAGGAAATTTGTATATAGAACTGCAAGTGATGGTTTACTAGGGTTCTATTAATTGCAGCGGCTACTCAAACAAGAAAAATGAGAAACGTATGTGATTGTCAGTGATGTTTTCTGCCCAATCTTGTAGATTTCAACTTCAATTTTTTGATCCCCAAATTATTAAGGGCAACACAAAGTGATAGGGGTATCACATTTAAAAAAAAAAATTGACATTTTTTGATCCCCAAAATATCCTAGGAAAAAATGTTAAGAGGATAATATACAACACCCAAACTTCAATTCCCAAACCCCCCCTCCCCTTTAGCAATCTCTCCTCTTTTAAGCATAATTTTAGTTGGTTTCAAACTACATTATAGGATGGTTTGAAAGTTTAGAAATTGTGACAGCCGGGTTGGGGATGACGAAAGACAGTTAGGTTTTTGACAGTCTTGACTATTGTTAGGACTATTAAAATTTTGGCAGTTCTAGGACAAAGAGTTATATCTTTATATCTCTCCCAGTGTTGTCAGGATTCTGACAGTCCTAACTATAGTTAGGATTGTCAGAATTTTTGTAGTCTTTTTGTCGTCTTCAATCGGACTGTCACGATTAACTTTCAAATATCTATAATGGAATTTAAACCACCAATAATGATGTTCGAAAAATAAGAGGTTGAAAGAGTGAGTTGAGTAAGAGAAAGAAGAATTTGGGTGTGTAAAATGGTGTGTTGTCATATGTCAAATTGTGTGTTCGTCTTCTCCCAAATTTAGCGGTTTCCCTAATAATTTTTATTTTCACTGCAACATGTGTCGAAGTATTCTTTCTGTTAGAGTTTGATTTGATATTAATGATCCAATCCCAACATTCTGCTTTTGGCCAAGGATCGTGCTTTTGCTTTACAGGATGCCACTCTCTGTCTCTTTTCTTTTTCTTTTCTTTTTTTTGGCTAATTAGTGTTTGGACCCTGGATTTTATATAATCTGTATTCTCTCTGTTAGAGTTTAATTTGATTTGATATTAATGATCCACTCTAAACATTTTGCTTTTGGACAAGGGTCGTACTTTTGCTTTACAGGATGCTACTCTCTGAGTCTAACTTCTTCCTTTTTCTTTTTCTTTTTTTTTGGCTAATTAGTGTTTAGACACTGGATTTTTTATATCAGCTTAGAAGTTAAGGCTCCCTTTGGTACGAAGGAAAATAAAAAGTGAAAAGGTAAAAAAGGGAGTAGATACATAGTTTCCATCTATATTGATCTTTCCTTCGTTCCTGTTTGCGGTGGTAGCCACATGGATACTTTCAAATTTTGAGTTTTTAAGAGTCTGCTTGATAATGATGCTTTTATCGGTTTTAAAATATTTTTGAACCGACCGTTTATGAAAACTTCTGTTTGGTAATTTTTATGAGATGATGGTTTTGGTCGGCTCAATTTTTTTAAAAAATTGGTGTAATTTAATTTTGGATGGTTTTATAAACATCCTAAATCGATAGGTTTTGAGGAGTTTTATTATTTTATATTATTTATTTTTGTAAAAAAATTTCAAAACGTTCGTTACCAAACATGGATTGAATTGGTTTAAAAGTCGCTACTTAAAACCACTCAAAATCGGACCCCTCATAACCGTTCATAACCGATACTCTAAAAATACCTCATATCCGTCACTCCCACAATTGCCAAACAGATCATAAGTGTGTGTATATATATATATATATATATATATATGGACATAAACAAACTAGCATGATACTCCACTACATAATACTGTAATACCATATCAACAAAACATCAATTAATCATAGTAGTATACTTTCGAGAACATGCCTACTATGAACAAAATTTTAAAGTATAAGAAAGCTTCTAAATATGAATTGAAGATGTACCTTAGTAGCACATGGAATAAAAATGGAATTAGTAAAACAATATATACATCACTAAAAGAATAAAGTTCATAAGATAGTTTTCTATATTGACAATACTCAACAGTTTATCACAATCTTATATATATATAATGTCAAAGCCTCATATCTCACTTACAATAAAAAAGAAAAAATTAGCTGGTTGTAGGTATTTCTAACTTCAATTATTAGACGATGTCATTAGGGATGGCAATTTTCTCCGAACCCGACGGAGACATGATTTTTTTCTTCCGTTGGAGACGTGTTTGGGGATTTAAAAATGGGGATAAGAGCGATGATGGAGATTAAAAAAATTGTCCAGTTAGGTTAGGTCCATTGAAACTCTTATTATAATTAATTATAGTGGCAACATATTTTTTACTCGGAGTCAACCCAATTAATGTATCACTTAACCTAAGCTAATAGGTGAATCATAATGTTTTTATTCGTATTAATCAATTGTTAGGTTGATGCTTTATATTTTTTTCTATACGTATTAGTCCTGTAATAGTTTGTAATATTTAATATTAGTATGATATTTTTCGAACTATAAATGTATTTATTATAAAAAAAAATAGTAAGTGTCGCGTCCCCTAGACGAAAACTCTGGCTACGCCACTGCCTATCTGGTAGGAGGAACGGGAAATAGAGGGAATGTCCTTTCCTTTATTTGGTATGGAAGAAATAGTAGGAGGATTGAAAATAAAATATATATGTCTAATAAAGATCCACTTTTTATTCCTTTTTTCAGTGATTGAGTTTCTTAGGTTAGGAGAAAAAATATATCATTTTCTCAATTTTTTTCTTTCTATACAAAATAAGAGAAAATATTTTATTTTCTTCCATTTTTCTTCCTCCGTATTTTTCCATCGTCCCACTTTTTTTTTTTTACTACCAAACAGATTCTAAGCTCTAACTTTGGATTTTTATTTTTATTTTTCGGTTTATTTTTTTTCATTATATCCTTCTTACCCTATATTGAAAAGTTCCATTGTCAAGCAAAATAGGGAATTATAATGGAAAAAAGAAACAAAAAAAAAAAAAAACATCCAGGGACTTCAAACTTCTCTATTGGACATGTACTCAAGACTTAAATTCTAAGATGATATAAAATTCAGGATCTAAACACTAATTCTGGAACTATGAAAGGTTCCTAAAATTACTAGTAGATACATGGATGATACAAGAGGCATTACAAGCATGTTAGAGTCCAATAGTATTGGGGTCCAGTCTGGATTTGGTGAATTTTGAAATTCAAATATGGTCAAAGATTTGATTTGATATAATTTAAAAATCTACATTAAATGTAAGATTTGATTGATTTTAAATTTGTATCAAATATTTAATTTGACCATATTTGGACGTCCATAATTGGTGTTGGACTATTTTAGGCGAAATATGGTTCTTATTTTAAGGTTTTCTCTTTAGAAAATCATATTATAACATAAAATATGATTTCTTATCCTATAAATATAGGAGGAGGGTGGAGGCACAAAATATAGCACAAGTTGGAGATTTGGGGTGCTCGTCCACAGAAAATATAAGAGAAAGTCCGTGCTTTGCTCTTAGGACTTCGTCATTCAAGACAAAATGATGAAAGTGATCTGATCGAGGAGTCGTCGCCTTCGCTCAGGGAGATTGCTACGGGTTGGTGAGTGATTTCAATTATAATCTCTTTCTTTTCTTCTTGAGTGTGGTGAGGGGGTTGAATCTATTTGGGCAAAGGGTTCAACATTGATTTTGTCAATCTTGTAATTTTACCTGAGTTATAAAGGTTATAATTTGTCCAGGTGACGTAGTCACCACCATATACTTGTCTTTATCTATGCTTGGTGTTCGTTAGACAGAGGTTGGTTATCTCATGTGGGTTGGCCTAAAGTTTCTGCTACGGGGACTCTAAGACACGGTGTCGGAACGCTTGCAGGGCGTGTCCGATTACCAACATCTGGTATCAGAGCTACTGGTTTGGTTCTGGCAACTAAATCTATGGAGCAGATGAACACTCGTATGATCACCCTCACAGGGGGAATTGAGCGATTTGGATGTCACGCCCCGATTTCTATCAAATAGATAATCGTCCCCCGGGCGTGATGTCGTGCGAGCGTAAGGCGCGCCCGCACAAGGCTTAGGCATAATGATATACTTTGAAACATATGCAACATAGTACGCAAATGGAATATCACACATTGAAATGAAGAAAAGTTCTCTTAATTAATAATGAACATCTTGGTTACAAACTCTTGACTTTAAAAATAAAGGGGTGTAGCGCGGGCTTACAAGATGGACGCAAAATTAGATAGCCAATCCATACATTACATCCCTTATAAAAATTCAAAAGGCAAACCACCTTGGGTACGTGTTTGCACCATCGCTTAGGAGCTTCAAAAGGGTATGTGCTAGCTCCTTGAGAATATGTACTTGCGCTCCAAAAGTCACGAACACGAACGCATCAGGCCAGTGAAAGGTTGGGAGGGGGGAGCTTCAGCTCCTTGCCGCGTCGCCTTGGCTCGGGGAACCTACTGCAACAAGGGTCAGTACTTAGAGAAGTACCGGTGAGGGCGAGCTAACCAACACACCAAATCGGCACAATATTCATATGAACATGCAACATTATCATTATATGGTCTTTCTATCTTGCCCTAGATCAAGTTATAAGCAGTTCATAGAAGTAAATGACATAACAAAATGTGCCACCGTTCGATGACTTTTACCTGCGTCGTCTGAACCACCTGTTCAAAACTTACCATGACCTTCCCTGCCACAAAGACATAGTTAGCTTGCATATTTTAAATATACATAGCATGTCACTGGTTGGACTAGGGATGGTCAGCTGTCTTTCCGTCTAGGGTAGCTAGCCCTTAGCGGACGTCCCGATTCATCTCGTGCTAGGACTTCAGCTAGCAAATGTTCTACCCAGGCCAAAGCGGTCCCAGTGCCCCGACGACCGTTCATAGAACTCTACACATATGTACAAGTTGTTCTTAACCATGCATCATCTAAAAACTAAGTTATCAAATAAATCACTGTCACGACCCACACCCGGAATAAGGGCACAAGTACGTAAACCACGCCCAGCCTACATCGCAACAACGACGTTGAACGTTGTCTCGGTCAACAATACTATCTAGCCATCTCACACAATATATATAGGGTACTGTCATCTCAACTCCAAATGGAGGAATAATATAATGATATAATAAAAATCAATACTCAATCACAATATCAAACTAGAGGAAGAAATAATACGATTTGGAATAGAGAAAAGAAGTACAAGAGTCACAAAATACAAGTCCAAGTCTAACATCTAGTTACAACACAATAGTCTCCAAAATAATAATACATGCCAATGCTCTAAAGAGTCAAATACAAAGCAATATTAAAAGCTAAGTCTCCTTTGTGGCTAGTGTTACGTCCTCATGTACTAGAGGTGATATCTCTTATGCTGGCTCACCATCTTGTGTCTCGTAATATGTGGGACACATCTCCACTAACCAGTAATCTAAAAAATATATCCAATCAGGAATTGAGCGAAGTATAAAACTCTGAAAGCAGTTCCAAATAGATAGTAAAGCATATATGACATGTAATAGAAAAGAATACGAGATGTACAAGTAACTAGAAAATGGAAATGAACTAGAATAAGCATGTAAAGTACTGAAAATGAAAGAACATACGATATAAAATAACTGCAAGAAATGGAATAGATAATACTAGAAATGTGTCCTAGAGTACAAGTTCATTATGTGATCGGGTTGGGTTAAACATGAGGTAAATAGGGTAACTCGATTATATGTGGGGTATATAATCGACATATATATGAGGTAATTAGGGTTTGATCACATAACCAATTTTTACTCTCCCGTCCCCAACCAATACTCATGGATCCAATCACGATACATTACGAACACGAGTAATATGGGCACACTGTATACGAGACAGTATGTGAATACGAAGTACATGATAATCAATACCTGATGCACACGATGAAATACATGTGAAGGAGTACCCGCTGAACGCGGTAAGGGGATAATATCTCCTGACATGATCCATATAGTACCAGTCCGTGTAACCACTATGTCGGAATCAAGTATACAGTTATAAAACAAGTGATATATATAGTATCATGAAATAAAAACTAACAGAAAAATGTACTCGCCTCTGGTCCTGAGCAAATGGTGTATCTCGATGACCGAGCTGGTGTCACACAATCCTATTTAGGAATATCATGTCAGATGGTGTAATAAAGGTGATAATGAGTACAATGCATCAATATATGCTTTCTAGGCCAATACTAGGTCAATTCCTAGCTTCTAGGTTGATTACAAGTCTATTCCAATGAATACTATGTCTCACATGGTTTTTAAGTCATTATCTCAAGGTATTGCTATACTAGATATGATTCAATACCATAGTACCTTAATATCTACTTAGCAATACCCACTAACACTAATTATTCATACTTTATATTAGAACTTAATATCAGTTATACTAATACCCTCTATATAACTTAATATATAACCTTAACCTTACATTGATACCACTAACCCCATAATGGAATACTAAGTGTTCCAACTTACTCTAGATATCTCTAAGTTATCTTAATACTGTTATTCTCATTCTGGAGACATGCCCCCAAAATAAGATACACACACTAGACTTTGATACATACAAGTCCTACCCCTCACTACTAATTACCTGCACTTGCCTTCACTTGGCTGCTAACTGCCTAGAGCCAAGACTTCACCTTCTTGCTGTTCATAATATTTTAAGACACAAACACACCTATACCCGAGCACTCCTAACCATTTCTGGTCCTAACAATCAGCAACTTGTTGTGTGTTGCTGATCCACCGATGCTGACTTAATACATTGCTGATAACAACCTTCCCTTACTAATGCTTTTGTTACCACTGACCAACATACCAGTAGCAGTAACTGCTACCTAGCTCAAGCATTCCCTTTACTCACTGTCTGCCACAACAAGCATTCCAACTCCATTGCTGTGTACAAGTGTGCACCGCCTCACCCGAGTGTCTGAGCTCCCCTGAAATATGATGTTATCAGATACATAACACAATCACCAACTAAACCCTTTCTCATCAACTCTTACCCCCAACTGATTACCATTACTGTCACTCACTGCTGCTGTCACGCCCCAGTACCAAATATAAGGAACTGAGCCACGTGGCATTGGCTAGCGGGTACACTCCGACGGGCATCCCAATCTAATGGACCTGATGGAGTGCATCTAAGCTGTAAAGTACAATGATATAACCCAACATTAAAACATAAGCAAAGTAACTAATCTCATCCACAGACATAAGAATATGAAACACATAGAGAAAATAAGTCTACTAATGTGCAGAAAGAAAATAAGTCTAGAAATGTATCACAATACAATATGGATAGAGTCATACGGGGACAAACTCGCTAATACAAGTACAGAATGAAAGGAAGCAATAAGATAACTATGGTCGATAACTGCTAACTAGATAATGATACCGGACCCAAGGTGAAGTCGCTACCGGTGATCAAGGAAAGTCCTCGGGAAGGATCTCGTCCTCTACTACAAGTCCTACTCCTGCATATACACCCAGTCCGTACTCCTCCGGGTAGTCCTCCTCGCCTATGCCTGGAAGGGAACCAGGTCCTCAGAGGGACGTAACAAGGTACAAAAATAATATGCCATAGTAAAACAAAAAGGAAACATGTGATACGTTGGTGTAATCTAGAATAACCACTTAAGTGAGACACAATTTGAAGACAATGTTCGACACATGGACTTTCCAAATATAAATCCGTAGCTCCGAGGCACAGAGACACACGGTGCGTACCCGTAGCTCCGAGCACAGAGACACACAGTAAGTAAATACTATGACTCTAGATATAAGATCTCTCTCTCTCTCTCCCCCCCCCTCTCTCTCTCTCTCTATATATATATATATATATATATATATATATATATATATATATATATATATATATATATTGCATGCGAAGTGGCCCAAGTGTCTAGTAACTGTCTTTCCCTCCCAATGCGGCCAACGAGACGCATCCGCAGCTCGCTGAGCCTAAACCTCTATCTAACAGTCTTGTCATACTGAAGTAACTAGCACCAATCACGATCCTATAGTCATCACAGGTTTCGGTCATACTGACACTATCAGGATACAGGAAGTCTGGCACAATGACAGTGTCTGAATGTGTCCTAGGATTTCGATATAACCAAGTAGGTACATAAAGGTATCGAGAAACATCTAACAATCGATACGAGACGTTATCGACGAACGTCTGCACCCGGATACGACCCGGACGCTAAGTAACAATTTTGATCCAAAGCGCACACAATGTATAGATAAAATAAATAAGTAAAACTGGAACTGAGTTACAGAATGACAAGGTACACTTTCCTGGATTCGGATGCTGAAGGCGGGGCTCCGGTACAACGTCCAAGTCCGAGGATCCCAAAGTACATAGAGATGTTATAGAAATTAATTAATAATATAGCTCGAAACTATCTTAAAGAAGATATGACATCATGAACTATCACAGGTTTTTGTCTTAGTTATAAAACTCACGTCTAAGGTACTAACTAGAGGGTTGACCAAAGTTGACTAGGGAAACGTTGTATCAAGTATGAAATTACCAAATCGTATAACGTCCACAATGCTAGTTTTCATCAATTGTTGAATCGGTCATCGATAAATAATGTTCATCCTCAATCATACCATCAAAGCTACCGAACCAAAATTTATTTGAAAAACATCCTCATCATTCATGCATTTTACATATATATATAACCCCAAATAATGAATGCTATTAATCTTGGATATAAACTAAACATGGGTATTTGACAAAGTGTTCACAAGTATTGCTCATGGGAACCTAAATCCTAACTAGGGTTTCTTTTAACGAATATGAAGAGTTACAAAAATAAATAAAAAAGGAGAAGAAGCGAGGAGTGATACCGGAGGTGGCGTTCGGTGGTGGAGGTGGTGTCCTAACTGTTGTTATCGTTGGTGGTGGTTGTTGGCACGATGGGGATGCTGCCGTGAGGTAGTGGCAGTGGAGGCTGATGGTGGTGGCAATGGTGGTGGTGTTGACAGAATGGTAGAGGTGGTGATGGTAGCCATGGTGGTGGTGTCGACGGTGGTGGTGAGAGTAGTGGTGCTCGGCTGTGGTGACAATGGTGGTGGTGTTGGTTGTGGTGGTGCTTGGTGGTGGTGGTGTTTGCTGTGGTGGTGCTCGGTGGTGGTATTGGCCGAAGGGTGGTGATGGTAGTGGTACTCGACAGTGGTGATGGTAGTGGTGATGGCTGCTATGGTGGGGAGATGAGGAAGAAGAAGAAGATGAATAAAATGGAGGTGAAGAAGAAGAAGAATGGAGAGGAGAAGAAGAAGAAGAGTGGGAAGGAGGAGGAGAAGAAGAAGAATGAAGAAGAGGAGGTTCGATTGTGAGAGGGAGGGAATGAGAGAGAGTGGGGTAAGAAGGAATGGTTTTCTAGGGATTAGGGACGGCCACATGGGGATGGGGTGTGTGTGTGTGTTAAAATAGGGGAAATGGGTCGTTGTGATAGGGGGAGATTGAATCAAGGGCTAGGATTTAGCATGGGTGAATAGTACTATGCAAGGGTGAGAGAGAGAGAGAGAGAGAGAGAGAGAGAGAGAGAGAGATGACCGGTTACATGACCCAAAGGGAAGTTTCTCCATTTGATTTGCACCAATAGGAGTTTGACACCTAGCAACCATTTGCATTTGAGTCCCTCAAAGTTTGGGGTTTACAAATGAAGGAAAAAGAGTGAGAATTTGATGTAAAAAATTGGTGTTTGGTGTTTTGTAGGATGGAGAGGGTGTTGGGTGTTTTGTATGAGCCTCATGATTGGGTGTGAGGGTTAAGTCGGTTTCACCAATTTAAATAAAAGTTGTGTCATAGGTATTCTTAAATAAAATGGGAGTACATGGGATCTCAATTGGGAGTGACACAAATATCATGGACGGTGTAGGCTTGATGTTAGTCTTGGACCATTTAATTGGTTAGGCAAAACGGGTTGAGTTTGTGTCCCAAAAATAAATGGCAACGACATAGGTACAAGTCATAGGATTAAAAAATTAATTTTTGTGACAAGAAAGTTTTGCAATTAAAATAGAGCACAAGGGAGTATGTTTGTGAATGACAGAAATGTCCAGTGCCTAGGCTGGCTCGTCAGATCAAGAGTGCAAAATTTTTTGGAAAGTAAAGTCTATTGTTGTGCTCCAAATATTGTAGCAACAGTAAGGTGCACCAAGAGTATAAATTAAAGAACCAGTCTACATAACCCTAATCTCTAATCCTTAGACAACCTGAAGCTAAACCAAAATTCTCACCAAATTCAGTCTACCTAAAAATTTGTTGAGGGGGTTTACATCTACTATTGCTGTGTTCACTCATGTCCGACCCCTTCACACACACACACACACACACACACACACAATCACTCCCACACAAGAACTCTCAAGCACTACTCTCATCATAAACCACTGCACTTGATGCAGTGCACCATGTATTGCCGTACCCCCCTCATACTCACTCACATATGAAACAGACACACACTCACTCTACCATATATATATATATATATATATATATATATATATATATATATATATATATATATATATATATATTTAACCCACACTAACATTTAAACAAACACTTTAAGTGTATAACTAGAATATTCATGATATCATCCAATTGAGGTATCAAAACCCCCCCCAACTCTCCACATGTCACATCCTAGTCCCAAAATACCGAGGGACTAGCCACGTGCAATGGCCAGCAGCACAACTCCAATAGAAAAATCCAATTTAATGGACCCGTTAGAGTGTACTTAAGCTGTAAAACAAATACAATGGTCTACGATACATGTCACAGTCTAATTCTAATCTCATCTACAGAAAGAAACACAATTCAATATGATAGACCAGTCAAGATAATAGATAAAATGAAATAGTCCATCAACAAATCAACATAAGTAGTTCTCAGGGAACAACCCGACACAATAAAGAAAAGAGAATAGCATCAATACATATATCCATGAGTCAAGATATGAAATAACAATAAGCATAGATAACTGAGTAAGTACTGAGTACTCAGAAGAAATCCTCTGGCACAACCTCGTCATCTGGTGCCAGTACTGCTCCTGCGTCAGCTCATATTCCATAAACCTCGGGGTAATCCTCCTCTGCTGCACCTGGGGACATAATCCGGATCCAGGTCCTCAGAGGACATAGCAAGGTACAAGAAACACTCAAACCAAATAAAATACAGTAAATATAAAATAAATCCTCAGGGCAAGCTATGTAACCAACTATATGAAATACAAATGAGAGCATCACTAGTACTCAGGCTGAGACCATTGCAGGCTCTGTGTCGGGGAGCCCGTAGCAGCAAGTAGTATCTCGTAGGGCCAGTAAATGTGCCAAGCTCCGATACAAAGACTAAAGTACCTCCAGTAATATAGTATATATATATAATCAGCCTGTAGCATGTGTGTCTCTTCCCACCTGATGTAATCTTATGTCTCATGTCCATAACACACAAGATCATGACCTCTAGCTAATACAACGAGTCATAATGATATCTCTATATATGCAAGTCTCATATCATGAATCCTACAAGCCTATACAGAATCACCATGAATAACTCAGGAAAGATTATGTCATATAAAATAGTATCAAGTGTCCTATGGTATGACGTAATTGGTAAAGCAAGCACGTAAAAATATAGGATCGTGGAATCAATTCTCTAAATGACGTTACACAACTCCGTGTACGGCGTCGACACCCGAATCTTGTTCGGACGCTAAAAAATGTCTCACGGTCCTAGGTTGAACAGGTACAACACAGAAGTATATAAAAAGAATACAAGCAAATAGTATCACATGATCTACTGCAAGTTGGCAAGGTACACTTGTCTAGGTTCTGAGCTCCGTCAGTTGCTCCGATATAAGTGGAATCTCCAAGTACGCCTCCGGATGCTGAAGCAAACATCACTATTGCTCTCATAATACTTGAAATAGCTAGGATTGACTATCCATAAGTCCAATTTGGACACAGGGGCATAATTAATCGTTTCTGGTCAAAGCGGGGTCCACATGTGGCCCACTTCGCACCAAAAAATGTGTCAAAGATAAATTTCTCCAAATTTGTCAAACTTAGTGTCAACAAGTCCAGAACGATGATACAAACCCAATGGAACGTCCAAAACTGGATTTCGATGAGCCTGTCACGAAATTATCCTTCAAGTGGAACCGTGGGGCCCCCGAAACGGTGTTTCGTCAACGTTCTCAGAATCGAACCAAACTTGGGTCACAGGACTAGCGTAACGCTGCGAATCTGATGGCAAAATTTTTATTGTGAAACGACAAGAACATACGAAATTATGACGAGTGTCAGAACAGACCGATATGAGGCTTTTCGACGGATACGCATTGATTTCGGTGTGTACGTGTAAACCCCCTCACCCAAAATAGGTATTTTGTGTGTATTTTATATTATTATTTTTATTATAGATTATTTTAAATATTAAATTTCTTTAGAGTATTCTCTTAGTTAATTAGAAAATAAATTTCTTGATATATTTACTTATATAAATATTTATTTAGAATCATTTTTAGGCTATTTTAGATTTTTGGAGATTTTTCTAGAATTTTTAGGTAATTAAAACATAGGAAACGTAAATTTCTAGGACTTCTATGATTTACTATATGACCATACTTGCATGTTGTTCCTACCAAATATTTATTTTAGTTTAAAATATTTAATTATATTTTCCGTAATTTATTTAGAATTTTAAGAAATTTATTTAGATTTTTAAAATTATTTAGGATTTATTTAGATATATATAGTCTTAATATTAGATAGATGTTAATTTAGTGTTAATAGATATTAATAAGATTTTATAAATTATTTGTATTATCTTTAATTCTATTTAATATTATAAATTATTGAGATAAATATAAACTATATTTTAAATTAATTCAAACCCTGAGCCTACTAGGAAAATAACTTCATGTATATCCTATCCTTATTTAAACTGATCCTAATCATATCCAAATTAGCCAATTCTACTCGTATTAAATTAAATAGTCTCCACCATTATAAATACCTATTAGACTTATGAAATAAACTCATCTTTCATATTTTTCTTCCCAAAACTCCTCTCTTTTTCGTCCAAAAACAGTCAAATTCGTTATAAATTCAGCCTCATTTTCTAGTAATTATGACGACTTAAAAGGACGATATCTCCTAGCTCCGGACTCCAAACGTGCTCCAGTTTTTTGTTAAAACCATATCAAGGTTAGTTTTCTGAATATATAAATTATTTTAGTAATTTCAAAACCTATTTTTCCAGAATATTCTAAAAGTGGCAGTTGTCCGAAATCAGACGTGTTTTTGTATTTTTGAGATTTTGGGAGATCCCGAACTTGGAATTACGAGCCGTTTGAAGTTTCAAAAATCTGACATGATGAACTTACATAAAATTATTTTTCCAAAATTTAATATATAATTTTAATCTACTATAAAATTTGTGCAACGTAGACATAAATAGGAAACCACCGAAAACTGTCATCTGTGCGCCCTTGTGGCCATAACTCTTTACCGACTTACAATTTTATGAAACTGTCGATTCTAACGTTCATGTAGCATTGAAATCTATAGGATTCCACACACAAATCTAGGATTTGAGTTGGTTGACTTTTTGGTTAACGGATCGCCTCGATTTGCGTGCCACGGATCACAAATCCGTAAAGCTGACTTTCTTTGGACCAAAATTAGAGCTTAACAATAAAATCAGATTATAATAATATTAAAATACTATTTTAGGTTATTTTATTCAGAATTAAAATAGATTAAATGGAGGAACCTATTTACCCACTTTTGTAACCTAACTTGTTTAATTTATGTGACGGGTAGATCGGACGACTTCTTGAGTTGGGACTTCATCCTTTTCAGACCAGGCAAGATACTTGCCAAATTGCTTACAGTATTTTGTATGCTTAGTATATTTTTATATATTTATTGTATTTCTGTTTATTCATTGCATGTGTAGTTTTTTCAGTCATTACTATATATTAGATATGTTGACACACACTTGACACTTAGTAACACGAGAGGACAATCAGTAGGCGTATGGGTTGTAACCACTCTGGTAAACCGTAGTAACTAGCATGCACTATGGTGGTCGTGTCCGATGGTCGCTACCCCCGAGGTATGTCGATTGATGGAGTCACGAGGGTCGCTACCCCAGAGGTATGTCGGCTGATGATGTTCTAGACGGGTGTGTGAGTTGTGAGGCTTAGATCGAGTAGCCTACCCTTGCCCATACGTCAAAAAGTTATCCTCATTTGCATTCATATAGATTATCTTATATAGCGTACTTATTTATTTTTAAATATTATGCATATTTACTGTATTCAAATTGGCTTGCTTCTATGTATCTTGTTACGTCCCTCTGAGAACCTGGTCCCTTTCCAGGTGTATCTGTTCTTGAGTATTCGCAGGAGCACAGATTTGGATGGTTATATATGTTTTGAGGTTGTCTTCTCTTCGAGCCCCGTGATTGTTAGCTGATATTCCTATATTGTGTTTGTTGTGTTGCACTTTTACATTCGAGTTGGTAGTAGATTTGTTTCCATCCAACTATCATCTTTAGATACTTCTTATTGAGATCTAGTTATATAGATATTGGTTATTTATTTATATTGATTTTCGTGGATGATATTTAGATTATACCCTGTGACTTATGACATATGTTTATACCACTTGTGGATTGATATTCATATTACAGCGTACGTGTGGATTTTGGTTTCCATATATTGGAGTTGCCATATCCATACGGCTGGCATGCTTACGTATCCTAATCCTATATATTTTGGGACTGGGACGTGACAGCACGCACGTCTAAATCAAGTTTCATAAAATCTCACACGTCCGCGTTGACGATACGCGACTTTTGGTGCAATTTGCACACGACGAAGTCACCTCGTTTAGCGGGACGCACCCCGTTTCGGAAAATTTGGGTTTAAGAAACCAAGTTTTTGACGAATTTCAACCGTAAATAAATCACAGCATACAACAAATTAAAATAAACTAATTAAAGAGATTAAAACTCGATTATGTTATCTAATTTATTATTCAAGTATAATTTTAACATCGTGTGCCGTTATGAAGATAACGGGACTCAAACACGTGCACCTATGACAGTTTCTGATCTAAAAATTGGGTCATTTTTTTCTTGTATTGTGTCACAATTTATGATCGACACATTATACGATAAGCTAAACTAATTACACAGGGTTCAAGGGGGTCATGTGGTCTTCATATAGGATTCGACGGGTCACTATTTGGATTACTGTGCAGGAAGATACATGGGCGAGAAGAAGAGTATATCGCTACTACTGCTGCTAGGGGATTCTGGGCGGGTTTCCGTGGCGGCGGTTGACAGCGACGACGGTGGTCGGCGGCTCTTCTGGACTAGTGGTGGAAGGCTGGTGGTGGTGTATATATAGGGGGGTGTGAAGGGGGTTACAGGGAGAGGAAGAGAGGAGTCGGGCATTGACGGGGAGGGGAAGGAAGGAGGTCGCGGGGGGTTTTGGGTGTTACTGTAGCGGGGGTTGTTGTAGGGGTGCGGGTTATTGGGTTTACGGGTACGGGTTCTAGTTTGGGTATGGGTTTGTTTAGGATCCGGTTGGTTTAGATTGGTTTCGGTTGGTTTGGTTTGGGTTGGTTTGGTTTTGGTTGGTTTTGGTTTAATAATAAATAATCATATATATGTATATGCATATATAGTCATCTAAAGATAGGTTTGGACCTCAATAAAATTTAAAAAAATTCTTCAATACTCTAATATTAGTTGTACACCCAAAATTATTTTTTTTTAGGCAATAATAGTAATTAATTAAATACACATAAATATTTATCCTTGAATATAATATATTATAATTAGCTAAAAATAAATAAATAAATTTTCCTTAATCACAATAATTTAAGGATACCAATATTAAAAATAATAAAATTTAATTCTAAAAATAGGGAGTTTACAATCTATCCAACTTAAAAGAATTGTGTCCTGGCAATTAAGAAAATGAAACGTAACCGGTCAGGAAAGGTTTGCTCCAGAAGAGATGACACGGTTGCAAGACATATTTTTTGAAGCACGACACAAAGGATAAGGGACCATGAACAATAGAAAAATCGAGAGGAAGAGTGAGGGTTTTGTTCAAGCAGAATATGTAGGGAAGCAATAAATTTTTTTTCCTAAGCAATAAGAGATTAGTAACTCAAGAGTAAAGGAGTCTGATTAGAACGAGGATCAACAACAGCTTCTAAAAATTTGGGTACCACTTACATATCACTACTCTAGACTAACAACTTCATGCTAACATAATACTAGGTATATGCTAGGGAATAGAACTAACAGGCACATGCTAAAGTATTACTAGAAATATTCGCTACTATAGCTAGCTATGATAAAACTAAATCTTACTCATATTTGCTACTCCTCGAGTCTGTGTCTCCTCCACTGTCATAGCAAAAGTCTGTCCACGTCCCTGAGCTGGTCCTCTCTGTTGCCGAGCCTGTTGGAATAGTGCTGCCTGTGGTGCCAAGGGTGGCCTCGGCTGATAATCTCCTGGAGCTGGTGGTCTGAACCCTCCATCTTCCGTCTGTGATTCTCCTGATGCTGGATAAGCTGGTCGATGTGGCTGCTAGGCTAGTCTCGATGCTGGTAAAGCTTGTCAGTTTACCACCGGTGCTCGTCGGTGAACCATCGGTGCTTCTCCTCGATGCTCCATGAAATCTCTGGCTGAATGCTAGTCTGAACCGCAAAGCAAACACAATCCCAATTTGCATCGGCATTCCTTTGCGAGATGACCTACCTTGCCACAATAATGACAAGTAGGGAGTCCTGGTGCTGGTGCTGGTAGGGCTGGTCGATGAATTATCAATGCTCCTCTCCGCTGTTCCATACAGTCCCGTGCCGAGTGTTGTCCCGATCCGCAAATCAAGCATAGTCCCAACTTGCGTTTGAACTCGCTCTCGTAATGACCTCGCTTGCCATAATATTGACATATAGGCAGTGCCTGCGGAGCTGCGTTGGGTGACTGGTGCATGTGAGATCTCTTTACAGCTTTTTCCTGTGGTACTCTGGCTTGTGCTGATGTGAACGGTCATTTCTGGCTGGACTCTTCTGGTGACACGCTCCATGCGCCGGGCTGCAGCAAGGACGTCCGTATAAGAAGTAGGTACAACGGAGCCAATTAATCTCTGCAGCTCAAAGCTAAGTCCGTCAAAGAACTTCTTTGCCTGGCATTGCTGGGCCTCTTGATAAACCTGCTATTGTACTTGCATCATTGCGTAGAATATTTGGAATATCTGTTGTCCGTCCATAGGTTGTCCTGGTGGAAAAATGACCATCGGTGGAGTAAACTGCGACGGTGGTGGAATATCTTCTCGTCGAAACCTCGAGGCATGCTGATCTGCTTGATTGATTTGTTGAGTGGAAGAATCTCCACTTAGTAGTGTTACCCCATCGTCGTAAGTGACCACAACACCTTGTAGTGTTCCTGCGGGAGTCTCATCGCTGGCTCGTGGATCCATTATTCTGCATAGAAAGTAAACTATGAGAGACGCACAGAGGAATCAAGGCAGGATGCAAGTCAAGAAAATAATTTGGATCCGATATAGAGGTCAAGAACGTGTCAACATGTGGATGAGATCCTATAAATTATTCTATCCTAATTTGTAGGCTTGTTCGGTTCCTTAGTTAAAACCAAAGCAATATAGTCGTAGACCTGCATGGGCCACCATAAAAATTATGTCACGCCCTAGTCCCAAAATACCGAGAGACTAGCCACGTGGCAATGGCCAGCAACATAACTCCAATGGATAAATCCAATTTAATGGACCCGTTAGAGTGTACTTAAGCTGTAAAACAAATACAATGGTCTACGATACATGTCGTAGTCTAATTCTAATCTTATCTACAGGAAGAAACACAATTCAATATGGTAGACCAGTCAAGATAATAGATAAAAAGAAATAGTCCATCATCAAATCAATATAAGTAGTATCTCGGAGAACAACCCGACACAATAAAGAAAAGAGAATAGCATCAATACATATATCCATGAGTTAAGATATGAAATAACAATAACCATAGATAACTGAGTAAGTACTGAGTACTCAGGAGAAATCCTCTGGCACAACCTCGTCCTCTGGTGACAGTACTGCTTCAGCGTCAGCTCATGTCCCGTAAACCTCGTGGTAATCCTCCTCTGCTGCACCTGGGGACATAATCCGGATCCAGGTCCTCATAGGACATAGCAAGGTACAAGAAATACTCAAGCCAAATAAAATACAGTAAATATAAAATAGATCCTCAGGACAAGCTATGTAACCAACTATGTAAAATACAAATGAGATCATCACTCAGGCTGAGACCACTGCAGGCTCTGTATCGGGGAGCCCGTAGCAGTAAGTAGTATCTCGTAGGGCCAGTAAATGTGCCAATCTCCGATACAGAGACTAAAGCACCTCCAATAATATATTATATATATATATAATCATCCTATAGCATGTGTGTGTCTCCCTACCCGATGTAACCTCACGTCTCATGTCCATAACACGCAAGATCATGATCTCTAGCTAGTACAACGAGTCATAATGATATCTCTATATATGCAAGTCTCATATTATGAATCCTGCAAGCCTATACAGAATTACCATGAATAACTCAGGAAAGATTCTATTAAATGAAATAGTGTTAAGTGTCCTATGGTATGAAATACTTGGTAAAGCAAGCACGTAAAAATATAGGATCGTGGAATTAATTCTCTAAATGATGTTACACGACTCCGCGTACGACATCGACACCCGAATCTTGTTCGGACGCTAAGCAACGTCTCACGGTCCTAGGTTGAACAGGTACATCACAGAAATATATAAAAAGAATACAATCAAATAATATCACATGATCTACTACAAGTTAGCAAGGTACACTTGCCTGTGTTCTGAGCTCCGTTAGTTGCTCCGATATAAGTGGAATCTCCAAGTACGCCTTCGGATGATGAAACAAATATCACAATTACTCTCATAATACTTAAAATATCTAGGATTGACTACCCATAAGTCCAATTTGGACATATGGACAGAATTGACAGTTTCAGATCAAAGCGGGGTCCACATGTGGCCCACTTTGCACCGAAAAATATATCAAAGATAAATTTCTCCAAATTAGTCAAACTTAGTGTCTACAAGTCCAGAACGATGATATGAATCCAACAGAACATCCAAAACTGGATTTTGATGAGCCGGTCATGAAATCACCCGTCAAGTGGAACCGTGGGGCCCCCAAAACGGTTTTTTATTAACGTTCTCAGAATTGAACCAAACTTTGGTCACAGGACCAGCGTAACACTGAGAATCAGATGGCGTAAGTTTTGTTGCGAAATGACAAGCACACACAAAATTATGACGAGTGTCAAAACAGGTCGATAAGGGACTTTTCGACGGATACACATTGATTTTGGTGTGCACGCACATCCAAATCAAGTTTTGCAAAATCTTATACGTCCGCGTTGACGATACGCACCTTACGGTACAATTCGTACACGATGAAGTTGTCTCGTTTAGCGGAACGTACCCCGTTTTGGGAAAATTTAGGTTTAAGAAACCAAGTTTTTGACGAATTTCAATAGTAAATAAATCACAGCATACAAAGAATTAAAATAAACTAATTGTCATGCCCCAGTCCCAAAAGTACGCGAAACCAGGTCACGTGGCAATAGCCAGCTGACATCTCTTCAAGGATATCCCAATTTAATGGATCCTAACAAAGAGTGCTACGCTGTCCTAAATACTAACATGTCCCATATAACTCAACAGCAAGTAATCTAATCTCATCCACAATATAAAACAGCAAGAACTACTAAATAAACTGCTGGAAGATAACACCAGTCTCAAGATATCATAGTACAACCAATAAAGTCTGGTGGGAACAAACCCACTACTATGACGGAATAAATGTACTGAAATGATAGATAAAAGAGTCATGACTATGGCATCGGCTGACTAGATAATGATGCGCCCAATCCTAGGCAGAAGGCCTACCAAGTGATCATGAAAACTCTGACGGCTGCACCTCTAACTTCTCAGTTGTAGCGAACCTCGTCTCCTGTCCTGGCCCGTATACTGTGGGGTAATATGCCTCGTCCAAATATGGAAAGGTACCAGGTCCTCAGAGGGACGTAACAAGATACATAGAAATATACCATATATATAATACTAAATAAAATAAATACAATAAGGGTGTGCTAACCATCTAAGTGAATGCAATGTGAGGACAACGCTGGTACGTATCGGTAGGTGTAGGCATAACGTTCATACTCCGAAGAGAGTGGCATTAGTACAGTATATCGTCCATAACGCTCCGAAGAACGTGGCATCAGTATAGTATATCGTCCATATCGCTCCGAAGAACGTGGCATCAGTGTAAAGGAAATTATTGGATCCGAGGTTTCTCCGAAATTACGGCTCCAATATGTGTACCCCATACGCCTACTAGTTGTCCTCCCCGCCCAATGCAAATACACCAGTCGAATACTCGACGTGCATACCACTTATCTATATGCCAGTCTCTACAAATAAAATATCCTGAGTTACGCACTAACCGTGATGCATGTCACCCGTATTGATAGCTAGTCGAATACGTGGACCCGCATCCCAATATGAATATCACAGTGAATACGTGTAAAAGTATTAGGTCTTGGAAGATATCAATGTATCCTCCTAACTGGGGTGAGTCTGCTAATGGCTAGGTCAGATATACAAATCATCGACGCAATCGTCGATGCACCCGAGTCAATCTCGGACGCACACAGTCATATAAAATAAAACAACGAGAATCATACAACATATACATAATTTAAATTAAACAGTAAATATGGCAAGGTATCTTGCCTGGGTCCTGAAGCTGTGAAAGCCAATAGCCTGCTCCTGCAGCGTCTCCTGGCTGATCCAATGATCCTAAACACACTAATATAATATAATAAATACTGATATCAGACTCTAAATATTAAATACACACGACTACAACGCATTACTTGAATACTGTCGCAAGTTCACGGCTGCTCGAATACAGCGTCACATGTGCACGTAGCTAGGGTGTACACGTGTTCTGTCCTCGGCTAACATGTACCTTGAGACAATAATTACTACGTCTAGGGTTTTACGAAGCTTCATTAAGTCTAGTACAATTGTTGATCCTGAAATTCCCATATTCAGCATACTTGGCGATGTCTAAGTTTTATTGATGAATTTCATGTTTCTAACAACAGATCTTATGGTTAAGGAATAGTTAGTTATTAACCAATTCTAAATCTTGTTGATCAACATGCCATTATTTACCTAGTTAGGGTTAACTGAGTTTGTGTCCAATACTACAAGTCTCGACACGACGACACAACGATCTTATGTGGATACAATACAAGGAGGATGAGTCAGGTGTTTACCTAGTTGACAGGACGGGGTCTCCTCGCTGACGGGTCATCCTTCGGCGAGTGGTGGGCTCCGGCGTCGGCCGGCGGCAGACAGCAGCGGCAGCAGCAGCAGCAGATGTATCAGCGGCGGCGGCAGCTTAGGCAGCAACGGGGGTGACTGACCGATCGCGGGGAATGGTCGGGTAGGTCTGGAGTGGTGGCGGGCGGTGACTGAGGCGGTAGGGGGTGACTGAAGGCGGTCGGGGGTCGCTCGGGAGCAGCGGCTAAGGGGTCGAGCTGATGTGGGAGGTTGGGATAGTGGTGGTTGGCGCCGGTGCCAGCGGTTGCAGGCGGTGGGCAGGGTGGTCCGGCGTCGAGGGGGTTCGGTGACCGCGGTGGCCGGTGAAGTCGGCAATCGGGGGGGGGGGGGGCTCGGGTGCAAGGGGAAACACGGCTAGGGTTTTGGTGAATAGTAAAAACTAGGGTTTCATGTGGGAGTATGTATATTTATAGATGTTGGCTCTCATGGGCTATCCTTGATATTTGGGCCGACCAGGCTCTAGGTTGGGGCTGGTCTATGGTGCACACGGCTTGGTCTAGTCCTGTTTTAGGTGAACTTGGCCTCAACTTAATTAAATTACCAATTAATGCGCAAGGCGCTCACTTACGAATATTGTGAAACTAAGGCGAGACGCAATGACGGGTATCAAAATTTGTACAATGGTCAGAGGGGTAGCCTGGCATGTCTAAGAGATGTTCGTGACCTTGGGTGGAAGATAACTACTGATGTGGTGCTCCATTCTCGAAGCAACGACAAGGTATATTAGGATAAATAATTATTGCATAATTATTCCAATTGTGTCCAATTAAATTTAAGTCTCTCAACTTAACTCGAATTGGACCCTAAATTGGTCGAGAGATTTACACTAATTGAAGAGATTAAACTATATTATGTTGTCTAATTTACTGTTCAAGTAGAATTTTAACATCGCGTGCCATTATGAAGATAACGAGACTGAAACACGCGCACCTGGGACAATTTCTGATCTAAAAACTGGGTCATTTTTTTTTCCTATTTTGTGTCATGATTTGCGATCAACACAGGACATGATAAGCTAAACTAATTACACAGGGTTCAAGGGGGTCATATGGTCTTCACATAGGATTCGACAAGTCGTTGTTTGGATTACTGTGTAGGGAGATACAAGGGCGAGAAGAAGAGTACCTCGCTACTGCTGCTGCTCGGGGGTCATATGGTCTTCACATAGGATTCGACTATTTTGATACGTCTTGTTTCAATGCTCGCTGTAAAAGTCATCCCATGAATCGATGCGCTTCACTTATGGTTCACTCACTTGAGGCAGGAAGACTATCAAAATAGTTATTTTTGAGCCAAGTAATGGAAACATGAAGATGTTCGCCAGGACGGTTTACCATACCGGGAACCGCATAATGCAAGATTGAAAAGATAAAGAAGTGATAAGCAAGATTGAAAAGAAGATAGATTATAGACGGGTATGTTAGGGACGTGTAGCGTGGCTCGCTACCCGTGCTGCATTTAGCGCCGCCAACTCAGTCGATAATCCAAGAATCGCTCGGGATGGCTTGTAGCGGGTAATGGCATACTGCGTCTATAACCATCGTCGTTACACAGATAAAGAAAAGATAAATAGAGAAAAGATAAAGATAAAAAAAAAATCATAAATGGTCATGGACAACTCGTGCACGAGGAATGTGAATTCCTCGGACGATCACCAGGGTACCAGGATTGTGTCGGCCTAGGAGGAATCATAGTATATTTGCACGACCAAACGGCTATAGGATGCTCCTTCGGGTTGGGGCGACGCAAATATCGGTAGAGGGCCCAATGTTTGGCATCGTACACTTGGTATACCCATCTATCTCAACGGAAGTCTCAGTTCTGAGAGAGAGTAGTCCTGAATGGCTATGTCAGTGACTTTTATATAGATTAAGTTAGTTGCGGCAATCCGCATGTGAGTCATTGTATTGAATAAGAAATATGAAACATGTGCAATATGAGTATAACACCTCTGTACAATTTGAGTAATCTGAGTATAATATTCACATGGGTATTCGAGTAACATCACGCGCCTCAGTCAGAACACGCCCGTAACATTCGTGCTTATGCGATCTTTGATTTCATTATAAATATTCGTGCTTGGTTTAACTTGGTTTTATTTTTTTCAAGGAAGGACGAATGGTAAGTTGGTAAGTTTTAGCTTATTTCGCTTATATCGCACGACGCACTGCCACACGACTTAAGCTTTACATAATTGCCATGGAACTGAACCTAAGGCAAGACTAGAAAGATAACTTAATAGATTGTGCATGGAACTAATATAACGTATTTGGATTTGTCAAGCGGGCGAGAAGCCTCCCCACCAGTGCATTCATCCCTACCAGTGCATTCATGTATTGATAATCCACCAGATTTTTTGCAGGGTGCGAGAGATCCTCGTTCGGTGCGGAGTGTCCCCTCGTGCGCGCTAAGGCATGGAGTTCACTCTGGAGCCTTCGAGTGTTGCGTCCGGAGCTGAAGCACATATATATGACATAATGTTGGAATATCGCCTATGCATTATCCTAAGTTGTATGTCGTTTAGCACGCCCTTATTGTTAGAAAGAGAGAAAGCTGAGCGATTTGTAATCTCGGCCTAGCGCCGCTTGTAATAATTTTTGATTATCAATAAAGATCTTGTTATTGTTTCATTCTTGTGTTCATTCAACGCTTCCGCTGTGACGACTCTGTGAACTTGTTACCAATCGCCTGTTCGTTTCTTATTCCGCTGCATCCGGACTATCTGTACGACTCTGTGCCTTAGCTATTTCATCACCTATTCAGATCATGGCCTTGCGCAGGCACAGCTTGTTCCGCATCACGTCCTGATGGGAACGATCATTCTGCGGGAGCACTGGCACGGTATTTTGCGCCTAGTGGGGACGGCCAATCCTGCGGGAGATCGGGACGTGACAGCTTCAATCCAATTATTCTTGCACTTTTCCCGCCTTCCATATTACTCATAGAGAAGCTATATAAACTTTTCACACGTAGCTTTTTGTCGCCATGACAATGTGAACCCAATCCTTTATGTTAAAATATCAACTACAGTTTTTTACTTTGTCCCAAATTGAACTATTCAGAAATTTGGCTATTTACAAACGTTTTCTACTATCGAGCCTCCTCTCTTCGTCATTTTTTACCTTATCGTAAATTTACCTATTATCATATTTGTCGATTTGCAAAAGTTTTTCACTACCAAGCCACATCTCTTCGTCATTCGAGTACTCCATACTCCATATTCTCCAACACCATAGCTTCTTTGTTCAACTCAATTCAATTATTCATCTTCCTCCGCTTGCCTTTCATTTTTGATATCGTTCTTTACTCGTACAAAAGCTACGAGGACTTTTAGCTCATGACTCTTTGTCGCTATCACGATATGAAGTCAATCTTTTATGTCACATCATCAACTACAGTTTTTATCTTAATCCAAATTTGATCTATTCCCAAATTTGCCGATTTCCAATTTCCCCCCCTTATACTAATGGTTATAACTTTCGAAGTAAACCTTGTTCTATAAAGATTTTCCCTCACCTTTTATACTATTGATTGAAGACCTTATTTTCAAATTTCATTTTTCTATCCATAAATTACATGGACTTTAGTTACTAGATCTTTGCTACCATCACAATCTTAAGTTTTATCTTTTATGTTACAACAACAATTACACTTTATACGTAAGTCTTAGGTGGCTTTCGACAAAAAAGTCATCCTTGAGCTGACGGTTGACCATTTATTCCCTACTGAGCCGCCTCTTCGTCATTCAATTACACATACTATGTAACCTTACTGCTCACTTTGGTCACCTCTGTTCAATGATTCAGCTCACTCCTCTTGCCTTTCATTTTTGATGACGTACTTTACTCTTATAAAAGTTGCTTGGACTTTTAGATTGTAGCTTTTTGTCACCATCACAATCCGAACTCGTTCCATTTATGTCACAACATCAACTATAGTTTTTACCTTGTTCCAAATTTGCCTATACCTAAAATTTTTAATTTGTAAATTTTTTTCTACTATAATAATGACTAGAGATTTTGAAGAAAACTTGTGTTTAAAGATTATTCTTTCATGTTTTATATTATTGACTGCAAATCTTATTTTCAAATTCCATTTTTCTATCCATCAATTACACAGACTTTTAGTTCCTAGCTCTTTGTCACCATCGCAATATTAAGTTCATCCTTTATGTCACCAATTACAGTTTATACCCGAGTATTATGCGACTTTCGCCAACAAAGAAGTCATCTTTGAGTTGACGAGTGACCATTCCTTTCCTACCGAGCTATCTCTCTTTGTCATCTGATTACTATGTATCCCATATCCTTACTATTCCCTTTAGTCGCCTCGCTTCAATTTTTATCTCACTCCGCTCGCCTTCCATTTTTAAGAACCTGCTTTACTTATACAAAATTTGCATATACTTATAGTTCCTGGCTTTTTGTCACCATCGTAATCTTAAGTTCATCCTTTGTCACAACACAAATTATATTTTATACGTGAGTCCTAGGTGATTTTCATTAATAACGAAGTTATCTTAGAGTTGACGATTGACCATTCCTTCCCTAACGAGCCAGCTCTCTTCGTCATCAAGTACTTCTTGCTCTCTATCCTCATTACTCATTTTGATTGTCTGAATTTGATGAGTCGATTCAGCTCCTTGCTCTTTGCCACATAGCAAGTTCATCATTATGTCACAATACATATTGTTCATTCCTTCCCTATCGAGCTGTATCTCTTTGTCATTTGATTACTCCCTATCCTTACTAATATCTTTGGTCGCCTCAATTCGATGAGCCAGCAAACTCCGCTCGCCTTCCATTTTTCTTAGCATGCGTTGTTCATACAAAAGCAGCATGGACTTTGTCGTTGTTAGAATCTGAAGTCGATTCTTTTATATCACAAAATCAACTAGAGTTTTTACATTTTTACAAGTTAGACGTATTCCCAAACCTGTCGATTTCTATTTTTTTTCTAATATACTAATGACTAGAACTTTCGAAGAAAACCTTGTTCTTCGAAGAAGATTCCTTTTGCATGTTTTATATTATTGACTGAAAACCTTATTTTCAAATTCCAAATTTCTATTCTAGAATTACACGTTCTTGGTTCTTTATCACCATCTCAATCTTAAGTTCATCCTTTTTGTGACAACACTAATTATATTTTATGTGCAAATCTTAGGCAGTTTTTGCCAACAAAAAATCATCCTTACTTGGCGATTGACGTTCCTTTTCTACCAAGCTGCCTTTCTTCATCCTTAGTTGTCAAAAAAGTCATCCCTACTCTCTATCCTCACTACTCTCTTTGGTCGCCTCAATTTGATAAGATACTTTACTCCTGTAAAATATGCATGGACTTTTAACTTGTGGCTCTTTATCGCCATCACTATATGAAACTGATTATTTTATGTCACAACATCAACTAGAGTTTTTACCTTCCAAATTTGATCTATTCCCAAATTTCTTGAGTTCCAAATTGTTTTCCACTATACTAATGACTAGAACTTTCGTAAAAAAGTTGTTTTTTGAAGTTCTTCTTTCACGTTTTATACTATTGAGTAAAAAACTTGAGTTGACGATTGACCATTCTTTATCGATTCGATTACTCTCTACTCCCTATCATCACTGCATATTTTATTCGCCTTAATTCGATTATTCGCCTCACTTCATTTGCCTTCTATTTTTGATAACATACTTTACTCATACAAAAATTGTATGGACTTTTAGCTCGTGGCTTTTTGTCGTCATCACAATCGAAAATCGATCATTTTATATAGCATAAACTAGAGTTTTTACCTTGTTCCAAATTTAACCTATTCCCTAGTTTGTCATTTTTTCCCCACTATACTAATGATTTGTCTGGATATTTTGAAGAAAACCATGTTCTTTAAATATTCTTTTTTCACGTTTTAGTTTCTAGCTCTTTGCCCTCATCAAAATTTAAGTTCATCCTTTATGTCGTAACACCAATTATACTTTATACGTGAGTCTTATGTGACTTTCACTAACAAAGAAGTCATCCTTGGGTTGGCGATTGACAATCCCTTCCCTACCAGGCCGCCTCTCATCATCATTAGATTAATCTCTACTCACTATCCTCACTACTCCCTTTGGTTGTCTCGATTCAATTATTCACCTACTTCTCTCGCCTTCCATGTTTACTCATACAAAAGCTGCATGGACTTTTTGCTCATGGCTCTTTATCACTATCACAATATGAAGTAGATTCTTTGTCACAATATCAACTACAATTTTTACCTTGTCCTAAATTGTCTTATTCCTAAAATTGACGATTTCTAATAGTTTTCCTCTACCGAGCAGCCTCTCTTCTTTGTTCGATTATTCCCTATCCTTACTACTCTCTTAGGTCATCTCAATTCGATTATTCAACTCACTATGCTCTTCCAATTTTGATAACTTATTTACTCATATAAAAGCTGTATGGACTTTTAGCTCGATCGTGGCTCTTTGTTACCATCACAAACTGAAGTTGATCACAATTTTTACCTTGTTCTAAATCGCACATATTCCCAAATTTGTGAATTTTAAAAATTTTCCCACTATACTAATGATTGGAACTCTTAAAGAAATCATTGTTCTGTAAGTATTATTCTTTCACATTTTATACTATTGACTCCTTATTTTTCAAATTACTTTTTTCTATCCAAAATTATGTAGACGTTTAGTTCATGTTTCTTTGCCACCATCACAACTTAAGTTTATCAAATTTGTCACAACACCAATTACAGTTTATACATGAGTTTTAGGCGACTTTCGGCAACAAAGAATTCATTCTTGAGTTGATGATTGATCGTTCATTCCCTACTGAGCCACCTCTCTACTCTCTATCCTCACTACTCCCTTAGTCGCCTCAATTCGATTATTCAGCTCACCTCGCACACCCTTCATTATTGATATCATACTTTACTCATATAAAAACTGCATGTACTCTTTTAGTCATTCGATTACTCTCTACTCCCTATACTCTACTCCCTACTCCCTATGCTCACTGTCCTCCCTTTGTTCGCCTCAATTCGATTATTCAGTTGACTTTGCACTTCACACTGCTCTATTTTTTAATACATACTTTACTCATACCAAAACTGCTTGGACTTTTAGCTCGTGGCTCTTTTGTCAATAGTATAAAACGTAAAGGAAGAAATCTTTGAACAATGTTTATTCAAAATCTCTAGTCATTACAATAGTGATTTTTTTAATCTTGGCTCTTTGTCGTCATCACAATCTGAACTCGATCATTTTATATCGCAACATCAACTAGAGTTTTTACCTTGTTCCACTTTTGACCTATTCCCTAGTTTGTTGATTTAAAAAAAAAATTTCACTATTGTAATGACTAGAGCATTCGAAGAAACATTGTTTAAAAATTTCTTCCTTTACGTTTTATACTATTGATCAAAAATCTTATTTGAAAAATCTTTTTTTGTCAAAAAATTGCCTGGACTTACATTTTGTGGCTTTTTGTCGCAGTCATAATATTAAGTTGATATTTTATGTCACAACAACAATTACACTTTCTACGTTTTTCCAAATTTAATCTATTTCCAATTTTTGGAAATCTTATGTTCGTCTCTCAACCTCAAGTTAGTGTTTTTCTAATTGAATCTTTTGTTGGCTGTAAGGGATCGTTCACACAGATGTGTGTTTGTGAGAGGAGACAGCAAGCTTGCGTTGATGGCAAAGGAGAACACAAAACCTTTAACACTCTCTTGTAGAAAGGAGAACACAGGGAGCTTTTTAGAATTGATGATTCTTAGTATGTCATTTAAAAGAGTTACTACATGGCTATTTAAATACATGAAAGTAAACTAACTAAAATGCCTAGAGTCATGCTCACGTTGGCTACAATTTAGGATCTATGCATGGTTGTGGACCTATTCTCAAGGTTGCCACTTCAACCAATATGCACAATGCAAGACCAAGTCATGATTATTATTAACATGCTCCCCCCTAATCTGGACTTCACTCTGAGAGGTCCTTGACTCCAATGTTCCTACGATGCTCTTCAAATATGGATCGGTTCAGAGCCTTTATCAGGATGTCTGCAGTTTGCTCTTTGCTGCTCACGTACTCCACATCAATCTGTCCCTTCTCGACACATTCCCTGATAAAATAATAGCGTGCATCTATATGCTTGCTTCTATCGTGAAAGACATGATTCTTCACCAATGCAATTGCAGACTTTTTATCCACCAGTAGCTTTGCTGAACAATTTTCACTCCCTGTCATCATCTCCACCATACGATTCAGCCAGATAGCTTGACAAGCTACTGCCGACGCCGCCATATACTCCGCCTCACACGAAGATAATGCCACTGTCTTCTGTTTTTGTGACATCCAAGTGATCGGACATTTATAGAAGTAGAAGATGATCCCAGTGGTACTCTTGCGATCGTCCAAATCTCCGGCCAAGTCGCTATCACAGTAGCCTTGAAGCTGCTCCTCTACTTGTCCTCTGACAAACTCAAGGCCATAATGTAGTGTGCCCTTCACATATCGCAGTATCTGCTTGATTGTAGCGTAATGAGTCTGCGTCGGTGCCTCCATGAAGCGACTCACCACACCAACGGAGTATGCGATGTCGGGCCGGGTGTGCGTCAAGTATCGACGACTTCCAACGATACTCCGATAGTGTGTTGCATCCACCTTTGGGCTTGTATCAGACTTGGTGAGTTTCAACTTTGCTTCCATGGGTGTTTTGCTTGCATTGCACTCCAACAAACCGGTCTGCTCGATGATCTTCTTGGCGTAGGTCGTTTGCTTCAGCTTGACTTTATTGACACCTTGCTGCACCTCTATGCCAAGGTAGTAGCTAAGGTCGCCAAGATCACTCATCTCAAACTCATCTTTCATCTGCTGCTTTAACTCCTCCACATGTCTAAGATTTGAGCCGGTGATGATAAGGTCGTCAACATAGACTCCAACAAGCAGCACTTCGTTCTTCTGACAGCGCATGTACATGGCATGCTCTTGTGGACATCTGCTAAAACCAAGTGACAACAAGTATGCATCAAGCCTTGAGTTCCATGCTCGTGGCGCCTGGCGTAGACCATACAAGGCTTTATAAAGCTTGTATACTTTGTCCTCATGACCCTTCACGACGAACCCATTTGGCTGCGCAACGTAGACATCCTCCTTGAGCTCGCCGTTCAGGAATGCGGATTTGACGTCCATGTGATGCACACGCCAACCTCGCTGACATGCTAGTGCTAGAATGAGCCGGATGGTTTCCAGCCTAGCCACCGGTGCAAAAACCTCATCGACGTCGATGCCTTGGCGTTGAACATAACCCTTGGCAACCAGCCGAGCCTTGTATTTTATGACGTCGCCATTTGGATCCTTCTTGAGCTTGTACACCCATTTCAGCCCTATGGCTTGTGCGCCCTTCGGCAGATTTACAAGACTCCACGTCTTGTTCTTCTGGATGGCTTCAAGCTCAACCTCCATAGCCCGCTTCCAGTTGAGATCACGTGCAGCTGTGTCATAGCTTTGGGGTTCATCGTTGAGTATCTTACACATATGAAGCTCACTTGTGTTGTCATAGATATCGAACAAGTCACGATATCTATGTGGTCCACTCCCGTCGACGTTGGGGTCTGAAGCTTCTCCGGTTGGCGGGGTTGCATCACTTGCTCCAGACGCCTGTCTCACTACAGGCACATTAAACCCTGAGGTCTCAGGTTCAGATGTTGTTGGACCAACTCCATCTGGTGGCGTACGTGGTGTACTTGGAGAACTCGGCATTGTCGCTGGAGATAGTGGTACATGCTCCTCATTGTATTGAACGATAAAAGTGACAGGGACGACCCCAAGTTGGTTTGCTTCAGTGCTCCAGTCGTGCTGTTCATCTTCTCTAAACACAACGTCACGGCTGACACGTACAGACCGGGTCATGGGATCATAGAGGCGATGTCCCTTGGTGCCAGGCTCGACTCCAAGGTACACCATGATAGTGCTCCTGTCCTCCAGCTTTCTTTGGTGATCATGAAGCACCTTGACATGCGCTAAGCAGCCAAATATGCGCAGGTGATGCAGGTTCGGCTTTCTTCCTGTCCATGCTTTATATGGTGTCACGCCGTCTAGAGCTTTCGTCGGAGACCTGTTCAGTAAATACATGGCATGTCGAATAGCTTCACCCCAGAACCAAGCGGGCATACCTCGAGAATGCAGCAGACTTCGTGCTGTCGCCAACATGGTTCGGTTGCGGCGTTCCACAACTCCATTCTGCTGCGGTGAATACGGGGCTGTGAGGTAGCGTCGAATGCCCTCGTCCTCGCAATACTTGTTGAATTCTCGTGAAGTGAACTCGCCGCCATGGTCAGTTCTGAGCCCCTTCAGCTTGTGACCTGATTCAGCTTCCACCGCCACCTTGAATCGTCGAAAAGTGTTGAAGACCTCGCTCTTCAACGTCAGTAGATACGCCCACATGATTCTGCTGTAGTCATCAACTATGAGCAGAATGTATTTGTTACCTGCTGGTGTCGTTGGAGTAATGGGACCACAGACATCCGCATGCACCAGCTGCAGTGGCGACTTTGCTCTGAACTCTGCCTTGTCGGGAAATGGCTGTCGTGTCATCTTTGTGGTTTGGCACCCGTTGCAAACCTTGTTCAAGTGCTCTATCATCGGCATCCCCTCGACCATCTTCTTTGCGCACATGGTCCGCAGTGCATGGAAGTTGAGGTAGCCCATGCGCACGTGCCAGATCCATGCCACATCTTATGTCTTCATTGACAAACACACAGGCGAGCACACTCTCAAGGCAAGCTTGTACAAGCAGTTTTCAGTTCGCCTCACCCTTGCAACAAGGGTGTTGTCCCTGTCGTAAAGCTTTAACTGATTACCTCCTATGACGATCTGCCACCCTTGCTTGTCCAATTGCCCCAAGCTGATTATGTTACTCTCTAGCTCAGGGAGGTAGTAGACACCCTCAAGTAGCTTGTGCTCCCCTGTCTTGCATTGCAGAAGAATATTACCAATGCCCTTAATGCTGATCTCCGAGCCGTCGCCGAATCTTACACCGCCGAGGTCCTTCTCTTCAAACTCCAAGAAGTTGGTTCTTTCCCCGGTCATGTGGTTGCTAGCACCGTTGTCCAGGTACCAAAGCTCCTCGGGTCTGACAACGTCTTCTACACCATGCCTGGGGATGCTTCCAGCCCCCCGCGTCATCTGGCAGGACTTTTCCACGTGAGATGCCACCAGAAGTGTGTCTTGATCATCCTTGAAGTTAACCTTGGCTAGGTTTGCTTCTGGCTCCTGCTTGCTATGGCATTCGGCAGCGAAGTGCCCGAAGTCACCACACTTGAAGCACCTAGACTTCGACTTGTCGCGAACGGGCTTGTCGTTGTCACGCCCGCCTCTGCTGCGGCCCCTCCCGCGACCACGACCACGACCTTTGCCACGCCCACGCCCTCCGGCGTTCGAGCTCTCCGCCACCTCTTGTGACGACTTTTGGTCAGATTTCAGTAGCATGATCTGACCTTGTCGTGGTGCATATGCGCGCATCCGCTCTTCATGCGCTTTCATGGAGCCAAAAACCTGCTCCAACTTCTTCGTCTTTAGATCTCCGAACTCTTCAATGGTTGTGGCGAGCGCCACGAACCTCTCAGGTACTGATCGTAATATCTTCTTGACAACGTATGACTCCTCGAGCGTGTCACCAAGAGTTCTGATCTGATTTACCAAGTTTGTCACCTTAGCACTATAGCCATCAACCGTGTCGGACTTCGACATACGGAGCCCCTCAAACTCCCATCGGAGTGTCTGGAGCTTGACCTCCTTGACACGATCATCTCCCAGATGCACTGTGCGCAAGGCATCCCATGCCTCCTTGGCAGTCTCCTTGTCGGAGATGTGCATGAAGCTCTCCTCGTCCACCGCATTGAAGATGAGTGCAAGGGCCGCCTGGTCCTTGCGCTCGTTCACCTCCTCGTTGGCCTTGGGCTCAATCGCGCTCCACACGCCTTGTGCGCGCTTGTTAGCCCTCATCTTAACCACTCACATAGAGTAGTTAGTACTGGTAAGAATAGGGTATGAGAGTGCCAAGTTGCCTTCCTTCACCAGTGTGGCCATCGGCTGTGTGGTCGTACTCCCGCTAGTACTTGGTGTCTGCGGCGATGCAGCTCCGGGCTTGCCCATCTTCTCAAACGCGAGCTCTGATACCACTTGTTGGCTGTAAGGGATCGTTCACACAGATGTGTGTTTGTGAGAGGAGACAGCAAGCTTGCGTTGATGGCAAAGGAGAACACAAAACCTTTAACACTCTCTTGTAGAAAGGAGAACACAGGGAGCTTTTTAGAATTGATGATTCTTGGTATGTCATTTAAAAGAGTTACTACATGGCTATTTAAATACATGAAAGTAAACTAACTAAAATGCCTAGAGTCATGCTCACGTTGGCTACAATTTAGGATCTATGCATGGTTGTGGACCTATTCTCAAGGTTGCCACTTCAACCAATATGCACAATGCAAGACCAAGTCATAATTATTATTAACATCTTTTGCCAATAATTAACTTTTTAATCCAAAAACCACATTTACTCGTACATTATTAGCTCTCACCTAAATTTTTTCTATTAAATACAAAAGGTCCTATCTACATGTACTCACATGGGGGAGACCCATACCTTGTATATGATCGATAGGTCCATATAAGAATTTTTTTTTGGTGGGGTGGCGAATGTGAGAGAGAGAGAGAGAGAGAGAATCTCATGGCGGAGGAGGGAAGACTCTGGAATAGAGAATATAGGGGCTAGGTTTCGGGGTCAAAGTGAAGGAGAGAGGAGGTTAGGACGGAAGGAGAAATAGTTGGGTTGGACATATTTGATGTAGGCCGATATGCCGGCCAATTTTAAAATGGCGTAAACAATTTTTTTGATAATTTCTGTTGTTTGCTAGTCAAACTCGATACTTGTCGCCGGCATGTACAAAGCTGGTGTTGATGCAACATATATCGATGTGCTGATTCAACCCTACACGATGATGCTATGGCATACAAGAGATGTACACATAAAACGATGAATCATTGATTTGGTTTCGGTTGTGGTGATGCAAGCGAAAGCGGCTCTTCTTAGGCAGCAAACGACAACAAATCGGGTGTCACACATTGGGCAGGAGGGGTCAGATCTGTGGGGTGTTGGTGCTGCTTAGCAACTTTGGTTTCTTGATTGTAGGCAAGAGGGAAGGGGGGTATGTCAGGTGGTAACACCGATAACAGGACGGAAAAAGGGAAGAACATAAATTAGGGTGTGGCTACACCAAGGATTAGGGTTTGCTTGGCGCCCTAGGCTTCCCACCTACTTGCAATTCACATTCCTCACTCCAATAAAATCACAAATTATTCATCACCTATAAATAAAGGTCTGATCAAGGTTACCTAGAATGTGAAATGTTATGGAAGGAGGAACAAAAACGGCAACGTGGTATGCCACTTTATATGGAACTGCCGGAAGGTAGGCTTCTTTTGAATGATTGGGTGGAACGAAGTGCGTAACTATGCATGTTTGTGCAACCTAGTTGGTCGGTTAATCCAATTATTTGGGTGGCTGATTAAGCAGAATTTCAAAGTGGTTGCTTGATTGCAATTTATCAGCCATGTAATCTTATTAATCAGTCTTGGACTGAGGCGTCATGAAAATCATGCACACACGCCCGCGCGCAGATACATATATACTTGCTTCCTACCGTGCTTCCCATTTATCTTCTCTTGTAGCATCTCATGCCATATTATTATGATGCAAACTAGTAAAGTGGATAGTTGCATTTTTTAAAATATGTGGAATTTATTTACTGGCATTGGCATATCTAATGAGTTTTTGGACGGGGGTTCAGATTGTTGATATTTGCTTGGCAACTAGATCACATAATGGAGGTTTAATCAACTTGCAGGAGCTCTGCACTCTACTGTGTCAGAGGAGGAAAACTGCTCGTGAATCAGTATCTGAAGGTGATTTGCCTCCGTGCAAATCCAGTAGGGGAAGAATCTCGGGATTTTGGAGTTCTAAGTTACATTTTGGTAAGCAAGAAATTTGTCCCATGCCATGGAAGTAGCCACTTTCTAAGTTTCTTTGCTAGGCGCAGTGGAAGAAAAGTGTAGTAGGATGTTCCAGTTCCTTTATTTGGAATGCAAAGTTGGGTAGGAAGTGTAGTGGGATACATGTCTAACTTACGACCACACCTAAGAACATATGTGCGATACGTTTGGGCAAGTGTTCCAGGGCCCAAAAGCTATTGTTCCATTGACACGGAAAAATGATGTCCATATCGTCTCTATACCAGTGTCCATATTCGTATGACATAAGTAATTAGTTTTGTACATATTTGAAAATGTCTGTATCGTAACCATATGGTCGGTATATTCGTGCAACATAGCCTGTTACAACAGGCAATGAACACCTACCAAGGAAAGCTTTTCATAAAAAAAATATAAAAAGAAGAAAGTAGAGCTCATAATGAAAAAAACATTGCTGAAAATAAATTTGACTAACAAGGATTTTTATGTGCCTCATTACCTCAGTTTGACATGATGGCATCAAATCAAAGTCATACTCATACCACATCTATAGAAAGATAAAGCTGCTATGTGATTATTTAGCTCAGTTGTACATCAAGACAACAAAGACACTGAAAGTAATAGATGACCAAATTGAGATATTCAATGTAAGTATCACTAGAGAAATTTCATCCTCATTGGTAGAAGTCACTCGAGCAATGGAAGTAGTGGTCATCCTTATTCAAAACTAACAGAGCAGACATCCAAGTCTTTTACGAGTGAGGAGGATATTTCTCTAGTGATACCTATCATCACTTCATTATTGCTTGGTTATGTAATTGTAGAAGCATGAAAAATCTAGATCCATGCGTCTAACAAACATGCGCTCCAAGATCGACTCAGAAGAAATCAGGCTGCATAATGACTATTCGGTCCAAAAAAACAGCATCCATGCGCCCCAATATTGGCTACATAAAGACCTGACACAAAGATTATGTCCGACAAATCCTGACAAAAAGGACTCTCTAGACGTCTCGATTCCGCCACGAACAGTTGGCATTAGTTCTCACATCACCGTCATTATTACTTTTGTCACATGCAGTCATACAGGACCACGTGTATGTAAGACATGCGTTTCATGCATCTTTGGCCCCATGTGTTCCAGACTCCATGCGCCTCTGCCCTGATGCGTTCCAGACCTCATGCGTTCCATGCGTCTCTGGCCCCATGCGTTTCAGTCTCCATGCGTTCCATGCGTCCAACGTGGCAGGGTTCCCTGAGACGAAATCTTTTTGTTGCGACTGAAGTAATTCTCTCCAACTAAGTGCGGGCCACGTGTCAAGCTAACCAAGTCACGCACACAAAAGACGAGAACTGCCCAGATCTTCAGCAGCAGTAGATCCCAACCGAAGTCGTGTGGCAGCCTGTCCATAGTATGCAGCTACAGCTGCAACCGTATTCTGTTGAAGGAGCCCCCATGCGGCCACCAAATATAAGCATATCCGGCATCTGTAGTCCATCAATATGATGGTTATAAATAGGAGAAACTTGGACATTCTAAAGGGCTGGTTTTTCTGCTTCAGTGACCATACCCTTCAGGCGAGCTACGTACGTGCACACAAGCTCAAGAGAGAAGAGAGGAGAGCATCCCCATTCCCTCGTCGGACCGTCAACGGAGTAAATGAGTCGCTGCAGCACTCTATCTCCATCGTCACATTCCCAGATCTAAAAATATTGTACTTCTGCTTCAGAGACCATACCCTCCAGGCGAGCTACGTACGTGCACACAAGCTCAAGAGAGAAGAGAAGAGAAGAGAGCATCCTCATTCCCTCGTCGGACCGTCAATGGAGTAAAGGAGTCGCTGCAGTACTTTATCTCCATCGTCACACATTCCCCAGATCTAAAAATATTGTACTTAGATTTTTTGTTTATGATTTTTTTGTACTTTTTTATTTGTTGTTGAACAAAAGTTTTCCAAACTTACTTTAATGGCGAACAAGGTGGCGACTCTGCTGGGGACATCATTCTTCTATGATGAGAAGGTCGTGATGCAGTCCGACGCGTCGAAGTTGGGTTCGACCCAGATGATGCTGGTTGTACGCTTCGACTATCAAGCCTTTGAGGAAATACTCTCTGAGGGCAGCGCTTCATCGAGGCTGGCAAAGCCTAAGAAGACCTGTAGGATATGGATTGCAAAGGCCGATGTGCCTCACCCGACTACGGATCATGCGCTCCCCGTCTCTCTTCCTGCCGCAGGAAAAGCACATCATGCGTCCACACTAGCTGACCCCACTCATGCGGCAGCCTCTTCGGACAAGGAAAGTGCTCAGCACTAGAGCTCCGACAGAGGAAAATACTACGATGCCAGGAGTTCGAGCGCTAAAATATTCCATACGGCCACGTCAAAGGCAGCATAAGGAGTATGCGGCACCGGTCGGCAGCCGCAGGCAGATGGCCGCATACGGCCAGGACAACAACAGAAGTTCCATCTTCAACCGAATCTTACGCAAAGCTTGTCACGCCCCGGTTCCGAAGGTCTCCCGACCACGCCCCCGCCGGGCGCGAATCACCGTGCCTCGGCGCTCCCACGGGGCGTATATAGTCGTTTGCCATCGGGACGTGATATCGTGCGAGCCTGAGGTTGCGCCCGCACAAGGCAACATCGTTAAAGTTTGACTATCATCGCATCTATCGAGTAAGCAGCGATGGGACATTTTTGCAAGCATTTATCCATCTGAGTATACGGGGCAAATCGAGGCATCAGATTCTCTGAATACAATGGCATCGTTCCATACATTATACTCCTCTATACGAAAGCAACTCAAGGCAATCGAAACCAGATTTCCGGGTCTTGGGGATGAGGCAAGCCTATCGCTTCCTCGGACGATCCAGCACCTGAACAAGCAAACTGTTGGTGGGTCAGCACTTTTATAAGTACTGGTGAGTATAAACAACTGAATAGAAGTAACATTAACTAAAACCAACACTAAGTAATCATGTTATAAAATATTACATTACTAGTGATCTTTCTAGTTTTACCTATGTTTGTTACATGCAGCACAAGAACGGACTCATATTACTTTCTTTTGGAAACATCTTTGAAAACAGAGTTCATATTCGATATAAGCAAGCAGGCAAGACAAGCTGATTATTCTATTATCAGGGTGTGCGCAGCGTGTCTCGTGAGCTATACTCAAAGACTCTAGGGACAATGCACATCTAGGAACTATCCTCTATCAAGCCAACACAATGAACTAGCTATATGCTTTTCGGTCCTCGAGAAACTCAGGATCGGTAGCGATAATTCAACTAACCAATGACTCCTTTATCTGATGCTATTAGCAGCTGTGACTCATGGTTGCTTTCCACTATCTCTGTAGCAGCCGTGACCAAGGTTCAACTCTTCACCAATAGCCATTGTCTAACCGATGCGAATGCATGAAACACTATCAGATAAACTCTCGGATGCAGACGAGATAAACCATCAGGCCATATATCTCTGTGCGAACTAGCCGTCCTCTCTGAACAAGTTCAAGCACGATATGGTTCTCTCAAAACACAAGCGATAGTGAAACATGTTCAAGCAATCTCTTACTCTTAGACAAGCGTTTCAGGTTCTCTTAGTTAAGCAGACAAGTTCGTTTCAATGACAAGCTATGTGAGTTCTCTTATTAGCATACAAAGGAAGGTTCATAGCAAACAAGCATTCAAAAACTCAGATTCATTATTAAGGCGTGTAAGAATCAGAGAACGAAGTTCTGCCCACTCACCTTTATCAGTCATCTCCTGCTTCAACAAGGAGCTCTTAAGGAAGATATCATTTTTGAGTCAGTAAACTGATATCTCTTGTACATAGTGCCGACGCGGAGCGGGGCACTACAACGCTGACTCCATGCGCCATGCTGAGAAAGACGAAGATGTAAACTTGGACTCTTCATACTACGCACCGGCGCGTGCTAGGACGAATAAGTCTAGGGCAATTCTAGCTCGCCAATCTCAAACAATTGCTCATTTGACCGACCATCAGGCGCCGCTAACTGTAATGTGTGCCCCTGACAGAAAGTATAAAACTGATCCATGCGTCCAGCCCGCAGTGGCAATTGGACATGGTCACTCTAAAGAGTCTTCCATTAGCAACTTGGAGAAAGTTCTTGTACGAACCCCAGGTCAGAAAGCAAAGTCAACACCTACGCACCCATGTGCTTGGTCTACCCGGGCTCATAAGAGGGGTGCAAAGGTGTGCAAAGGTGAATTAGCCCTCGCTTTACTTGCGCAACGTAATCAATCACAAGCGCAAAGCGAGGTAATCAACTACGACATATGAAGTATCCTCCCCAGGGCATCACTGTGCCAGCATTATCATCAACTGTTGCTGTAACGAAGTAGCAGTACCCACAAACAGGCAGTCGGTATTCCATCGGTTGCAACCAAAGGCACCTTCCCGGTTGCAACCCAGAGAACATGTGCAAGCACCAGAGGAAGATGAGCTGCCCTTCGTCTCAGGTTATTCTGCTTGGAAGGCCCCTTCCATAAGGGGAGGTCGGAAGTCCAGCACCTCCAGTCCGTCGCTCTCAGCCAACGGGTGAAGAAGACGGGTCCAAGGAGGATAGGTAGCGAAACTCGTGGAAGGATTTTTCCTGGGCACCCGCTCAAAGAAGAAGCTGTCAGCCACTGGGGGTAATTCTTTCTCAGGACCTCAGATAGGTACGCAAGCTGAGGGTTGTAATCCCCCAAACATTTATAACAACCCGGCGTTCTGAAGAGACAACTATCCCCAAAGAACGGACGCTGTGAACCCTGGGGGTAGCCATTCTCATCCAGAAGAAGCAACTTCCTATGCTGGGGGTAGTGTTCCCTCTGATTATGAAGAGGATGTAACACTGCAAACTTTTCCTGAGGATCACTCACTACAAGATTTTGAGGCAAAAAATGTAACATCTACCGTCCCATCCACTTCTCCCTATGTGAGAATCATATACATGGCAGGGGAGGACAACGAGGCACCAGCAATTGCAAACGTCTCGATGCTCTAGAGGCAATGATGCACACCATAAGTGCTACAATGCAGACTTTGGCCCAGGTGATACTGGAGACAAAGGCGAACATGGTCCATCACCCTCAGTGCCCGCAATAACTTTGCAAGCCGGGAGTAGCAATCTTCTGGTGGTCCAATACCAACCCGTCATTCCGTGAGGATAGTGATTTCCAGGAAACAAACAATGACAAGTCTGGGGGTAGTCGACGTCGACAAGTCAAAGCAGCATCCAAAACTTCAGATATCATTCCCTCCGAGTCTGAAGACGATACAAAACTAACGGTCTTCCCTGAGGACTGTGCGACTTAGGAGTCAGAAGCCCCAAAGCTAAAAAAAGACTTTCTCCTTCGATGACGACGACGTCATTGAAATATTCAACGTATTGATGAAGGTCTACAAACTCCGGCTATCAAACATCAGATATCCTGAGGAGGCAGACAAGGTCGATGACCCCAGGTACTTCCACTTCCACTGGTACGTCCATCATCCAACCAAAGACTGCTCTGTGTTGAAGAGGCGTATCCAGCAGGTGATCGATGCCAAGACGCTCACCCTCGACTTCAAGGACAAGACGGTCATTGTGAACATAGTGTCCCTCCAGTTTGGTGATTTCCCGATGACGGAGGCCCAGGACGGTGGTCCCAATCCCGAGGACAACAATGGAGGTTGTCAATCTTCCACCAGTTCGCGACCAAACAACCAAGTTGGTACCTCTCAGCACACTACTGGGCGAGGTCATGTAGGTTCACCCTGACATTGCTCAAGACCTGACAACAAGTAGCACCTTCAACGACCAGGTCAAAAGAAAAAAAATGCAGGTCGTGCCGCATGATTTTTTCTCAGAAAACACATTGTAGACTTCGGATGCTCACCGCAGCTCAATAAGTCTCCTTCTGCACAAAAGCAAAGCCTCATATGGCTCATCAACAACGGCGAGACAGTGCTTCTCCACGAAATAAATTCTCAGCAGTAGGCAGTGTCCCTCTGCATATTACGCATATACGCGCATCAGGCGTCGGTCCTTAGTGTAATAAGTAATTGTGCACACGTGGCAGTGATCCTACGTGTGGTGCCCCGTTCCCCCTATTCGGGGAGCGCGGCTAAGAAATACTAAGACGGTATCGTTCGATCGGGATAGATTGAATTAAGAACTCGTCCTCGTTATGGATTTGTTTCTTCGGAATCGATTCCCATATTCAGTGGACCGTGCCCCAAGGATCGACTTAGCGGCAGAGTCAGGAGGGACCTCTCCGCTGCATTCTTTTGTTGCCTAGTTTTCGCTGTCGCTTGTTGCTTTCGTGCCTTGAGTTGGATTTCGGATTTGTTTGGGTTTTCTTGAACGGTTTCGATGGATTTCATTGCTTTCGTTCTTAGGAGTGCACTTCAATTCCGATAATGGAAAGAGAGGAAGAAGTACTGATCAGCTGTTCGTGTCAATACAGGTGATCCAGCACTAGGCGTCGCTCAAGCGGACTCCTAAATCACTTCCTTCCTTCCTCCTTCCAACCACTAAAAGTGAGTGGCTACCAACCCGATTAGCTAGCCCTACTTGCTAGTCTTCACATCTAAATCTTGCGTTCGTGCTTGCCCCGATCAAACGATACCAAGTAATAACTAAAAGATATCAAGATAAGGGAAATAGACTTGGATCTGTATGCTTGTCATTAAAACGTGTGAACGGTTACCTACTACATGCTTGCCTATTCAAAATGTTTACCATATGCATATATACAAGTTAGAATGCTTACTTCTTCTTCTATAAATATGCTTTATGTAGAACACCCTTGCCATGCATCAATTATTCAGGGAGACTATGCAAAATACATCACACAATGCTATATATCCCCTGATTTCAATGCCTCAGCTACATAAATGCAAACTTAACACAAACGCCGTTGATTACGGACAACTTGTGCACAAGGCCTCTCGGTTCCTGCGGACGGTCGCTGGGGCACTGGCACCGATCCGATCCGGACGGAACCTCAAGATTAGTCTCTCCCATAGGCGGGATGGCGTGCAGCGATACATGTGCCTCCGTCACCTTAGCCTGAGACTAAGACCGTCCATTATGGCATCAAAGCCAGTGATCCCCTCGCATATTTAAACCTGTTGCAACTAACTTGTGTCTTCTTGACAGGGAAGGCAAGGTAAGTATTGTGCAGGTGGTTCAGACGGAAAGGTAAATGTCACCGAACGGTGGCGGGTTGTTTCAATAATTCTATATCTATGTCTTGTTGTAAAATGAACTAAGGCAAGATAGAAACCCACGATAAATATGCATGCTTCAATAAGACAACGTGTTGATTGGTATAGTTGGGTTAGCTTGCCTTCACCAGTACGTTTCGATGTACTGACCCTCGTTGAAACAGGTTCCCCGTGCTAGGAGAACCAAGCGAGGAGCAGGAGACAAACCCCAATCCAGTCCAGCTGCAGGCACGCCTCGACCGTGCCACCTTAGAAGCATTTTGAAGAAGAAGCCTTTTGAAGAGAAACTAGCCACCAAAGCAATCATGCAGCTTCGTGGCAAGGCAGTCGTTCCGTCCCAAGGTCTTATATTTTGAGTTTAGTAAGGGATGTAATGTACAGGACTGCTATCTCATTTTGTGTCAACACTTTTGTAAGCCCATAGAGGCAATCTATATGACTCAGTTCAGGGAGCTTGTAATAGATGTTCATATTATCAATAAAAGAGAACTTTTTTATGTTTCAATCTGTGTTCAATTATCTGCGTACTCTGAATATGTGCTCGCTATGCGAAACAAAAATACTTAGCCTTGTGCGGTGCGCAACCTAGGCCCGCACGGCGGTCACGCCCGGGGGACGACTATCGATTCCACGGAATCGGGGCGTGACACTACGCACACAATTCAGCGAACTCCTTCATGTGTATGCGACATTATTCCTTTACACCTGACTCTTCGTTTGGCACAAGCCAAAGCATCGGTAGTATCTGGTGCAACAAATTATGAGCTACCACAGTTTCATCATTACAGCCAACAGTCACTCCGTCTCATGCTGAAGATGAGCTATGATCTCCAGAAGACTGAAGGTCTGAATTTTGGTAAATGATGACGTATTCCTTTACAATTCGACAGCTATTACAACATCACTCGTAGTTGTCTGAATTATGTGCGTAGGATTATTGAATAGTACCTGACATCACTGTGTTGGAAGCAAACTCCTCTTTCTGAGTCAGAGCGTAGATCCGACCTTGAGCGTTCTGCGGTGCTGTCTGGTTTGCTCGAGGTGCTTGACCCTGATTTTGTTGCGGATGATATGGTGGTTGTTGAGGATGGCGTGAAGGAAGATCGTTGGAGCGATCCCGACAGTCACGAGCAACGTAGCCAAACTTACCACAAACGAAGTATCTCCTTTGTGTTCAAAAAGTCACGAGCACGAACGCGTCAGACCAGCGAAATGTTGGGGGGAAAGCTTCAGTTCCTCGTCGGGTCGCCTTGGCTCGGGAAACCTGCTGCAACGAGGGTCAGTATTTCGAAAAGTACCGGTGAGTGCGAGCTAACCCAACACACCAAATCGGTACCATATTCATGTGAACATGCAACATTGTTATTATGTGATATTTTTATCTTGTTTTAGTTCAATTTTAAAATATGCGATAGAATGAAAAGACATAACAAAAATGTGCCACCGCTCGGTGACTTTTACCTACACTTTCTGAGCCACCTGTATACAACTTACCATGACCTTCCCTTCTACGAAGACATAGTTAGTTTGCATAGTTTAAATATACATAAAGATTACTGTTATGACGAGCCATCATGGACTATAGTCTGGGTAGACGGTGATGCTTGCACTGCAGGAGGTGAGCCTCGCTTCAAACTCCCTCCTCACCCGTGCTAAGTTGCTAGCACGACTAACAGTTGTTCCGTCAGGGACGAATCGGTCCCGGTGCCCGGCAACCGTTCGCAAGAACCATATACCTTGTGCACAAGTTGTCCATGACAATTGACGATCTAAATACTAAGTTAACATACGAAGCATTTCAAGACATCATAATGAACATAACTACTTTAGTACAGTACGATGGCATAGTCTACCTGCTAATATGATCATATTACAAGTTATGTACTATCCATTGAACAATTATAGATGAATAAGTTCTTGCGACACTGAAACATAAATTAGATACATGCATAGCGGACAAGCACACAACAATATGATCGTACATAGATTTTATGTGACAAGCATTAAGTATTTCAAGTCAACTTCTTTTTATCTTGACTCAATTTTATTATTATGGTATCATTGATCGGATTACACAAACGAGTCAGATTATTAAGAATGAAGACTTGGAAGAAGGACGCTAATCGAAAGTAAGGCCACTCACTAGTTGGAGAATCAGAGAAGAGATGAAAGATCTTCAAGACTCTACTCGTGCGTCACCTACACGATCACCTGCACGCACCATCAGATGATCAATATCTTCTGTCTCGGTCTCCCAGAGTTTGATTCAAAATGCGAAGTTCAAGGAACGAAGACAATTAAATCCATCGAAACTGTTCAAGAAAATACAAGCTACAAAACCAACAAGAAAGCAACCCAGCAGCATCGAAAACGAGTAAAGAAACCAGCACAACGGAAAGGTCCCTCGCGACTCTGCTGCCGAGTCCTTCCTTGAGGCACGATCCGCTGAATGTGGGACTTTGATTCCGAAGAAACTAATCCATAACGAGGAAATGATCTTGATTCAATCTGTCCCGATCGAACGATACTAAGTATTTCTTAGCCGCGCTCCCAAAAAAGGGAGAACGGGGCACTACATCAGTGGGCTGGGATACGTAAGTGCTAGCACGCATCGTCGCTACAGTAAGACCGTATTTCGTAAAGTTTGAGCTCCAGACTCTGTCAATAAATAAGAGCAGATTTGAACTCTTAATCGAGGACAGTGTATTCTCGAACCCACCAAGGACAGTGTTTCCTTAATCCGATGCTTTATCAAGGACAGCATCTCCTCGATTCTACAGTGCATACAGGCTCGCAAAGCTTAACCGAGGCTTGCCAATGATGCCGATCAAGGGCAAGTTCCTCAACAAGTACTACGTCTAAGCTAGTACTTCCCAGCAGATTAATTCAAAATGTACAGTGTTTACATTTTGTTATCCCCAGCAAGTACAAATGCATAAGGGGATTTGTGTCTCTCCATAATTTTTTGCAAAATCTATTATCTGTGTTCAGGGGTCCTGAATACGCAACGGATAATGGATCTAAAAAAAATTCTCCAGTGGAATAGTTCTCAGGTCCAGCGAAGCGTTCTCGTTGAGACCACCCAAACTTGATTTCCTCCAGCAAAAAGCGTGTCCTTAAAGCCTTGGTCTCTTTCAAGATATCTCATTTACGATCTCCAGTCTGGATCAGAAATGCTCCCCCAAGTAAGGTGGGATCACCCCAAGCAACACTTTATGTCCATATTATCTCTGAACTGTAATCCTGTAATTCTCCTCAGTATAGCGAATCTATCACCACAAGAAAACGGTCACGTCCACATTACCTGTCCTATTTTTTATTGTGCTCACAGAAGTTTATTTTACCATGTCCACATCACCTTTGCGTAAGATACTTCTAACGGAATCCCAATTTTCAAAACTTTGCCATGTCCATATTACCTCTGAGTAATGTTCTGCCTATCGACTTTCTACTATCACATTTGTATAACCCCTGTTAGTGTCAGTTATTTCAGTTTATTGCTTATTATCCGTACTTAAGGTACACCCACGGGTAATAAATCTACAAAGCAAGATTTTGCCATGTCCACATTACCTCTGAGCAAATATTCTTGTCTACTATCACGTCCATAATACCTCTGATGGTGTCAATCGTTTCAACTTATCATCCATACTTTTAGCTTTAAGTATACCAAGGATGATAAGTCCACAAAAAATTCCTAGCGAAATTATCTCAAAATAATCAAATCAAGATATTTTCGACGACGAGAAGCATACATTATTCCGAACGTCGATAGGAGTGTACTGCTACACAGTCATGTCCTTCGGTCTGAAGAACGCATGAGCACGTGAACATCTACGCAAGACAGTGGAGTGTTACGTTGATGACATCGCTGTCAAGAGTCGCTCCAAAGATGATCACCTCCTAGACTTGAAGACTGTGTTCGACCTGATGTGTGCGCACCAGCTTAAGATGAATCCTACCAAATCCTTCTTGGGAGTCTCTAGCGGCAAATTTTTAGGTTTTGTCATAACTTCGAAGGATGTCCACATAGACCTCGACAAGACTAAAATAATCCTTGAAATACACCCGCCGAAGAACCTCAAAAAACTTTGTGGCCTTCAAGGAAGACTGGTATACATCAGGAGGTTCATATCAAATCTCTCTGGACGTTGTCAGCCGTTCACTCAGCTCATGAAGAAGAGTCTCCTTTGTCTGGAACGAAGAATGCCGGCGCGCCTTCGATGACATCAAGGAGTATCTCATGAACCCTCCAGTATTGGTGGCCCCCGTTGTAGGAAAATCCTTCTTGCTATATGTGCGGGTAGTGGATCACTCCCTCGGAGCTCTACTAGCCCAGAAAAGTGATGCAGGTCATGAACAAGCCATCTACTATCTCAGCCGAATGATGGTCGGCGCAGAGCACCGATACAACCCAATTGAGAAGGAGTGCCTCGCTCTGGTCTTCGCCATTCAGAAGATACGGTATTACGTGGCAGGATAAACCATCCATGTGATCTCGCCAGTTAATTCTCTTAGGGTCCTTATGACTAAACCCGGAGCGTTCAACTCTCGTCTAGACGCATGGACAATACTACTGTCGCCATACGGCATTGTATTTGTCCCACAAAAGGCGGTCAAAGGCCAAGCATTGGTAGATTTTCTAGCAGCCCACCCCGTACCAGAAACCTCGAAGCTCTACGAGAAGATCCTAGACGAAGTAACAGACTCAAACTTGACCACCAGCACAGAAAACCGTTTAGTGTATGTTCTTCGACGGTGCTTCAAGAACATGACCCAAAGGCGATATCGTCTCTGGCGTCGAGATAGATTTTCTATACGATTTGGTCATCAACCGTGCTTATTTCCTCACAGAGCCATGCTCCAACAATGTGACAGATTATAACGCTCTCGTCATTGGGCTTCAACTCGCTAAACAAGTAGGAGTAGACTACCTGGAGGCCTACGATAATTCCAAGCTGATAGTCAGTCAGGTCCGGGGCGAGTACGAGGTCTGGCACGAATACTTGATTCCTTACCATCAAGCTGCGCTCGTAATAATCTACACCTTCGAGGGGGTTTTCATAGAGCACGTCCCTCGACTGCAGAACATCGAGACTGACGTCCTGGCCGGCCTCGCTGCCTCCCTGGTAGTTTCGGTCAAAATCCATCAACTAATCACGGTAGTCAGTCAAGAGCTGGTTTGCCCTCAAAATAACCTTTGCATGTGCCTAAGCTACACAGCGGAAGTAGACACCGGCATCCAAGACTGGAGGCTCCCATTCATCGACTACGCAGTTTATGGAATTCTCTCCGAGAACCCAAAGGAAGCTACTTCCACCAGAAGACGTTCCCTCCGGTTCTATTACGATACTGCTACCAAAATGTTATATCGTTGTTCCTACGACGGTCTTCTGCTACGATGCCTATCGAATGCAGAAGCAAAACAGGCTCACAACGGGATTTGCGGTGCCCATCAGTCCGGACCCAAGCTACATGACTGTCTCCGAAGAATGGGTTGCTATTTGCCGACAATGGTAGCGGAGGATGTTGACTATGCGAGGAAGTGCCAAGCGTGCCAAGTTCACGCAGACTTTTGTCCACCAGCACTCAGAATTCCTACACCCAACAGTTACATCTTGGCCGTTTGAAGCATGCGGAATAGGCATTATCGGGCAAATTAGTCCACCTTCTTCTAAGGGACATCGGTTCATCTTGGCTATCATCGACTACTTCTTCAAATGGGCAGAAGCTGTTTCACTCGCTGAAGTCAAAACCTCAAATGTGATCAGCTTTGTCAAGCATCACGTCATATACCGCTTCGACTTGCCACGAAGGATCATCCACGATAATGGTCCACAGTTTGCAAGATATGTTTTTAATCCGGTTTTGTCACGCCCCAGTCCCAAAATACCGAGGGACTGGACACGTGGCAATGGCCAGCAGCACAAATCGATGGACAAACCCAATTTAATGGATCCATCGGGGCATACTTAAGCTGTAATACAACAATAAGTAGGTCCACTGATATAAGTCACAGTCTCATCTAATCTCATCCAGAAAAGATAATCATAGATCAATGCCAGAATAATGCAATAAATATAAACTAACAAATCTCAATAAAAGTGTCTCGGAGAATAACCCGAGAACAAGTCTGATACATCAATGCAATAGACTAGAAATAAAATAACTAGAAACAGAAATAAATGAGTATCTCAAGCCAATACTCAGGAGAAGTCCTCTGGCACAATCTCGTCCTCGGGTGTCGGTACAGCTCCTGTATCAGCTCTTGCTGCTGTCCCGTATACCTCGGGATAGATCTCGTCTACAAATCCTGGGGACATAATCCGGATCCAGGTCCTCAGGGGACATAGTAAGGTACAGATAATACAAGCCAAAATAAATGTAGTGCAGCAAATAATGCAATAAATAGGGTAATCTATATAACCATCTATGTGAAATGCAAGATGAGAGCGTCACGAGTACTCAGGCTGAGCCACTACAAGCTCTGTGTCGGGGAGCCGGTAGCAGTAATAATGAGTAATGGGCCAAGCTCGGGCTTCAGAGTCTTGTGCCTCACAATAATAGGGGGTTTATATATATAATCAGCCTGTAGCCTGTGTGTCTCTCCCCACCCAATGTAACCATACGTCTCATGTCCACGATGTATCATGTACATGTCACGCACGATCATATCTAATGCAGCAAGTCATATAGTATCCATGAATATAATGTCTATGCCATAAACCTGTATCCTATACAGAATCACCATGAATATATCAGAAAGATCATGTCTCATGAATAGTGTCAAGTGTCCTGGGTTATAGTGTACTTGATAGGACAAGTACGAGAATGCAAAGGGTCACGAATGTCCATCTCTAGATGACGTACACAACACCACGTACGGTGTTGGCACCCGACTATTAATCGGACGCTAAGTAAGTCACATGGTCCTAGGTCAAGCATGCACAACAATATAAATAAAGCAAGAAAATATGCAACAAGAACTGCAAAGTTGGCAAGGTATACTTGCACAACGATGTATAAATGAGTCAAGGGAATAAGTAGCAAAGCTGCAGGATTTGGCAAGGTACACTTGCATGGGGTTCTGGCTCCAACTGTAGCTCTGGTCTCAGTGTGATTTACAAGTACTACTCCGGTTGCTGAAATAAACATTACCATCAGATTCAGAAAATATCAAATAGTTAAAAACGCCTGTCCTTAAGTCCAATTTGGACACAAGGGCAAAAATGACAGTTTCTGGTCAAAGCGGGGTCCACATGTGGGCACTGTAAACCCCCTGATTTTCAAGAATTTTTAATTTAGAATTTTTCTGAATTTTCTGGAATTTTTCTCTAATTAAACTAAGGTTCTTTAATTATTAAAGGATTTTTAAATGTTATTAAATAATATTAAAATATTATGAAAATAATATTTTATGGTGTAAAATGAAAATCTAGACATAGGGTAATTTTTCGGAAATTTATTGGACCCCGGATGGATTTTTAAAGCCATAAAATCTATTGATTAATTAACCCTAATTAAATAAACCCGGTTCACCTAAACCCATATTAAACCGACCCGGACCGGCCGGTCTACCCGAACCGGCCCAACCCCTTAGCGGGTCGGATTCGGGTCAGACCCAACCAGCTTGGACCCGCCCGACCCGCTAACTCCTCCTCTCCCAAACGCACAGCCCTCGACTCCTCTCCTTCCCGCTGCCGGCCGTTAGGCCGCCGCCCGCTCGTGTCCCCGTCCCACCGCCTCCTCTCCCCGCAACCGCCGACCTACGACCTCCCTCTTCCCCTCTACTTAATCCCCTCCTCCGCAGCCAAACCCTCCCCCGTCGATCCCCTCCGCCGCCGAGAGCCCCGCCCCGAGCGTCCCGCAGCTCCGTCCCCGAACCCGGCCACCCTGGATCTCCCTTAAGCCCTCCGCCTCCCGCCGCCCCGGAGCCGCTCCACCGTTCCCCGACCCGCAGCAGCGACCCCGGAACCCTAGCCGACCTTCCCAGCGCCTCCCTCCGGCCGCCCTGCACCTACCCGAGCCCCAGCCGAAGCCTCCCCTCGCCGTCCCTGTCCAGAACCACCGCCCGTCGACCTCCCAGATCTACCTCCTCCTCTAGAACCTCCACCTACCCGAGCCCTCGCCGGTCTCTACCTAGCCGTCTCCGGCTAGCTCCAGCAGATCCACCGCATTCAGCCCCCGGTCGACCTCTCCTCCGCCACGATGACCCCGCCGGATCTTCCAGCCTTCGCCCAGCCCGTAGAGCCCGACTCCGGCCACCCCAAGCCCTCCGCTTGCCGCAGAACCGCCTCGAGCACGACCCAGAGCCCACCTCCTTCATCCCCTCCGTTCGAGCTCACCCCGACCCGGCGCTGCCAGAATCTGCCTCCGGCCAGAGCCGCCCCGGCGAGCAGCCGTCTGCCCAGCGCTCCTCTGGCGAGTCCCCGACGGTTGGGAAGACTGAACCCTAACCCTAGCTCGGACCTGACACAGGACACGGTGTCCCCACGAGTCGAGACGACACTCGGACACGACGCAGACACGAAGAATTCGGTTTCCCGGAGCCATGTTCAGGTACCCATATCTTTCTCCTCGTAGCTCTGTTTTCGATTCCGTCAGTTGCATCGCGTAGCCTGCATGACCCCCTCGGTGCCCGTGCAAACCACTCGGTGCATCGCGTCCTGTGGCGATCGCAAACCGCGATCCAAAAACAGGAAAACCAACGCCTTGTTTTACCCCGGAACTGAGTACGCCCCGCCAAACGGAACAACTTGGTCGCGTGTGGTCTTCACAGATACGTGCGCGTCGTTGATACGGACGTGCGAGATTTCGCAGAAGCTGATTCGGATGTGCGTGCACACCGGAATCAGTGCGTATCCGCAGACAACGCCCCGTATCAGATTTTTCTGTATCTCGCTGTAACTTAGTGTACACACGTCGGATCTAGACGAAACTTGCGCCATCGGACTCGTAGCAATACGCTGGTCCTGTGAGCCAAGTTTGGTTCGATTCTGAGAACGTTGACAAAATCGCGTGTCGTGGGCCCCACAGGCTCCACTTGACGGACGATTTTGTGATCGGCTCATCGGAATTCAATTCTGGAAGTTCCGTTAGGTTCGTATCATCGTTCCTGACCTATTGACACTAAGTTAGACAAATTTGGAGACCTTTGACCCTGACGCATTTTTCGGTACAAAGTGGCCCACATGTGGACCCCGCTTTGACCCAAAATGTCATTTTTGCTCCTGTGTCCAAATTGGACTCAAGGACAGGCATTTTTAGCTGATTGATATTTTTCTGGATCTGATGGTGATATTTGTTTCAGCAACCGGAGCAGTCCCTGCAATTCCTGCTGAAGTCAGAGCTACAATTGGAGCCGGAACCCCAGGCAAGTGTACCTTGCCAATCTCTGCAGTTTTTGCTATTTATTTTCTTGACATATATACTTGTTGTACATGCTTAAACCTAGGACCGTGTGACTTACTTAGCATCCGATTATAGTCGGGTGCCAACCCCGTACGCGGAGTTGTGTAAAGTCACATAGACATGGATATCGTGATCCTTTGCATTCTCGTACTTGCTTATCAAGTACGTTTTACCCAGGACACCTGACACTATTCATGATACAAAATCGTCCTGAGATATTCATGGTGATTCTGTATAGGATACAGTTCTCATGACTTATTCTTTTGCTTAGATATTATATGACTGGATGCATTAGTTATGATCCTGTATGGCATGGACATGAGACGTCGTGGACATGAGATGCATGATTACATTGGGTGGGGAGAGTCACACAAACTACAGGTTGATTATATATTATGTCGGCGTCTTAGTCTCACTACGAGCTAGACAACTACATGATATCACTGCTACCGGCTCCCCGACACAGAGCTTGTAGTGGTTTCAGCCTGAGTTCTAGTGCTACTCTTATCTTGCATATCACTTAGATGGTTATATAGTCTACCTTATTGTTTCATTTATTTCCTGCACTGCATTATCTTTGGCTTGTATTTTCTGTACCTTGCTATGTCCCCTGAGGACCTAGATCCGGATTATGTTCCCAGGATTAGCAGACGAGTTCGACCCAGAGATATACAAGATAGGAGCATTAGCAGGAGCAGAAGCAGGAACAGGAGCAGGCACTGGAGCAGTACCAGATCCATTAGTCGAGTGACTTCTACGGTATTTCTGAGTATATACTGTTTCCATACTCAGTACTTTTGTTGATATCTTTGCTTTTGTATCTTGACAGTTGTATCAGACTTATATTGGGTTTGTTCCCCGATTTATGTACTTGTGACTTGATGTTGATGTATATATTTACTTTCTTTGATTTTGATATATTCTTTCTGTGGATGAGAATAGTATACCCTGACTGTTGTATTACAGCTTAAGTATGCCCCGATGGATCCATTAGATTAGGTTTGTCCATCGGTGTGTACTGCTAGCCATTTTCGCGCATCCAGTCCCTCGATATTTTGGGACTGGGGCATGACAGCCACTTTGCACCGAAAAATGTGTCAGGGTCAAATGTCTCCAAATTCGTCAAACTTAGTGTCAACAAGTCAGGAACGATGATACGAACCCAACGGAACTTCCAGAATTGGATTCCGATGAGCCGATCACAAAATCGTCCGTCAAGTGGAGCCTGTGGGACCCACGATACGCGATTTTGTCAACGTTCTCAGAATCGAACCAAACTTGGGTCACAAGACCAGCGTATTTCTACGAGTCCGATGGCGCAAGTTTCGTTTCGATCCGACGTGTGTACACGAAGTTACAACGTGTTCAAGAATAGGCGGATACGGGACATTGTCGGCGGATACGCGTTGATTTCGGTGTGCACGCACATCCAAATCAACTTTTATGAAATTTCACACGTCCGTATCGACGGCGCGCACGTTTCGGTAAAGACCGCGTGCGACCAAGTCGTCCCGTTTGGCGGGACGCACTCAGTTTCGGGGTAAAATAGGGTATTATTTTTTCTGTTTTTGGATCGCGGTTCGCGATCACCACAGGACGCGACACACCGAACGAGTTGTACGAACATCGAGAGGGTTATACAGTCTACGCATCACAACTGACGGAATTAAAATCGGAGCAACGAGGAGAGAGAAAATGATACCTGAACAGGGCTCCGTGAAGTCTGAATTACTCGTGTCCGCGTCGTCTCGACACGAGCTGAGTCGTGTCCGGGCTGTGTCCAGCCTAGGGTTAGGGTTTCTGCTTGATGTCGGGGTCGTCGGTCAGCGGAGCGGTCGGAGATCGGCGAGGCTGCGCGGGGCTCGAGTCGGCAGGTCGAGGGGAGGAGACGGCAGGGACTCAGGACGGAGGAGCAGCGTCGGGGTTCGAGGTAATAGGTGGTGGTGCTGGTGGAGATGGGTTAGTCGGGGACGGCGGCGAGGGGAGTAGGCTAAGGCGTCGGCTGTGGGTTGATGAGAGAGAGAGGGTGCGACGGCTATGGGTGATCGACGGTGGAGGAACGTCGGCTGTGAGTTGGGGACGGGACGAGCGGGGGAAGGTGGAGTCGGGCTCTGGCGGCGAGGAGAGAGGGCGGCTAGGCGGAGGAATGAGGAGGGTGGTGGTCGACTGAGAGTTCAGACGAGGCGGAGGTCGGGCGGAGAGAGGGAGACGACGGGGAGGGGATTCTGGAGGAGGAAGATAAGGTCGGGGGCTGCTGGAGGGGTTCGACGGTGGAGCGGGGGCGAAGACGAGGGCAGCGGCTAGGCGGAGGAGCTAGGGTTCCGGTGTTGCTGCCGGAGGAAGGCGGAGGAGAGGGGATTATTTATAGGGTAGCTGCCGATCGGAACAGGGTTTCCGATTAGATTTAGGATTAGGGTTCAGGCATGGGTAACGGGTCCGGGTTCGGGTCCGCGGGTCGGGTTCGACGTGAATCCGGCCCGACCCGCTTAGTATTTAAGTGCGGGTTTGGGTCTGCGGGTTTCGGGTCGGGTTTAGATCCGACCCGGCCCGCTAAGATTGGGTTTGGTTTAGTGAACCGGGTCTGGGTTGGTTTGGGTTGGTTTGGTTCAATTGAACCGGGTTTATTTTAGGGGTTTAATTCGGTTTAATTATACAATAGTTTTTAGGGCTTTAAAAATGCTTCCGGGGTCCAATAAATTCACAGAAAATTACCCTATGTCCAGTTTTCCATTTTACACCATAAAATATTATTTTCATAATATTTTAATACTATTTAATAGCAATTAAAAATTATTTAATTACCAAGTACCTAGGTTTAAATTACAGAAAGATCCCAAATATTACGAAAAATTGTGAAAAATTCAAATTAGAAATTCATGAAAATAAGGGGGTTTACAGGTTTTGTGACAAAAATTGAATCCATAATGTAGCCTTAACCGCCTATAACCCTGCAGCAAATGATCTGGCGGAAGCATTCAACAAAACAATCATCAAGCTACTCCAGAAGTTCTTGTCATCCAATTAGCGAGATTGGAATGAGAAGCTGGGTGAATGTCTCTAGGCCTATTGCACAACGTTCCGGACACCTACTGTCAATACCCAATTCTTCTTGGTTTACAGAAGCGAAGTGTTCCTACCACTCGAGATCCAAATTCCGTCACTCCGAGTGGCTCTGTCCAACCGATTGACCGTTGACGACAATCACTGCCGACGGCTACATGAGTTAGAAGCGTTCGACGAGAAACATCTCTCGGCTTAACAACGCATTTGAGTTGTACCAAGCGCTTTTCAGGAGCCTTCAACAAACGGGTCAAGGAGAGGACTTACCAAGTGGGTGACCTCGTCTTGACAGTATGAATACCGATGATTATGACCCACAAGACGACCGATAAATTTTAACCTAAATGGGAGGGTCGGTTCATTGTGGAGTCCGTGTTCTCCAATGGTGCCTACATGCTCGCAAAACCCAATGACGACTTGCTCATGATGTCTATCAACGACAAGTTCCTCAAAAAGTACTGTCTAAGCTAGACTTATACTCTCATTACTATCAGCTGGACAACCAAAATGTACAGTGTACGTTCCCCGTTGTTCATCCCCAACAAGTATGTAAGCAAATATGCACTTCTCTTCCAAAAAAGTTTGATGAAAGCCATTGTCCGTATTCAGGAATCCTGAATACACAACATACAATGGATCATCAAAAATCTCCCCAGCGGAGCCACCTTCAGGTTTATCCACATTTTCGGGTAGACCACGTCCATATCACCTCTGGCAGGGCTTGTCTCGAATCTATTACTTGCACCAAAGTGCATAAAAGGTAATAGGTCCACCAAAGATCCTCCAGTAGGGATGTTTTCAACAACTATGGTATTGTGCTACGTAATATGTAAAACTCGCACATAGTGGCGACAAAAAGAGAAGCTTTTATTTCTTGAAGGAAATCAAGAGCAACTACATTCAAGGTCTCATCATTACCTCTACCAAAATATCACAACAAAGAGCCATGCGTGTCATCCACACAGGGCATATACTAAATCTGCGCAGGGCGGGCTATCACCCATGAGACATATACACGGATTGCGTACGACGGGATTACGCATGACGGACCTCTTACCCATGCGACGAGACTTGGGAAAAGTTTGTGCATGTCTCTTCATCCATGCGACGGGCCGTGCAAAGGGTCTCACTATATGAGGAGGGGTCATCGTCCCCAGAGGGAACCCTACCTTTGACGGGCTTCTGCACATCAGAAGGAATCTTAGGGGAGACGCCCTCGGCAGTGGGGGTCTTCCCCTTTCCTTTGTCCTTTTTCTTTGGGACCGCAGCCTTAGTAGCTAGGCCTTTGCCCTTGGCAGCCGTGGAAGAAAAAGGATCTCTGGAGGCCATGACAGTCGTCGGAGAAAGAGATAGCAACAGCGGGGGGAAATGCAGAGAAGAAAAATGAAAGACTCTCTCCAAGCTCTTTTTTTATAGCGAAGAGCATCGCAGAACCCGAGCCATCTCAGTCCACGTGGCAATCTAGGATAAAGAGCGGCGGTTGAGTTCTTGATCCGCCATCATCAACGAGTGAACCGTCGCTTCGGCGAACGCGTATAAAGGCGGCTCAAAATTCCCAAGAAATCTCCTCGGAGATCGAAGCCAAATCTCGACATTTAATGATCTGACAGCCCGACAGAAGTGCCTATTCGGCAATGTGCCTATGCGGCATCACAAGCATGCGGTCGAAAGTGCTCGACCATGCTTCTTATTCAAAGTATTCCAAACTTATCCTTTTGAAAACTTTGAAGGGGGTCTTGTAGAAGCATGAAAAATCCAGATCCATGCGTCCAATAAACATATGTCCCAAGATCGACTCAGAAGAAATCAGACTGCAGAATGACTATGAGGCCCAGAAAAGCAGCATCCATGCGCCCCAATAATGGCCACATAAATACCTGACACAAAGATTATGTCTGACACAGAATCCTGACAAAAAGGACTCTCTGAACGCCTCGATTCCGCCACGGACAGTTGGCATCAGTGCTTACGTCACCGTCATTATACTTTTGTCACTAAGACAGTTTTCTATGCGTTTTATGCGTCTATGGTCCCATGCGTCCCAGACTCTAAGCGTCCAACGTGGTAGGGTTCCCTGAGACGAAATCTTTCTGTTGTGACTGAAGTAATTCTCTCCATCTAAGTGCGGGCCACGTGTCAAGCTGACCAAGTCACGCACACAAAAGACGAGAACCGTCCAGAACTTCAGCAACATCAGATCCCAACCAAAGCCGCGTGGCAGCCTCCCCATAGTATGCGGCTAAAGTTGCAACCGTATTCTTTTAAAGGAGCCTCATGCGGCCACCAAACAGAAGCATATGCGACACCTATAGTACATTAGCATTATGGTTATAAATAGGAGAAACTTGGACATTCCAAAGGGCTGATTTTTCTGCTTCAGAGACGATACCCCTCCAGACGAGCTACGTACGTGCACACAAGCTCAAAAGAGAGAAATGAGAAGAAAGTATCCTCATTCCCTCGTCGGACCGTCAACGAAGTAAAGAAGTCGCTGCAGTACTTGATCTCCATCACCATATTCTCCAGATCAAAAAATATTGTACTTAGATTTTTTGTTTATGATTTCTTTGTACTCTTTTGTTTGTTGTTGAACAAAAGTTTCCCAAACTTACTCTAATGGCGAACAGTAATACTACATCCAAACACATAATTAACAAATTATATCACCATATTTACCATATCACCCATACTACTTGAAATTAATAATTAATAATACTAATAAATAGTATATAATGCAAAGATTGTCAAAGTAAGTTGCAGTACAAATACATATATTCTATTTAACTCACCCAACCAAGTATCATAATTAACCAAAATTCTCAAAGCCAACCAAATGAACGCTAGTGAATAGGAGAAAATAAAGCACCAAATAGCAATGTCCTAAATTCAAAGTAAAATATTGCGGTAAATCATAGATAGATGAGAAATCATATACCTAAAATAGATAGACCAACTAAGCAACCAATGAGACAAACTAGACCAAATAGCCATAAAATAAAAAAGAGACCAACTAGTATAGTGCAATGACCAAAAATATATAAAAATGATGAGAAAATGAGAAAAAGAGCAAGTGTTTCATGCGTAATGGGTTTTGCTATGGTGAAGATTTTCGGATCCTAAGGTATTCGCAAATTTGGGAACTCCTTGGATTTAGCGGCTATTACACTTTGTCGTTATTTTCATGTGCAACTGGTGGGGTGGTTCCCCTGCTGCCATTGTTCGCAAGTCCAAATCTTTCCTTGATCATATGGGAAACTAACAATTCATCCATGACGTGTGGAAACATGCAGAAATTTGCTCCTCGTATGGATGAATTTGAAATATTAATATGGTTAAGCCTGTATGATTACAAATATGTAAGACTTTTAAGTCTTAATAATGAGGTTTTCTTTTGTTACTTCGGGAGAAAAGATTGCATATCCTGCTAGGAAAACTTGGTGAAGTGGTGTTCTTCTCATCAAGTTCTTTCAGAAATAGAAATAGTGGTATTGGCATATGTTTTATGTTTAAACTAATTACACTGACCATTCCTATGTTTTATGTTTATTATACGGGGTACCTATACTTTAAGATAAAAATGAAAAGTTATAACACTAACTATCCCTATTTTTATTTTATTTTCTAAAGGAAGGGTGGTCAGTGTAATTAGTTTAAAAGTATGGGTACTCCGAATAATAAGTCCAAAATTTAGGGGTAGTTAGTGTAAATAATCCTATTTACAATAGACAATGAGGTAGGAAAGTTTTCTCCAATGCAAAAGTATTGAGAAGATAATAAAAAGTATTTTTTCAACTTCCAAGACAACTTCTTTTCTTTCTTTTTATTCATAATTAATGATGTGGAAGTTAAGTTATTGTCAAATGCAATGTCTAGAACTAGACAACCAGCTCCACAATGTCTTTGTCATTTCATACCATGTGCAATAATATTGATGCAATATCCAGTCCTATATATATATATATATATATATATATATATATATATATATATATATATATATATATATATATGAAAAAAAGGGATATGAGCCATAGGCTCATATTCCAACATGAGCCAATGCACATGTGGACCAATAGGAATGGAGTGTACTAGTACACATGGGTGCACATGGGATGTAGAAATCCATTTTTATTGGTCCAAATGTGCATGGCTCATATCCATTCCTATTGGTCCACATGCTCTAGTGGGGGCAAGTTCAAATTTATTTACCAATAGGACTTTGGCTCTTTAAAAAAAAAAAAAATTCGGCACTATGTACAAGAGATATCGATTTGCTGACTCAAAAATGATATCTTCCTTAAGAGCTCCTTGTTGAACCAGGAGATGACTGATCTAGGTGAGTGGGCAGAACTTCATTATCTGATTCTTGCACGCCTTAATAATGAATCTGTTTTTTTGAATGCTTGTTCTAAGAAGATAGTTTCATAAGAAGAATGATAGAACCTGACTCTGCATACTTATTAAGAGAACTCACATAGCTTGTCATTGAAATGAACCTGCCTGCTTAACTAGCGAACTTGAAATGCTTGTCTAAAGAGTAAGAGATTTCTTGAACATATTTCCATATCGCTTGTGTTTTGATAGAGCCACATCGTACTTGAACTTGTTCAGAGTGGGGCGACCGGTCCGCACAGAGATAGAATAGAAGAGATAGATGGTCTGCTTGTTCATCTCGTCTGCATCCTAGAGTTTATCTGATAGTGTTTCATGCATTCGCATCGGTCTGACAATGGCTATTAGTGAAGAGCTGAACATTGGTCACGGCTGCTATAATGTTAGTGAAGAGCAACCATGAGTCACATCTGCTAATAGCATCAGATAAATGAGTCATTGGTTAGCTGGATTACCTCTACCGATCCTGAGTTTCTCGGAAACTGAAAGCATATAGATAGTTTATCTTGTTTGCTTGATAGAAGGATAGTTCCTAGATGGTGCATTGTCCCTAGAGTTTTTGGATATAGCTCACGAGACACGCTGCGCACACCCTGATAGTAGAACAATCGGCTTGCCTTCTGTGCTTGAATGAATCAAACATGAATTCTGTTTTTAAAGATGTTACCAAAAGAAGTAATATGACTCCGTTCCTGTGCTACATGTAACGAACCTAGGTAAAACTAGAAAGATCGCTAGTAATATAATATTTTATCACATTATTACTTAGTGTTGGTTTTAGTGAATGTTGCTTCTGTTCAGTTGATTTTAGACTCACCAGTACTTTCTCCAAAGTGCTGACCCACCAACAGTTTACTTGTTCGCAGGTGCTGGATCATCCGAGGAAGCGATAGGCGTGCCTCATCCCCAAGACCCGAAAATCTTGTTTCGATGCCTTGAGCCGTATCGATTGCTTTGAGCTGCTTACTCGATTGATTTCGATGATAGCCACAACTTTAACGATGTTGCCTTGTGCGGGTGCTAACCCCAGGCTCGTACGACATTACGTCCCGATGGCAAACGACTATACGCCCTGCGGGAGCGCCGAGGCGTGGTGATTCGTGTCCGACGGGGACGTTGTCGGGACCTTCGGAATCAGGGCGTGACATAATGCTTTGCTCTTGCAAGGGGAGGGGAGGGAAGGGAAGGGTAGAGTGTAGTAAAAAAGAATATATATATATATATATATATATATATATATATATATATATATATATATATATATATATATTTCAAATTTTTTTACACTTTCAAATACAACATTATATAACATATAATCTAAATATATAAAAAATACTAATTTATTTGAATCTTCCATTAAAAATATCTAACTTACGTCCTAAAATAGGACATAAGTTCCTAATTTATCCGCCTCTTCCTTAATCGCGGTTTCGGTTAACATTTTATTTTATCATTAGTAACTTACGTCCTATTTTAGGGCGTAAGTTTAAGTTACGTCATAAAATAGGGCAATAGTATGCTCTGAATACGAATAACCCAAACTTTATGCCATTTCTATAATAAATTTAAAATATGATGCTTTTACCCGTAATTTTTTTATATGGAGTTGTCTTTTTTGTCAGCATGACCAATCCAACTATCCTGTCCTATGGGCCGCTTTGCAGTACATAAATGGAACTATACACTATTTTGAATGCATTTAATCTGTCATGTCATGTATGATGTATCTATAAAGTGTGTTCTTCAAAGACTGTATAAGCAGCATAGTAATCAACATGGTTGTAAAGTATATTAAGGTTGTAAAAGAAAAAGAGTTATCTATCCCATGTAAACCAATGGTCGGTCAGTGGTCACTATTATTTCATTCAACAATTTCAAAACTACTAATAAACACTGAAAATATTTAAAATTGTCCTAATATATAAAATATATTTTCTAAAATGCTAATAATATATTAATAATTATTTGTTTTTCGATACCAAAAATCTGATACATCGATCTGAAACTGTTGATATTGTCGATCCTACAGATCCCCTACAGTACATTTTATGGGCAACTCGATCCTTATAATGCATTCTTCTGTTTTGCAAGTTCTTTAGAGATGATGTGATCCCTGTCAGGTTTTCAGTCAGTCGTGTCAAACTATTTGCCTTTTCAAACTCGTAGTTGTCACATGTCTTATCAGAACACCACGATGTTTCTAATCAGATTAATTACTTTGGATCTTGTTTATTTTGGGTGAAGACTGAATCTCAAAAATGTGCTGCTCAAATTAAAAAGGAGTGAGATTTTCGTTTGCAGAATGTGTTATTTGATAAATGTTTCAAAACATATTCTTTCAGGTTGGTAAGGTGAGCATGTAATGGCGGCTAGCTGGGGATAAAACCAAGGTAGTTGCCTAGTTGGCACGTTCCCGCCTAAGAAGAAAGATTGGACCGGTTATGTCGAGAAGGATACTGCTGGACAAACAAATATATACTCGGTCGAGGTTCGCACCATTAACCTTCAAAGTGATTCTATCAAAAATCCTAGAGTAACTCATGAGTTCTTCATTTTTAAAGCTGTCCAATGAAAAGCTGTTGGATTACATGGATCTATCTCTTGATTTTTCTTTTTAAGGGCCTCAAAAGAAAAAGTAAGCATACTTTCAAGGACTAAAACATAAAAATAAGTCCATGTCATAACTATATTGCAATTCTTATTTTGAGTTTCTGTAATCGAACTGGTGATTCTATCGTAGATTCTGAATACACATCTTGATATAGTCTGTGTTTGATTTCCGATGAGTAGAGAACATGAGAAACACTAGGGCAGAATCAAGCAAAGCAATCGACATCTATAGGGTAAAAACCAGAGAAGTAGAATTTAATGTAAACTTAACTGGAGATCTCAAATCAAATTTTCTTGATATGAAAACGGCAGTAAATTTAATAACAAGTTATTTGGATATGACAAATAGTGGTAAGAGTTATCAGCTATCATGTATGTTGCATGGACAGAAAAAATGATGTCCGTATTTATATTATGTCTATTCCTACATCCGAGTTCGTATTCGTGTAACATAAATGACTGCCTTGTTAAAATGTCCATATCATGTACCAATATTACGTCCTTATTTGTATGTGTCCGTATTCATGTAACATAAACTATCATGCAGTAAAATTTAAAAGTAAATTTTTTTTCCTAATGGCTAATATAAAGCAAGATGACCACAGGTGTCTAAGTGGGTTAGATTTTGTTCAGGTAAACTCCTACACTTCAGTCTTCAGACAATTTTAAAAGTAGTCTTCTCAGTGTCATTATTTTTCTGGATGTCTATGAATGAACAATCAATATTTAAGGAAATTAGAATTGCCAAAGAGACTTTTACAATGTTTCTAGATTTTCAAAATGAGTTACCAAAACTACCCTCAATTTATTACATTTTATAAAAATAAAATTTATAGCTTCCTTTATAAATTAAGAACAATTTTTATAACCGACTTTGAAAATCCGTGAATATTGTAAAAGCTTCCTTGGCAATTACAATTCCCATATAATCCCCTTCTTTCTGATGGTGTCACTTGTTTCTATACTTGCATTATGTTCTCTTCAGCCAGCAGTTTATGTAGCAGAGAGCGCTATAAGCTCAGGAGCTGCAGGTACTTCATCCGAAGGTGCAGAAAACACAGCTGCTATCGCTGCGGGGTTAGCCCTCATATCCGTAGCTGCAGCCTTTTCGATTTTTCTTCAAGTCGACAAGACCAAGCCTCAAGTGCGAAGCATAGAATACTCGGGACCACCTCTCAGTTACTACATCAGCAAGTTCCAGTCTGTGCCAACATCGTAGAAGCCTCGATTGCACCTGAGCCTCAGAGTGCTCCTAGCGTGGCAGCTTCTGTCCCTCCCGAAGCTATTGGTTCTTCAACCGCAGAGGCTTTGACACCTTCCCAAACTCGAGTAACTTCAGATGTGCAGTCCTGAACGCAATGCACCAAAGATGGAGGGTGGAAGTGCCATAGTGAGCATCATTTCCCTGTAAAAGGTTCAGAATTTTGTATACATACAAAGGTGTAACTGAAATCATTTGTGAAACACTGATTTGAAACGTCTATATTCAATATTGATACTCTTGGCATACAACTATCATGCTATTCATTTCTTGCTTACTACCATTTAAATTTATGAGCAGACCTTTCTGTGTTATGTCCAACTTTTTGCAGAGAATTAATCTTGTCCGACTGATCATTCACTTGTACACAGACAAACATTGTGGAAATTGCAGAATTTTCTTCGTTCGGAACAATAATTTGCCAAGAATTCTCTTCAAATGACATTCCCTGTTAATTAGGGCATTTCAAAGTTCTCCTCTGTTCAGTTCTAAACACTTCTCCCCAAATGAATTATGATATCTAATACAAATTCTGTCTGACAACAAATCCAAATACATATCTGGTTCCACCAAAGCATTATAATTTCACCATTGAAAGAAAATTTTTGCTAAGAATTTGACTGGTCATTACACAAGTCTCCAAATTTCAATACATTCAATATATATATATATATATATATATATATATATATATATATATAGCTAAAAACCCAAAGAGGGTATATAACAAACTTATACTGCTGTGCTAATACAATAAATATAATGTGGTGAAGTAACACAAGTCACATACAAGAAGAATGCTTATACACTCTTGGCCCTAAAAATGGTCAGACTGCAGAGTCAAGCTTCATACAGTCATGAGCCTCTGGTTAGATAACTCACATATATTGACTTCATTCCCAATGTAATAGTTTATATATATTTGCAGTAGGATAAGGAAGTGCGGAACTGGCACCATTCCTAAGATGAAACATGCAGTAGATGCAATAAAATGTGGAATGAAGAGTCAAGTCATAGGAAACATGCCGAAGAGTTAAATAACCTGTAACAAAATGAGGGGGGGAAAACTCAGGAAAACTAACCAGAGCCTTTGTATCTGCTACAATGATGCACAACTGAGTACCCTACTCAAACTCCAACAAAGAACTTTGAATGGCATTGTAGAACCTTGATACCTTAGACATCTTGATGTTATTCATAACTTTACAATAATTAATCAGACATAATGGGGGGTAAAGAAGCACGGAAAAGAGGGGTTTGTTTTGAAGGATTGGCTAGAAGGTCAAGCTGGTATCAACAATCTGTTGTAGATCCACTTAGACAGTTCTTAGAAACTGTTTTGAAAGTTCCAGGTAAAATTGGACATCTGTTGGACGCACCCTTGAAATCCCAGTCTCAAAATGCTTCATAGATACTTCTGTTATCTCGAAACTCTCCTGATGACATTTCCTAGTATTAACTAAAGAAATAGAATTTTCTAGTATTAACGAAAGAATAAAATTAAATCCAAGAAAAAGTAAACCAACATACTTCTATTGCGGCAAGAGCTGCTTCCCTGCATATCAACCTTATATCTGCCCCAGTGTAACCGTTAGTAAGACGGGCGAGATCTTTTATGCTGACATCATGACTGCATGGCATGTTCCTCACATGAATGCGAAAAATATCTTCTCGATCAGTTTCATCAGGTAGCTGCACACTTAAGAGCCTATCAAAGCGTCCTGTTTGAACAAGTATTTCTCAGTCAGAGTTGCAACTTTCAGCTTCTAGCAGCAATTTCAAATGCAGAGCTAAGAGTTTTTCTTTCTTTTTTCCTTTTCTATCTTTATTGGCAAAAAGCGACGAGACCATTGATACAATACCAGCAAACTCAAGTATAGATAGTTCTCACTGAAAAGAAAATAGTGGGACTAAAGATGCACGCCCAAACACAATAATAACAGCAAAGGCAGTAGAAATTAAAAACAATAACCACCAAACATAAGACCTGGTCTTAGCAACGCAGGATCAATCTTGTCAGGTCGATTAGTAGCTGCAATAACAGTAACACCGGCTCTTTGCTCCAAACCTGCATTAATCAGAGATGAAGGAAATTATAAAGTAATCAAGTCCAATCGTATCGATGAATACTAGTGAGAGAAGGTCCAAAAGAAATCATGTTAAAGTTTGAAGCAAGCAACACAAAATTGTCCAAAACAAAAAAGTACCATTCTAAATAAATGCAGTAAGAATAAAAATGCACATTTACTGTTATTAGGCAATTCATGCTGTCTGTTGGATGCAATAGATCAAGCAATCTAATAGAATAAATTTAAATTTTTTTATCATCAATACAATAAGTTTTTGATATTAAGATGCCGCATACCATCCATTTCAACTAGCAACTGGCTCAAAACCCTATCACCAACAGAGATGCAATCATTTTCTTCTCCACGAGTAATAGCAAGCCCATCTATCTCATCAAAGAATATTATAGCAGGAGAGTTAGCTCTCGCCTTTGCAAATAATGATTTGACAGCCTTCTCAGATTCTCCAACCCATTTGCTGAAAAGCTCAGGACCCTTAACTGCTAAAAAATTCAGCTTTGCTTCTGAAGCTACCGCACGGGCCATTAAGGTCTTGCTACATCCTGGAGGTCCAATCATCAATAATCCCCTAGGAGGACGGATCCCAATGCGCTTAAATGAATTTGGGTGCAATTGTGGCCATTCGACCGCTTCTTTTAATTGTTCCTTGACTTTCTTCTGGCCACCTACATCTTCCCATCGAACTTTTGGGAGCTCCAACATAACCTGAATAAGAGAAATACAGCTCATAAATAAATATATGACTACTATGTTTTGTTTAGATTTTGATATTTTTGCTTTGGAACTTATTCTAAACATACACATGAAAAGAATTGACTAAGTGAATGGCCTGTGCTTGTAAGACCATACTATTATTGGCAGGGTGATTTAGATTTTCCAGCGATGTTAAAGTTTGGTAACAATTGGAATAATACAAATATTTAACCCTCAACCCTCACGACAACTCTGGAGTTATGGTGCAGCTCAGGAGCTTTAACATGGTATTAGAGCAAAACAAGTTTGATATTGTCTGGCACACATCTTAAGCAGATTTTATAATAATACACTGTAGCACAATTCCATCTCTTAAGCCTAAATGGATGCCTGATCCGACATATTGGAACAATATAATATTTAACCCTCAGTCCTCACAACTCCGGAGTTATGATGCAGTGGTAAGGGCTTTAACTATGACAAATAGATAAGAAATTAGATTAACCACATGTTCTGGTAAGATGCAAGACGAGTCGAGGGTTCTCAAATAAGACAGCAAATGGTGACTACTTAAGCACAATATAAAATGTGAGAAGTAAGGACCTGTTATAAAGGATTTTAATATCAGATAGGAGAACTCAAAACTCTAATAGGTTATTGATGTAAAATTTACCTCACGCATGGCACTGGGCCTCACTTTCATCTTAGCCTTTTCAAAATCTTCTGCCGTTACCAACAAGTCTTCCCCTTCATCATTTCTACTAAGCATATCTAGTGAAGTGTCATCACCTTCTGGAACCTTTTCTAAATTAATAGGGCAAATAGGTCTTGATGATACAGTCAATTCTGACAATGATAACATCAAAGAATCCATATGATTCCCAGACAGTGCATCCATGGTTCTTTGAACTTCAGAATTCTGCACAGCAGCATCAAATCCATCAACCTTACTACTTGGATCCTCACAATGCCTGCTTGTGGACTTGATATGTCTGCGAAGAGCAATCATTGCAGCCTCATTGCAGAGAGCATCCAAATCAGCACCTACAAATCCATGTGTAGCCGAAGCCAGAGACTGAAGATCCGTGGCATTGAGAGAGTGGTCGATTCTTCTGAGAAGGATGTGAAGTATATCCAATCTCTGTTCTGGAGATGGCACTCCTGCAAGAATGAACAAAATATATACAGAAGATGCTGCTCAAATTTTCGCGTGAGCCAAAGGCACAACAAACTTAGATGACTCTAAGGTAGCAATTTCTTATATTATCAATCTTATCATGTCCAACAGTGTGTGCTACTTTAACAATGTACTAAGCTTTGCTTAAAACTTGAAGCCAAGTTCGCTAGGTGTGACATGTTAATATGTAAAGAAAAACATTAGTGCATTTATGCACATAAAAATCTCAAATATCACAAACCTAATATCTGAACATAGTGAACAAACTCAAACAAGTAGGCCAGACCTTAATTTCTACAAATGTTCATCAATATCAGTCCTCCCATGCTGTATTATGTCGCAATATCAGAACTCTACTTCATGATATTATAGGAGTAACTATCAGCAATTAAACTAGGGATGATTTTTAAAAGTTCAAATCTAAAAGAGAGTTATAACCCAACTAACTGTGGGCAACAAGAAAAGATGATTAATCACATGATCCATATAATTATTGTGGGAACTTATAAAACCAAATACCATTTATACTAACAGTCTGGTCATATCCACGGCACTAATTTGGATCAAGATCCACACAATTATTAGTTACGTGATTCACATCTGCACCTTCTGTAGGCACTGGAAATCAATGCAAATCTATTTGAAACATTTCCTACATGTCAGAACCATGCAATCATCGAATTGAAGAAGCAGTGGAAGTTTGAAGCAAAATACAGGTTAAAATTTGATTTAGGATTTAATATATATAAAATGTGACTTTGATCGGGGGAGATTTCCTCGTAAAGATTGTTTTCTTCGACTAGATGGCTGTTTTTAGGCTAATTGGGACAGTGTGACTACTTAGAATAAAAAGGATACATTATTATAAGATGGATAACTGAAATAAGCTCTGTTTATGAAATATAATATTTTATAGTTGAGATTAGATTGCATTAGGTACAGTTTGTTTAAATGTCTCACTAATTTCCATAACAACACCCGTTCACAATCATAGACAACCTAAGAATCAATGACAATCCAACCCTACAAAGTTTTGAAGTAGGGTTTCTAATTCCCAATCAGGGCTCCTCACCACTTGACACACCTATATCAAAGTCATTGTTAGCAAGGTAGTCAAAGGCGCAAGGCGCACTCGAGGTGCAAAGGGTCCAAATCGCCCGAGGCGCAAGGCGCACTTAAGGCGCGCGCCCGAGCGACGCGAGGCGCAAAATTTATATATATATATATATATATATATACGGCTTATCACCGGCAGTCTGTTCAGGGTTCCAAACTCAATGGTGGCAACTAAACACGAGGGTTGCGCTCGTTGCGGGACTTAACCCAACACCTTACGGCACGAGCTGACGACAGCCATGCACCACCTGTGTCCGCGTTCCCGAAGGCACCCCTCTCTTTCAAGAGGGTTCACGGCATGTCAAGCCCTGGTAAGGTTCTTCGCTTTGCATCGAATTAATTCTCTCTCGATACGTTCCTCAAAAAATCCGATTCGTGCCGATTCTTCCCCCAACTAACGAAGAGATCTTGGCGGAATTGCCACATATGAAATTAAGACTTTGCTTTCTATCTCATTAATGAAAACTATCTATGAAAATAATTAGATAGGATAGCTTGTACCTTGTCAACTGATAGCGAGAGAACGAAATCAGGATAAATACCAACCCCTATTACAGGTAGAAAGATACAGATCGAAACAAATAGTTCTCGCGGTCCAGAATCCATAAAATGTATATATATATATATATATATATATATATATATATATATATATATATATATATATGATTTCTATATTGATAAACATGTGTGCTTCAAATTCTCCCATGTCTAGGTTGCAATCACTTTGAATTGAGTGAGTGAGAGAAAACAGTAAAAAAAAAGTATATCAGTTCAAAAAACAGTCTAAAAACAGTACAATAGTTAAAAAACAGTCTAAACATGTTATTTTTTTCACAAGATTTTCAAGGCGCGCCTAGACGCGCCTTAGCTATTCCAAGGCGCTCGAAAAAGGCGCACCTAGGCGCGCCTTAGGTGCGCCTTAAGAATTGCGTCCCGCCTGGAATGCCCTGAGGCGCTGCCCCTGCACCTAGGAGCAAGGCGCGCATGAGGCACGCCTTTGACTACACTGATTGTTAGCATTGAAAATAGGTGTTTTAGTTCAAGACTTCTTCTCTACATCAAATAATAGAGAGAAATCAATCATTTACTAGTTTCCTGCCAGACTTCAATACAAGAAGGTCAGACACTCGCAATGATGCACAAGGGTATAAAGAATGTCAAGGTACGTACTACTTGTACAAGCCATAGTGTGACCGCTCTTCAGATGATCAACTCTGCAACCACCACATCAGCATTATGAAAAACAACATAGGAATTTGATGTTCACTTGCATCAAACATCAAGAAATGTGTTTGATGACTCGGTGGTTTTCATTCCATGTATATAATCTCCTTTCTGATGTTCTATTGAGGACATGTATGTGTGAGTTAATTACACAATAACAAATTCTGACTGGATAAGAATGACTGTATACCTATTTCAATTTCTCGATCTAATCTTCCAGGCCGTCTCATGGCAGGATCAATACTGTCAGGGCGATTTGTAGCAGCAATTACAAGTATGCGATCATTTCTGTTTATCTCATCCATCAATTTCAACAGTGTTGCAACCATTCTAAGAGATAACTCTTCACCGCCATCTTTTCGTGTTGGAGCAATGGCATCCAACTCATCAATAAAAATCTTGAAACCAACAAATTTATCAATAAATCAGAAATTTAAACATTTGAAGACTTTAAAATAAATCAGAAATTAATATAGTAAACATTAATAATTTAGAAATAGCTTCATGGCTATAGTAAAACATCAATCTTCAACAAGAAGGCAGGTAGTTCAGAGTGGTAATAGTAGTATTCAATTTTGGATGCCAGAATTGACAGAATTCCAAACTCATTATATTTGACTCAAAAGACATCTAGGTAAAAGAAATGAAGAGAGCTGACATTCTGGCAATTAACTAAAGCTAAACAAAATATGTCTGAGTACAGGAGTAGGTACTGAGGTTAAAACTCAAAAGTGACAAAGCAAACTTTGACGATTGAATCAGGGCAAAGATGTACGTAATGTCACGCCCCGATCTCCCGCAAGATACCGGCCGTCCCCGCTAGGCACGAATCACCGCGCTAGCGCTCCCGCGGGACGTACGTTTCCATCGGGACGCGATGCCGCGCGAGCCTAGGGTTGCGCCCGCGCAAGGCAAATACCGAAACGGCCGTTGATAACTAGTTCACAGAGTCGTCATAGCGGAAACATAAAATGAACACAAGTATTGAATCCAAATTAAGCTCTTTATTGATATGAAGTAAAGATTACAAGCGGCGCTAAGCCGAGATTACAAATCGCTCATGCTCTCTCTCTCTCTCTTACATTGAATATGCCCTTAGGCTTGGAACCAATACAAACGATCTGGATGATGATGTTCCCATACATTATGTCCCGTATATGCGAGCTCCAGGTCCGTGCGCCACGCTCCAAGACGCCAAGTGCGGTCCGGCGCCTCATTGCGATAGCGATCTCCGAATCCGTACGAGTTCCCCCTGCACCCTGCATGCAGACTGGTTGGGTATCAGTACATTGAATGCACTGGTGGGGAGGCCTCTCGCCCACGCCACAAAACAAGCACGTTCATTAGTTATGTGCACCGACTAGTTCCGTTGTCTTTCTATTCTTTTGCCTTAGGATCAGTTACATGGCAATATAAAGAAAGTAATCTCCGTGTCAGCTCAAGAGTGTCATATTCATGAACAATTGAGTTCACCTTACCATTTCTTACCATTCGGCCTTCCCTGTCATATGCAGCAATATAAACAATTATCTACGAAATAACAAGAAGCAACTATAAAACCCAAGTGTTATGCCGTGCCTCTGCCTCATAAGACCCATTTTACTAAAACTATGTGTGATACCATGCATCCATTCTAATTATGCATAATGTCGTGCAAACACACTCCTCCCCGTATCTCCTTTTCTCAGTGCGGATAGCCGCTATGCAAACATGACTTATCTATATGAAGGTCACTGGCTCTGTTAGCCATATTGGACAATATCTGCGATGGACGGCTTTCTCCCCAGCTCGGTTGCTAGCCTTGCTGGGCCTCCTAGCCGTCTAACGAGTCGACGCCCATCCAGGTCGGTAGCAAGCCTTGCTGGATGCCCCGCTCTCGCCCGCTAGTCATCAGCTAGCGTATCGCCAGGACTACACTGGCACTCCGTCCTCCCGGGCCGACACGATTCGGATGCCTCAGCAATCGTGTCGAGGACTCTCTCTACCTGGTGCGCAACCAGTTGTCCGTGACCATGCAACTACTCCCCCAACTTCCAATCTTTGCCGAGGACTACACTCGGATCAATCCTTGCCGAGGACTACACTCGGATCTTTTCTTCTTTACGCAGCTCTCTGATTAGAGACCGCCTCGGCGATCTGCATATCCCGAGTACATTCATTTCCTTCCATCTCCTGACTTGGAACGACTACTTGATAGCCTTCCTCGTCTATGCATGCAACATGATTTTACTCCGTCCCGTGTGATGTTCCGTGCGGTGCAACGCCTCAGTGTGAACTCACACTACTTTACAGCATATATGAAGAAATTACTACATTCCAACCCAGCAAACTCGACTATGCAAATAGCAAGTAAAATCTCCATGTTCTATACGATGATAAGGCGGGGTTATCCCCTTAGCTATGTGCGTTCATCTCTTTTATTAGCATGCAAAGGTTATCGCCCATAAACTAGCATGTAACATTCATTTTCTTAGTGTGCAGCTAAGTAGAGACAGGTTCACCGGGGCCACCCACCTTAGCGATGTATCGCATCGGTCGAGCGAGACTCCGGACGCGCCTCTGATAGCCTAAGTCTGACTCCATTGAAGATCCCAGCATGAAAGCCTTTGCATCGAACGAGCCATCTCGCTGAGCAAGGCGGGTTGAATAGCTACACTTGTGCCGTTTGAATCGGCCCTCCGGGTTGAGCGGAGCGGGTCGTTACACGTAATGGTGCTAATTCTATAAAATTTAATATAGTATGACCGGACTTAGTCCAGTCATCCAACCTGGAAATCACAAACACCTGTAACCGATTGCCACACCCACATTCGACCAGTATTGAACACCAAGATGACTATGACATGTCTGGGGAACTAGAAACGGGTGTCCATCTGGCTAAAATTATCAACGGAACTGTCCTGTCTTGGGCAATTAAGGGATCATGTTAACTATTTTCTTATTAGTTTTCAAGGGTTGTGTCAGCTATTAACCACACATACCAGCATTGGAGAGGAACAGTTTATTTATTCTTTTACAAATAAAAAAAAGAGATTATTTATTGTCATAAACAAACAATTTATTATTTTAATAAAGATGATACATGTGGATCAACTATGTCGTGTTTTTATTCTTCTTGGATTATTGATTGTCATTTACTTATAATCGTTCGTTTATGTTATGAAGCCCTCTAATTTTGACGATGCACTGCAAAATTAATTATCTTGACAGTAGTCAGTAGTTATGCTTTGACAACTAGGATAAAAGATGAGATAGGAGGAAGATGGCTTCGAAAGAGCTGAATGGAGGACAAGATTTATGTAGCCAACCCCATAAATTTGGGATAAAGGCTTTGACGCATTGTTGTTGTCGCTTGTTAACTGTTATGCTTCATATTATGTTAGTTGCTAAATGTTATCCTTCAAATCACTTCCACTGCCATGTCTAGTGTCTGCTACAGTAGTTTGATTAACTATTAGTAAAATTGTGACCTACATACACACTTGCATATACATTCAGGGACCGACATTATCCAGTTCTGTCCAGGTATATCCTGTCCAGTTCGGTGAGTCCCATGTCTGTGTCTGTCATTCTAAGTTCCCTAATCAAGCAGAAACTTCATTTTGATGTCAAAAGAAAATAAGTTGTGATTTACAAAATAGTTCAGAAGGAGAAAAGGCTGTTTAGTCCACCAGCAGGTCCAGCAATTGGGTAACCAGACACCACTCAACATAACTTGATAGTTGATAGGTATCAAGATCCAAAGAGCACCATCTGCTGATACAGAAACAATATGCTATATTTTAACTATTTCTTCTCTTTGTTTCTTTTTATTATTATTTCCTTAATAGTTGATCAACAATATAATTTGGCCAAAGCACGACTAAGAAGGATTCAAGAAAAAAGCAGACTCTAGCTTAATCAATAAATTCTTTCAAACAAGATGTGAAAAGACTAGTCACATACAACTATACAAGTGTACAGATTGTAAATAAAATAGTAACTTCGATAGGGTTCAGAATACTTTCAAAATAAAGCCATATCAGACAGAAAGGAAGAAAAAAAAGTGAGGTTTCATATAGAATATAACATAGAGAAGAAATTAATACTTTGAGCTATTCGCTCCTTTAATCCTTTTAGGTCCATTTTATGAGCTATCTATGCAACAATGTGTGAATTGCAACCCACAAATATATATGATTTAATATGAACTGAGGCAAACAGTAGAATTCCAAAACTATAAATGCCGGTGAACTGTAAGAGAACTTAGAGAGGGTATTGTGGAATGAAGATACAAGATTCTAACCACAGCAGGAGCAGCTCGCTTTGCCGACTCAAAAATTTCAAGCAATCTTTGCTCACTTTCACCATAGTATTCGCTAACAATTTCAGGGCCATTGATAGAGAAGAGGCTAGCACCAGCATCATGAGCACAATAAGTAGCCAAAGATGTTTTCCCTGTGCCAGGTGGACCATGAAGAAGCACACCTTTATACCTGAAACAGAAAATAAATATGACCAAGCAAAATAGCAAGAGAAGGGACAAATTATATTCTGGCAATACTTAGTGGAAGTTAAACCGTATTAACAGGATGTCTGCACAAATCATACAGATACTAACAGAATCTAAAAAGGTTGAACAAAAGAAGTATGTATTTCTACTTCAAGTGATTCCTGCATCTAAAAGATGACCAAGTTCAGTGTGTCCTGATAATGAGAGTGTTGTAGAAACTGAATGTTATGCTTCCAACTTCATAAAAGATCCTTTGGTACTGACCTGCCAAAAAGTTCTATATTTGAAGTAGCATCTAGAACAAATTTGGCAATATCCACAAACCTGATATATCTTTGCTCAAGTTGAATTCAACTCTATAACTTGAATCAGAATCTGGATACTCTTGTGTCCAAACATCAATTGTATCCTCATGACCAACCATGGTGTCAACAAATAATGAGAGGAACGACATGACTGAACAGAATGACCAATTTGGCAGAAAACTCAGAAGAGGTCTAAAATAAAGGGAGGGAACTGTCACAAATGAGTTATCAAAGTGGCCAAAAAATGGAGCCAAACCTACTAGTGCAATTAAAGGAAACCTAACCTAAGGATACTCCTTATTGGTACAATTAATAAACAAAAAGTACCTAGACCTAACAGAAACTCCGGAATCGGCACGTTGTCTGAGTTTGGGCCATGTCTGACACGCTTCGGACACTAATCGGTCTCTCCAAAATATACTAGGACGTGCCAAAATAAAGTGAGTCGTAATATTCGTGTCATGTATATAACTTTAGTTGCAATTTTTATTTAGCTTATAAAAAGAACAAGTTGTTGTAAGCTGGTGATAAATCAGAGAGAACTAAGAAAATTATTTTTTGAATATTTTGTCATCTCAAATTTGCCTTCTCCTATCAGAATGGATCCAGTTATTAGCATGAGAAGCTCCAGAAAATACTTGACAAAGTTTTTTGTCTGGTTGTCAACATGATGTCAATATTGCGTCGCTACCACATTCCTAGTTGGGTAGCTATGAGCAAGAGGGGGTATTGCCATAAACCTAGAAGGCTAATTCACGAATAGGTAGACCTTCCATTTTACTCAATCAATTAAAGCTCATGGAACCAGGGAGCACCATCCAAGTTCCTTTAGACTAGAAAAGTGCCAAGATGAAGAGGTAAGAGATGTTAATTGTATTTATCTTCGTGACGCATTAAGCTAAAGGGAAAAAGGATAAAACAAAAAGAGTGATATGTTATAGGTAATTGCATTGACTTGTATAAGCTACTCGGTAAAACAAATAGATATTGAATTGTTGTATAAATATATGATGTGTACATTGCTTGTTTACTAAGTATCTTGTTAACTAAGCATCAAATGTTGACTTCTTTAATTATAATAAATTAGCATACAAGTTCGGAAGCTTTAATAGAATATTTAATATTGATACAAAGAAATTGTACTATTGTAGAATCAAAATTGTACTGAAAAGTTGACTATGTGCTTTAATAAATTTGTTCTGTTCGACATTTTTCATGAACCCAAATAGGGTTATTACTTATTTACATATTATCTTAAGGACATCTACTTGAATGATGTATATAAAATTATAAATAAGCTGTGTGTGTATAATCTAGCATAATAAGAAGTATACCAATACAGATTAAACAAACAGGTGACTCCGTAGGCTACCAGTGACTAAAAAGTGATCAGATGTCTGCCTCATAACAACCAAAGCAGTCAACAGACTGCTGATCTTGGCGAAGTGCTAAGTACCAAGGGTCTAGAACCTGACTACCTCCAGGTGCCTAAGGGCATAATCGGTATTCCGTCACTAGCTAATAAAGCTCCTGAGAGGATAGAATAAAATATTGCCATAGCAAGGACCTGAAAATCCGTATTTGCATCTGGTACGGCACTTCAGTCATAAGGGCAATCCTTGTATAATGACAGCCATGAATGTTTCTCAATTTTAATACTTTTCCCGTATCAGTGATATTAAAGTATTCAAAAAGTCACTTAGATACTATGAGGACATATGAGGCCCACGTCTATATTCATCTATTTCCCGACAAGCAAAAAAGTAAAAGGATGGAAGTAATCTTAACTTTAAGAACAAGCATTTCAAAGTCACTTAATACTACAAGTATGTATGAGGACCGCATTTATATTCATCTACATTCCCCGACAAACAAAAAGAAAAAGGATGGAAGTAAACTTATGAACAAGCATTTCATACATGAAGTTGGACTTAGCTTCTTCTACAAGCAATTCAAGCTTTATCTTGACAAGATAAATCTTATACAGAAAAATGCCACAGAGATTGCTTGCAGAAACTGATATGGCCAGTTGACCAAGTGGTTAAATAAGGACAAATTTTTCTTCATAATTCAACTGAAATTCAAAGTGAAATAGAAGTAATCTCAATAGTCAGCTGTTGCCTTCTTCAATTATTTTATCCTCAAAACAGTATTCTTGAGAATATTGTTAACACCGGACAGGATGTCTAAAAGGACAAACCTTGTTCAACTTTTAAACAGTTGAAAATTCTCTTAGTTTCATTCTTTTATCATCAGGTAGGGAGAAGCTAAAGAGGGCAGTGATAGTGACAAATGCTCATAGCAAACACATTTCTGAAATATAATGGAATGGACAGAAAGGTTGGCATTAAAATGCTTGAATAAAAAAACCTTGGTAAATGGCCCTTGCTCGTCAACGAGAACATGATGATTTCCTTCAAAGCATTAAACTGTTTAGATAAGCCGCCCAATCTTGGTATATAACTAGCTTCCTTATCCACAGTTGCTTTATTCATGGTATTCCCAGCTACCAATCCTTCTTTATTCGGTGTTTCCGCAATCAAAGACATGGGATCAGATAGATGTACCTTTGTTCTAGTGTCCACGTGAGCAATATCCACTTCATCCAGAGGATCAAAAACTTGAATCTCATGACTCAACTTTCCTTCACATATTAAATTTTGACCACAGGAGCCGGTTGACAACTTGTCAGCACCTTGCACTTGAAATGCACAAATCTGCCCAAAGATCAATGGAATGCTGACAATGTTCCCTTTGAGTAAATATCGGCCATTAAGCCACCGAACAGCCGAAGCCTGCAGCAATTCGCTAGCTTTTTCATCGGCCAATGCTGACCTCACGACCGTCACATCCAAGCACTTTGAAGAATTTGGAGCTGATATAAGACTGGTGGCACCAGGAGAAGATAATTTTGACTGATAAGATGGAGTCTTTGGTGATCCAGCTATTTCATTTCTAACTAGAACACGGACAGTTTCTCTGGAAGTACCATTTGCAAATGATCCTTCACCCCCAACCTTTGGTGGAACCAGATTTAGGTAAATGTCCGTATACTTATGCAGATATACATTAGTACCGTTACCTGTTTTGTTTGAATGGTTAGAAGGAAAGAGACTTCCTATAGGAAAAACAAATACCGCTCTGCCTGTGGCAGGAGAGCCCATAGTACATGAAAGACTCCATGACAATCTCACTGCATTCTTCAGAAGCTACAAGAAAGCACAAGGAAATTTTCAATTTATTAAAGACAATAGGTGAGGTGATAAAACATAACCATACCTTCCGAGAAGGTAACACAGTTGCGATCGCAAAGTAACTGCCTGCTCTATTCAACATGGTATCATCAACGTCGATCCCAAAATGACTAGCACAATCCTTAGTCAAACTGTCAAGTGGAAAGCTACTCGGTAGCTTCTCAGCCGATGCGGCAAGTGATACCTATCATAGTGACATTTGAAAAAATAGTCAAAAAGGTTTGCACAATGACACGTAGAACATAAAAACCATAGTCCTCCAGATCAAAATTTTCCATTTCAATTCTTTTCTAAACCCGCAATGAACAACAGAGTATTCATAGTGGAGCAAATACATATGACAATATAACATTCAGATGAAAAATTCTTGTTTTTTCTCGTGTGGAGTGGTTCAAAATCCTTGCTTTTCCAATACAACATCATTTCAAAGTAGTTTAAGATCCTTTACTTTTTTCACCGTATTTATTTGCATAACAATGAATTCGAGCTTAATTAGGGAAAAATCGGAACTTCGGATTGTGAAATGGCATGTTGTCAAAATAAAACATCAAGTTAAATAGTTCAAGATTCTTGCTTTTTCTTCAGATTAGCTACAATGAGGATGAATTCCAGCTTAATTACAGAAAACTTGAAAGTTTGGATGGACAAGTAGTTCAAAATCCTTGCTTTATTCGTCAAAATACTTGCAAGAAAGATAAATTCTAGCCCAATTACATAAAGATCGAAACTTATTTGACACATGTAGCAATCCGATGATAAAAAAAACATCATACGAAGCGATTCAAGACTCCAACTTTCCTCTAATTCGCTGCAATAACAACGAATCCGAACCCAATCGAGCAAAAAAAAAATCAAAGAATCGGGAGAAATTACCGAGACCAAAGAGTCTGGGGCTATGGAGGAAGCGACCATGGAGGACTCGGAGAGCCAAACCCTTGCCCGGTTTCCACTGGAGAGGTCGGGGTCCTTCTCGGAGACCCTTCCGACTAAGGCGTTCCCGGCGATGAGGGTCGGGAACCTGGCGGACGCTTCGGGGAGGAGGCTCCTCAGCAGGGCCTCTTCGGCTTCGGGTTCGGGTCCGGACCCGGCTCCGGCTTTGGGCTTCGAGGATGAAGAAGGGGTTCGGGGGAGAGGGGACCGGTCGGGCCTCGGCTGCTGCTGCTGCTGCTGCTTCTTCTTCTTCTCAGACGGCATTTTCTTTCTTCGTGTTTTCTAAAACCCTGAAAACGCGAGGGTGGGCGGGGTTAGGTATTTATTGGTGGGATGTTGGATCTGGTTAACGGGTTTGGGTTTGGGTCTTTATTGTTTCCGGGTCCGCCCGCAACGAATGACAACGCTACTGCCCCACAGTTACCAGGCTGACCGGGCGTGTTTGGTTGGTTGAAACTCAATTGAAAGTGGAAGAAACTTGCCCATATG
>JAYESA010000004.1:271968014-272193427 GCA_036927795.1 Iris macrosiphon | reverse complement strand
GGGCGTAGTGCTGGTAGTCCGATACCACCAGGCGGGAGTAGCTGCCCAACCCTGGATCGGGTAGGATTGCCCTATTAATCTTGGTCCGATCAATGTCCTTCGTGGCTTTTAGCCAGTGACTTCATATAGTATAAGTGATGGCTTGCTTTTCTTTTGTTGGTTTGGCTTTCGTGTAGGCGCGGCCACCTTGCCTCGGCAAGAGTGTGCACTTGAGATTGGAATATAGACTTTGGTTGATGATGGATATTGAGGCGAGACTGATGGTTCGATATATTATCGTGCAAGCGATGGCATTGAGTAAGACGGGTTGCGTGTTAGTTTCCTTCGGGTTGGTTATATATAAATGCTTGTCGTTTGGTTTGAGATTGAATGCTTGCATGCTTAAACTGCTTTACAGCTTTCCTTAACATGTCATTCATATGCCATGAAACAAATCTAGGATTCAACTAGAAAGATCACCATATAACTGTTTGCATTCACTATTTTACTTAGTGTCGGCTTAGGCGAGTGGGTTACCCCGCTCACCAGTACGGTTGTGTACTGACCCACGTTTGTGGGCAATATTTCAGGTACGCGGGCGTAGTGGCGCTGCTTGGATATACGGGACAAGATGTATGAACTGTAAGTACCTTTGTGGGCTAGAGAAAAGAGCAAGAGCATTTCATCGTCTCCGTGGCATCGCCTTTGTGGCATTGCCTTCGGGGCATTTTATTTGGACCCTATCGCGAGCTTCGCTGCGTATTACTCTGATGCGTGCTTGGTACACAAATTGGCTTTCGCTGTAACTTGGTTGTTCGATGATAACTTTGGTGTTTAATAATATCGCCTTGTACGAGCGCAACTCCAGGCTCGTACGGCATCACGTCCCGATGAGAATGATTGTCCTGCGGGAGAGCTGCAACGTGGTGATTCACGTTCAGCAGGGACATTTGAGCTTGCGGGAGATTGGGGCGTGACAGATTGGTATCAGAGCGTCCGGTTCATTTCTTCGAACTTGGTCCTTCGCTTCATCACAAACTCTAAATAGCTTCCGCGTGTCGTCTAGCTCTTGACTCTACTCAGTGCCGCATTGGATGTTTCATGCAATAAGTCTATATATTGTTGGTTGTGGCTGCATGTTATTCTTGGTTGTGTTGCCTTGGTTGGTTTTCGTTAGATCGCTTAGTCTCGTTAGGCGTTGTTGCATTCGTGCAGCAAGTTGGTTGGCGTTGTTGCATTTGTGCAACAAGTTATGGGCTTTTGTTGGGTTGGCTTGGCTTATCGTTCAGGAGTTTCTGATTGCCTCAATGGATCAGTTGGTTGGCTAACGAGATTTGGTTATGCGACATGTTTTGAGTAGAAATATTCGATGAGAATGGATCGTTGCACGAGTCGCTCGTGTAGCGATTGTGTTGGATAGAAGTTAAAATTTTGGCTGTGGCGAATCAGTTGGGCATGTTTGGGTTTGGCTCGGGAATATCAGAATAGTTGGCACAAGTTGCTCGTATAACAAATGTGTGGAACCATTGAGTATTGGGTTGGAATACTTGGAAAAGATCGTTGCATGAGTTGCTCGTGTAGCGAAAGTAGCAATCAGTTTGAGAATAGCTGGAAGTATTGAGAATGGGATATGGCACGAGTTGTATAACGAGATTGATGGAAATAGTTGGATAATTCAAGCATTGCCTGAGTTTTGTGTCAAACTCGAATTGGGAAAGGCATGATCACACATTTTGGATGGTTCGAACGGATTTTGGAATTCTATAAGGAAATCGTAATGCGAGTAGTGACTCAATTCGGAGTGGTATATGGGATACCACATTGTGAGCAAGGCATTGGAATACTTAGGTTGGACATCAATGGGAATTGCCTGAATGGACTCGGATATTTGGGAATACAAGTTGGTTGGTGCACGTCGGCTGAGTTGGAAAGAATGAAAATGAAGCAAGTGAATATTGAGTTGAGTATATCGAGAACGGACTGGTGCAAATGAAAGCATCGTTGGGCTTAAGAGATGGACGAAATCGAAATGAACAGTTGGGTTACGCTTGAGCGAAGCGATCGGTGAATCGAATGATAGCGAGCACGAACTACGATTTTGGGCAACACATTGGAGCTGTTGGTTGAGTAATGAAACACGATTTGGTTTGGAGGGACAATGCGATGGATTCACACAAACTTGGAAGATTTTGGATATTGCTGCTCGAGAAGTCGACTCTGGTTTAGCGGAAATGGAATTTTGGGCAAGATGGTGCAACAAGCGTAGACGGATTCTCCGGAAGACGTAGACGGATTGTGGCAACAACGGAAGGCAAAAGATTGTGGCGGACATACTTTTGAAGATAGCTAAATGTGGGAACAACGTCGGAACAAATCACTGTGCTGCTCGAGTAAGTTAGACGTGCATTTTGGGACGCGGCAAACAAATAAAAATTTGAGCAAGTCTCGAGTTTCGAGAATCATTGAAATCGATGGTGCGAGTAGGCGATCATAGCAATTTGGAAATTGATGGATTCAGGGCAGAACGACGGATTGATGGAAGACGGTTTCAACGAGCGCGGCTCTCGGATTCGGAAGTTCGCTCGGATGGAATGGTTGGAATTTTGATTCGGATTTGCAGATGAGATATAGCATGGTTTATAGTAACTGTCCATCGTGATGATTACAATTATCTAGCGTAGCTTCGAGACAGCTGACCCTAGCGACTTGTCCGCTGAATCGGAAATGAATATGGTAAACCCATAGAACGACCCTTGAGGCGGCGTATTTGGGAATGCGTCGAGGGCAGATGTGAGCAATAATATTTGGCTTATTGACTGAGTGTTGGATTTGAGAGACCCTTGGGTAGTCTTCAGCTGAAGAAGCAGCCGGAAGATCGGAGCGATGGTGGAAGTAGCCTAGTCAACTGATGAGATTCAGAGTCACAGATTTTTATCGATGGCATCGCCTCTGACTCATCATGCCCTGGAAGGGAATAGAATTCATATGAATTGACGATTGTGAAACTAGCTCGTGAAGTTAAAGCAGCGGCTCGTTCAGATCAAATCCTTGCGAATACTGGAAGGGACAGATTTGCCTCAGATTTACAAGATGTCTCAGAACTTATTCTGGAAAGCGTGCTCGTTCGGAAGGCAAAGGTGATGTCCTAATGCTTCGAGGCAGTGGAAGCAGCGTGAAAAACTATTCCATGCGCAACCTAAGAATTATGGCGAGTGTGTCCACGTTGAAATCGTGGCGACACTATCCCTTTGGCGTGGCGGCGAGATCTTCGTGGATCACACGAACCTCAATATAGATGTTCACCCAGCAAGGTATTGAGATTGAGGAAGAAGTGTTTAGTTGAACTGATCAAGGCAAAGTTGATATTTGGGTAAGTTGCCTAGCTGGGGTAGTATCAGTTAAGATGATCGTTCGGTGCATGAGATATATTTGGAGATGTTGCTAGTGTGGATTCAGAAATAGATGGATGGATTGAGTTGGAACACGAATTCATTGAGTTGGTGGAAAATCTGCATAATTGAGAATAGTGCTCAATCGAATATGTTGGAATAGAAATCATAATTTGATTCAATTGGGAGTAAAGCAAATGGATGCCTCGAACATAAAGATACCCTTGTAACTTGTTCAAATTTGCTATCACAAAGCTCGGCTGAAATACATGTATTTTAGGGACGCCTTAAATATATGTACGATCCAAAACTAAGCGATACGAAGAATTCGTATTGAGCTGCAAGGAGGATGTGAGAATTCGTGAAAAATTATACGAGCGTTCAGCAGAACGAGATGCGGAGTCAGAATCGTGAATATGTGAGTTGCATAGAGCAGATTCATGGAATTGGATTGTGGCATGTGATAGGAATGAGTACCAGCACGGTTCGTGGACGAACCTGATTCTAAATGGTATATTATGTAACGCCCCACAACCGCTCGGAGCGTTACGCTGAGTCGGATTGAATAAATCAAATGCTGGTTACATTTAAAATATTGGATTTTGGGAAGAAGTATTAATAGAGTTGGTTTCAATGTGCAGATGGCTAGCGGGTTCGATGGAAATCATGTGTTCATTCAGAACAGTACTGAATAGCTAGATGGAAGCGATAATGCCGTCTTCCTTAATCCGATCGGTCGGATAATTTGGAGAGCACGGCCTGCTCGCACGGTCATACCAGTTGAGTAGATCGCGCTTGCATCGGACCACGGGTTCAAGGAATTGGCCATATCGGCAGGACAGGATGCCTAACGGGATCAAACATTGTGAGTGGGCTCTTTCCCTTCTCCTCTACTCCTTCATGCCTAATAATATGGAAAACACGTAAAAGGCTTGAACACTTGGGCTGAAACATTGAGAATCACTACACTGAGGCGTGCATAGAGTGTACGTCGTTGGCTTGGTAGGATTGTGGCTTGAAATGGTTTACGCGTTGGATAGTTGGAGCGATAGTTGGATTATGCATTTGAGGCAGTCGGTTGGATACATTGTAAGTTGGAATGATACATATGAGGCAATGGGAATATCGGGAATTCGGGCGAGCGAGCGTGCATCTGTGCGCGAGTATCACTTGGTCGCTTTATCTTGCAAAGCGGGCAGTTGTGGTTCGAAACCGAACAACTACATCGGCGAGGGTGTTGTGCCGCTTGATGGGGCATCGTGCCACGAATGGGGCATTGTGCCACTGAAATGACATTGTGCCATGGGATTGCTTCGAGCATGGGTGTTACACTAATTCGGACTCTGTGTTGAGAAAAGGCATTGTGCCTATGAAACACTTGATATTTTGGTGCCTTGGGCTATATTTTGAGGTCGAGATTTGGATTCCTTGGATAGATATGTTGGAAGAATGGTTATGGATATTTGGTTGGATATCGGTTGAACGAGTCTAGGATCGCTTGGTGGGACGAGAATGTTTCGATCCTCTCGTCATACCTACTGTATCTGCATTGTCACAGACAACCTGGGTGGCACAGGGTTTCGTTTCCTGGAACGGAATGAGGCACCGGGGCACCGGGACCGTTCCACCATAGAGAAAATAATGGGCATCGCGCGATTGGACGCAGTGCTGGTAGTCCGATACCACCAGGCGGGAGTAGCTGCCCAACCCTGGATCGGGTAGGATTGCCCTATTGATCTTGGTCCGATCAATGTCCTTCGTGGCTTTTAGCCAGTGACTTCATATAGTATAAGTGATGGCTTGCTTTTCTTTTGTTGGTTTGGCTTTCGTGTAGGCGCGGCCACCTTGCCTCGGCAAGAGTGTGCACTTAAGATTGGAATATAGACTTTGGTTGAGGATGGATATTGAGGCAAGACTGATGGTTCGATATGTTATCGTGCAAGCGATGACATTGAGTAAGACGGGTTGCGTGTTAGTTTCCTTCGGGTTTGTTATATATAAATGCTTGTCGTTTGGTTTGAGATTAAATGCTTGCATGCTTAAATTGCTTTACAGCTTTCCTTAACATGTCATTCATATGCCATGAAACGAATCTAGGATTCAAGTAAAAAGATCACCATATAACTGTTTGCATTCACTATTTTACTTAGTGTCGGCTTAGGCGAGTGGGTTACCCCGCTCACCAGTACGGTTGTGTACTGACCCACGTTTATGGGCAATATTTCAGGTACGCAGGCGTAGTGGCGCTGCTTGGATATACGGGACAAGATGTATGAACTGTAAGTACCTTTGTGGGCTAGAGAAAAGAGCAAGAGCATTTCATCGTCTCCGTGGCATCGCCTTTGTGGCATTGCCTTCGGGGCATTTTATTTGGACCCTATCGTGAGCTTCGCTGCGTATTACTCTGATGTGTGCTTGGTACACAAATTGGCTTCCGCTGTAACTTGGTTGTTCGATGATAACTTTGGTGTTTAATAACATCGCCTTGTACGAGCGCAACTCCAGGCTCGTACGGCATCACGTCCCGATGAGAATGATTGTCCTGCGGGAGAGCTGCAACATGGTGATTCACGTTCAGCAGGGACATTTGAGCTTGCGGGAGATTGGGGCATGACACTATGTACAAGAGATGTCGCTTTGATGGCTCGAGCGGGAGAGCCTTCTCGAAGAGTTTCCCAATCGAAACACAACACGATTGTTCTGGGTGAGTCGGCAGAACTTCATTCTCTGATTCTTGTACATCTTAATAATGAATCTGAGTTTTTGAAATGCTTGTTTGCTAAGTAGATAATGTTCACATGAGAATGATAGAACGAGAACCTGCATACTTAACTAGAGAATTTGTATGCTTGTCTAAAATAGAGAACCATTGCCATGCTAGTATAGAAAAGAATGGTGCATGCTTGGAATACTATTACTGCTATTGAACGAACCGCTGCTATGCTAATAAACAAGAGTAAAAGAATGTTCATATGTTTTTATCGTATGCTAAAGAAAGAATAGAACTGCATGCTTAGTTAAATGAGATAGAGAACTGCTTCCATGCTTGCTTAGAGAATGTTTATATATTTCCTTTATCGTACTGTAAAGATAGAACTGTATGAAATGCTTGCACTGTAATAAGAGATGGCGGCTCATCCGCACAGAGATAGAGTCTAATAGTTCACCCTGAGGCTTGTAGTTCTCGCGATCAGAGGAGTATGGCTATTAGAAGAGAAAGAGTTATTGAACCTATTTATCGATTGAACAGAAGAGAATAGATAGAAAGTCTGCTTGTTTATTGAACAACTGCATCCATATAATTTTTATCTGATAGAGTTGCATTCATGCATTGGTCTTTAGACAAATTGTGCACAAGGATAATCCCATGAGCGATTTTTGGGGCATTGAGGACAGTTCACCCTAGGGGGAGATCAAAGAGAACACCCTGAGGCAAAGAAGTCCTCGCGATCAGGCAGGTGTTCATGTCTATTAGTTAGCTGGATCACGCGTCAAAGCATCTAGTATGAGCGTATATTAGTGCAGTGTTGGGCCATGATAATGCCGCTACTTGTAACGACCCGCTCCGCTCAACCCGGAGGGCCAATTCAAACGGCAAAAGTGTAGCTATTCAACCCGCCTTGCTCAGCGAGATGGCTCGTTCGATGCAAAGGCTTTTATGCTGGGATCTTCAATGGAGTCAGACTTAGGCTATCAGAGGCGTGTCCGGAGTCTCGCTCGACCGATGCGATACATCGCTAAGGTGGGTGGCCCCGGTGAACCTGTCTCTACTTAGCTGCACACTAAGAAAATGAATGTTACATGCTAGTTTACAGGCGATAACCTTTGCATGCTAATAAAAGAGATGAACGCACATAGCCAAGGGGATAACCCCGCCTTATCATTGAGTAGAACTTGGAAATCTTACTTGCTATTTGCGTAGTCGGGATTGTTGAGTTGGAATGTAGTAATTTCCTTCATATATGCCATAAAGTAGTGTGAGTTCTTACTGAGGCGTTGCACCGCACGGAACATGACACGGGATGGAGTAAAATCAGGTTGCATGCATAGACGTGGAAGGCTATCAAATAGTCGTTCCAAGTCAGGAGATGGAAGGAAATGAATGTACTCGGGATATGCAGATCGCCGAGGCAGTCTCTAATCAGAGAGCTGCGTAAAGAAGAAAAGATCCGAGTGTAGTCCTCGGCAAAGATAGATCCGAGTGTAGTCCTCGGCTAGGATTGGAAGTTGGGGGAGTAGTTGCATGGTCACGGACAACTGGTTGCGCACCAGGTAGAGAGAGAGTCCTCGACACGATTGTTGAGGCATCCGAATCGTGTCGGCCCGGGAGGACGGAGTGCCAGTGTAGTCCTGGCGATACGCTAGCTGATGACTAGCGGGCGAGAGCGAGGCATCCAGCAAGGCTTGCTACCGACCTGGATGGGCGTCGACTCGTTAAACGGCTAGGAGGCCCAGCAAGGCTAGCAACCGAGCTGGGGAGACAGCCGTCCATCGCAGATATTGTCCAATATGGCTAACAGAGCCAGTGACCTTCATATAGATAAGTCATGTTTGCATAGCGGCTATCCGCACTGAGAAAAGGAGAAACGGGGAGGAGTGTGTTTGCACGACATTATGCATAATTAGAATGGATGCATGGTAATCACACATAGTTCTAGTAAAATGGGTCTTATGAGGCAGAGGCACGGCATAACACTTGGGTTTTATAGTTGCTTCTTGTTATTTCGTAGATAATTGTTTATATTGCTGCATATGACAGGGAAGGCCGAATGGTAAGAAATGGTAAGGTGAACTCAATTGTTCATGAATATGACACTCTTGAGCCGACACGGAGATTACTTTCTTTATATTGCCATGTAACTGATCCTAAGGCAAAAGAATAGAAAGACAACGGAACTAGTCGGTGCACATAACTAATGAACGTGCTTGTTTTGTGGCATGGGCGAGAGGCCTCCCCACCAGTGCATTCAATGTACTGATACCCAACCAGTCTGCATGCAGGGTGCAGGGGGAACTCGTACGGATTCGGAGATCGCTATCGCAATGAGGCGCCGGACCGCACTTGGCGTCTTGGAGCGTGGCGCACGGACCTGGAGCTCGCATATATGAGACATAATGTATGGGAATATCATCATCCAGATCGTTTGTATTGGTTCCAAGCCTAAGGGCATATTCAATGTAAGAGAGAGAGAGAGAGAGCATGAGCGATTTGTAATCTCGGCTTAGCGCCGCTTGTAATCTTTACTTCATATCAATAAAGAGCTTAATTTGGATTCAATACTTGTGTTCATTTTATGTTTCCACTATGACGACTCTGTGAACTAGTTATCAACGGCCGTTTCGGTATTTGCCTTGCGCGGGCGCAACCCTAGGCTCGCGCGGCATCGCGTCCCGATGGAAACGTACGTCCCGCGGGAGCGCTGGCGCGGTGATTCGTGCCTAGCGGGGACGGCCGATTCCGGCGGGAGATCGGGGCGTGACATATTGGTATCAGAGCACGGCTTTACGTCCTTGGAATTCGTTTCGATTCTCTCAGTTTTGAACTTGTGTATTGAAGAAGTGGTAGATGCTCTCTCTCGATGCTTCGATGGATGTCCCATACAATAAGTCTAAATATTTTCGAAAAGCGCGTGTAAATTATACGGTTGCTTGAACGGGATTATGATGCGAGGGCTTTTGTCCCAACCTGTGAAAGACGTTGTGAGAGTAGGCTCGTGTTAATCGGCAAGTTATATGTCGATATGAAAACACCAAGCGAGTAGAGTGCGAGACGGTATATCGTTCAGACAGTGGTCTTTGCACATGGCCTTTTGGCCAAGCTGTGTTGAGTATCGTGCACCAAGACCCTTGGTGCTAGTGAGTTGCAGCGAGATTGGGTATTGTTGGGATGGGAATAAAGTTGACTTGGAGGGAAATCGATAGAGACGTTATCGGATTGCCGCTAAGGCGAGTAATGGAAATCGTGTAGGGAATTTTCAGAAATAGTTTGGACGGTTATTCATAGCGATAAGTTATGATTTGAAGCATAGTCTGTATAGAGAACTATGAATAGAGGTGTGTACGAGTCTAAGATCGCTAAGGCGATAAATAGGGACTGTGTTGGAGTTCTAAGGAGCGAATTGGGAATACGAGTGAAGGATGCGAACGCGAATCAGGAGTTATTAGGATAACTCGATTCCTGAGTGGTGTATACGATAGTCCCCTGTTCGATTATGCGAATTGTGGATATAATGAGTTGTAAAGATTCAGGGAGTATAACTCGAACCCTGAGTGGTGTATTGGTCGGCTTAGAAATGCTCGAACGAAGTCGTGGATTCGGAGAGTTAAGCGAGTCTAGCGACAAGCGACGAGATTGGGTAAAGCATTAGTATAAATAAACAGTGCCTAGCAAGTAAGCGAACTCAGAGAAAGCATGCAATGTTTGGTTCGAACGAGTTACAATGAGTTGAATAAGGGATAAGGCTTACAACGAATAGAAATTCAGGGCAATTGGAAATCGATATCATGGTCGGAAAAGACTTAGAGGATTGTACGAGCGAGTTTGAGTTGAAACAAGCGAATTAAAAACTTGAGTCGAGATTGAATAATCTGAGATGCGATCGAAGTAAGTGCAATTAGAAACAATGGAGTGAACGAATGATAGCGTGCATGGAAAATTTGGATTTGAGTAGGATATCGCTCGATAGAATTCGGTTTGAGTATGAATGCGATGATTTCAAATTTTGGGAGATTTAGACCATAGCAATGGTTGGAAAATAGTATGGATTGATGCAAGTTAGTAAAAATTATGATTTTGATGGATTGAGTTAAGCGGTAATAGATTTGGCTTGGAGTTTGGAAGAACGATCTTGAAATCAACTTCAGAAAGATAATATCCGAAATCTGTCCCAGTGAGAACGATTATTCTGCGGGAGCGCCGACGTGGTAATTTCACGTTCGGCAGGGATAATCGAACTCAAGGGAACATGTTCGGTGATTATTCCAAACGAACACGACGAATGGATACGTGTCAAATGGGATAGACTTTGAGTTTGGGATTTGAACTTAGTTGTTTGAGGAATGCTAAGAGTAGACAAAGAAATGTTCAAAATGGTAATATTGAAGTTGGATATTTTGGCTTAGCGAATTTTGATTGCAGTAAGAACGGTAGTTGGAAGAACATGACTTGAGGGATCAATGTACAACTTGGGATAAAACGAAAATTGATGATGAAGTGTCTGTTCGTTCGAGGATAACCATAACGATTGACCTTCTTGTCTTGTACGGGTATAACTTCTTATTCGCACATGCGTCACGTCCGGATAGGACGATCATTCCGCGGGAGCGTTGGCGTGGTGATATCACGTCCGACGAGGATGATTGAACTAGCGGGAGACCGGAATGTGACAATTGAGGGATCATTCTGACTTGTGGTTTAATACGATAAGACAAGTTTCAGGATAAAATGAGTCTAAGGATTTTCTTGAGGAGTTAGTCTAGAAACGTGAAGTAAGAGATGTTGGATGTTTTCATGAACGGATACGTAGATTGTGCTGGACGACTTAGAGTTCATGATATACATCGATGATTTATAATGGAATTGTGGCTTAGTGATACAGGTGTAGAAAAGGATGGATTGGTGAATTCTATCAACGTGATGGAAGAGATAGTGTGTGCGAATCGATGGGTTAGCCCTGAAACATGGGCGTATCATGGGTTCGGTTGGACGAGCGTGTTGGTGTGATAGGATGAACTGTGCTCGATGTTTAGAAATCTGAGTGAAACGAGCTTGGGTAGAATACCCGTGTAAAGGAACAATGGTTTGACCTTAGGGTGTTTGGGGTGAGCGTTGTGCAACGCGGTTGCGCGATAAGTCGCAAACTTGAGTTGTACCTATGACTGTGTGTGCTGGCCTAGGGACTAGGCAGACGACCCTATGTCTTGAGTTAAACTGGAGTGGCTGACTTCAGAGTATCGTTCGGGAAGAATGATAGAACTGGGGCAACAAGACTTAGAGTTAGAATTTGGAATTGGGAATATACACTAGCAACGTTCGTGTTGAAACAAACGTAATGCAAGATAGGACTCGGGTGATAATTGGTTTGGTTGGATAGGTTACGCGACGGTAAAGGATAAGACGATAGCTGGATCGAACAAGAGTTCGGTCATACATATAGCAGGACGATCCGCGTTTCGAAAGATTTTCACGAGTAGCTTGTCAGACTTAGCTGTCACTGAGCTTGGTTGAAATACACATATTTGGGAGACGCCTTGAATATGGGTACGATCCAGACTTAGCGATATGCATAACTCGGATGCAGCTGCAAAGGAAAATGTTCGAATTCGCATGGATGAGTGTGGCAACTGAAATGATTTAGCCTCAACCTAAATTTTCATAGAGGAAAGATTGTATCGCTCCTCGTGCTACCGGGATAGTTCTGCGCTAAGGCGCAGTACGAGACTGAGTTTGGGGATGCAATAGTTGAACGAATAGATCATTCGGATAAAATGATTTAGCACTCGGGCGAACGGAACGAGTAAAACGAATAGGAAGTTAAGTTCGATTGAACCAAAAGACGTGAAGAATTAGAGCGTACCCCAAGAGGGCAATTTAGCTCTGCGCTAAGGCGCAATATAGACTGAGTCAGAAAACGTAGGTGATTGGGTGCGATTTACTTAGCGAGATTGGACGGTGACTCAAAGAGAGTGATGCAAACGAGATTGGAAAATTAGCCCAAATTCAAACCTTTGGTTTAGGCGTAACGATGGGTTTCGATAGGCGACGTCAAGTAAACTGTCGAATGTGTTCGGATGCATTTGGTTCCTATGAGAGGTAATATAACAAGTTGGACAAGTCCACCCAATTGTGAGTTGTAAGTGCCCATTAAGTTATAGAATACCATGTGCTTGGGTATTATAGCCCTGCGCCAGGTGCAGTAGATTTTGAGTCGGGAGTGCAACGAGTGAGTTGAGTATAACTCGATAGCATTGAACGATAGAGTCGTTCGATGAGAATTGGCTAACGTTGGCGTAACACATGGTGAGAAAATAAATGATTGTGGTATTAAGACAGTCCTTGGAAGTTAGGCAAGGTGTATAGAGTTGGGTTTAGAAGATGTGCGATAGTACGAGTTGCGCTCAGGAAGTCTCGAGGACGAGACTTGTTCTGAGTGGTGTATGATGTAACGACCCGCTCCGCTCAACCCGGAGGGCCAATTCAAACGGCACAAGTGTAGCTATTCAACCCGCCTTGCTCAGCGAGATGGCTCGTTCGATGCAAAGGCTTTTATGCTGGGATCTTCAATGGAGTCGGACTTAGGCTATCAGAGGCGTGTCCGGAGTCTCGCTCGACCGATGCGATACATCGCTAAGGTGGGTGGCCCCGGTGAACCTGTCTCTACTTAGCTGCACACTAAGAAAATGAATGTTACATGCTAGTTTACAGGCGATAACCTTTGCATGCTAATAAAAGAGATGAACGCACATAGCCAAGGGGATAACCCCGCCTTATCATTGAGTAGAACTTGGAAATCTTACTTGCTATTTGCGTAGTCGGGATTGTTGAGTTGGAATGTAGTAATTTCCTTCATATATGCCATAAAGTAGTGTGAGTTCTTACTGAGGCGTTGCACCGCACGGAACATGACACGGGATAGAGTAAAATCAGGTTGCATGCATAGACGTGGAAGGCTATCAAATAGTCGTTCCAAGTCAGGAGATGGAAGGAAATGAATGTACTCGGGATATGCAGATCGCCGAGGCAGTCTCTAATCAGAGAGCTGCGTAAAGAAAAAAAGATCCGAGTGTAGTCCTCGGCAAAGATAGATCCGAGTGTAGTCCTCGGCTAGGATTGGAAGTTGGGGGAGTAGTTGCATGGTCACGGACAACTGGTTGCGCACCAGGTAGAGAGAGAGTCCTCGACACGATTGCTGAGGCATCCGAATCGTGTCGGCCCGGGAGGACGGAGTGCCAGTGTAGTCCTGGCGATACGCTAGCTGATGACTAGCGGGCGAGAGCGAGGCATCCAGCAAGGCTTGCTACCGACCTGGATGGGTGTCGACTCGTTAGACGGCTAGGAGGCCCAGCAAGGCTAGCAACCGAGCTGGGGAGACAGCCGTCCATCGCAGATATTGTCCAATATGGCTAACAGAGCCAGTGACCTTCATATAGATAAGTCATGTTTGCATAGCGGCTATCCGCACTGAGAAAAGGAGAAACGGGAAGGAGTGTGTTTGCACGACATTATGCATAATTAGAATGGATGCATGGTAATCACACATAGTTCTAGTAAAATGGGTCTTATGAGGCAGAGGCACGGCATAACACTTGGGTTTTATAGTTGCTTCTTGTTATTTCGTAGATAATTGTTTATATTGCTGTATATGACAGGGAAGGCCGAATGGTAAGAAATGGTAAGGTGAACTCAATTGTTCATGAATATGACACTCTTGAGCCGACACGGAGATTACTTTCTTTATATTGCCATGTAACTGATCCTAAGGCAAAAGAATAGAAAGACAACGGAACTAGTCGGTGCACATAACTAATGAACGTGCTTGTTTTGTGGCGTGGGCGAGAGGCCTCCCCACCAGTGCATTCAATGTACTGATACCCAACCAGTCTGCATGCAGGGTGCAGGGGGAACTCGTACGGATTCGGAGATCGCTATCGCAATGAGGCGCCGGACCGCACTTGGCGTCTTGGAGCGTGGCGCACGGACCTGGAGCTCGCATATATGAGACATAATATATGGGAACATCATCATCCAGATCGTTTGTATTGGTTCCAAGCCTAAGGGCATATTCAATGTAAGAGAGAGAGAGAGAGAGAGCATGAGCGATTTGTAATCTCGGCTTAGCGCCGCTTGTAATCTTTACTTCATATCAATAAAGAGCTTAATTTGGATTCAATACTTGTGTTCATTTTATGTTTCCGCTATGACGACTCTGTGAACTAGTTATCAACGGCCGTTTCGGTATTTGCCTTGCGCGGGCGCAACCCTAGGCTCGCGCGGCATCGCGTCCCGATGGAAACGTACGTCCCGCGGGAGCGCTGGCGCGGTGATTCGTGCCTAGCGGGGACGGCCGATTCCGGCGGGAGATCGGGGCATGACACTACTAATCATGAGGAAGTAGATTCATAGACCATCATATAGTTAGGTCGCATGCTAGGATTCATCCTTCTTGCATACCTAACTATTTGATGAAGAGACAAACATGAAATAGAACTTATATATGTTTATGCAAATTATTGCTAACTTGTATGTCTGTTGCAGGAATAATCGTTCGGCTGTGGGTAAGAATCACTGAATAAGTGATAAGCTATATTCTTTATGTTCATTATCATAACCGCTCATAAGATGTGTTTGCTTTACTTGAATATGCTGCTGTCTATTTAAGATGAGATGATAGTTCACTAGAGATAGCTTATGTTCCTAAGAGTTAATAAATATGGATCACGATACATGTTGCGCATTGCATGATAGAACACTACCCCTACCGCATGCTTGAATTGAATATGAACTATGATTTCAAAGATGTTTTCAAAGAAGTGTAATCTGACTCTTATCCTGTACTGCATGAAATGAACCTAGTTAAAACTAGAAAGATTACTAGTAATGTATTATTTTATCACATGCATACTTAGTGTTGATTTTAGTGAATGTTGCTTATGTTCGTTATTTTTATACTCACCAATGCTTTTCCTAAAGTACTGACCCCTACCAGTTCTGTTCCGCAGATCGTTCGAAGAAGTGATAGCCGAGCCTCATCCTCAGGAGCCGGAGATTAGGAGTCGATTCCTTGAGATGTATCGAGATATTTTGAGATACTTTTATATAGAGGGATATAATGTATGGAGCGATGTCATTGTATTCAGAGAACCTCGTGCCTTGAGCTTTGCTTCGTATACTCAGATGGATTGTTGTTTGTAACATTGCTCCTTCGCTACAAACTCGATCAGTTCGATGATAACCTAGACGACTAACGTTGTTGCCTTATGCGAGCGTAACTCCAGGCCCGCACGATATCATGTCCCGATGAGAACGATCGTCCTGTGGGAGTGTTGGCGTGGTAATTTCACGTCCAGCGGGGGCGATCGGGACCGCGGGAATGAAGGACCATGGGGCAACTTGAAAGCAGAGTGATTAGAGTGCAGCAGAATAATCTACCCAATTTTAGATTAACGAAATGAAGGCAGTTGCTAACTAACAGTGTATATAGAGACAGTAAAGTAAAGCAGTAAAGTAGAGAGAGAAAACAAACGCAAACACCAAGATGTATACTGGTTTTCCTCTGAAAGGACTAGTCCAGTCCCGAGAACTCAAGCTTGGAGTTTATCCACTATAATCACCAATAATGAATCACAAGCTTTGATCTGAAGGCTTGCGACTTCTTTACACCATGAGTTTTGATCCGATGTCTCACAACTTCACAGCTTAGAGAGAGAGAAAGAGAGAGAGAGAGAGAGAGTAACTGATCGAACAAAGCTCTTTACAACTCAGAAGACTTCTAGATCGAGATCGCACTTGGCACTAGGAAGGCTAGGGAGTTGCTCTTTGAGATAGGAAAGTTAAGACTTAGAGGTTTGCTCACAATAGGATAGAAGACTTAAGAATAGTTGAGTTGTTGTTGAATGAAATTTTTTAATCCTATTTATAGGTTGTAGGCAAACAGAATTCGGCCAGAATTCGATCAGGGTTTAATTCAAATTTTCAACCGTTAGGCCAAGAAATCATGAGCTATTGAACTGGTTGATTTTATACCTAAAGGGTAACCGAGTTCGGTCCAAGTTCGACACGAGTTCGGTCTCCTAGTATGGTAAACTTTGTAAATGAATATGGCCTGATTTGGTGGATAGGTTCTTTGAGTGTACTAGGTATCTTGTTTATAGGTTCTTGGTTTTGCCAGTGCGACTCAGCGAACATCAGTTCTAGGCTCAAATAAATGAAAGATTATATTTGAATAGACGCAATACAAACAACATGCAATAGCAGTATTGAGGCTTCAGATGCAACATATCAATGCATGATTTAGTTAACTATCAAAATCAAGTTGACTGAGACCGGATGAGCCAACAATCTTCCCCATTTTGATAATTGACAAACTATGAATGATACTGGAAGTCTTTGATATGCAAGACTCCCCCGTAACTATGGAGCAGTTGATATGCTGAAGACAACGTTTGTCAAGTATCGTCTTGCATGCTAGTATCATGTATTCTTTCTTCCCCATTGTCATTTGATCGAAATGGCATGCTCCCCCAAAATCGGTGAGAAGACAAGAAAAACAAGAGAGTAAAGTGTATACAAGATAATATATAGTGACAAAAGGAAATTTTGCATTTAAACTTTTATCCATTTGGAAGAAAACATACAGAAGTAGATGTGTAATAGAAACATCAAATACAGAATAATAAGTGCTGAACTTAAATCGTACGTTTTCAAGTGTTTAAATCATCTTGGAGTAGTTATAGTGGGCCGGATCCCAGCTATCGGTGGTCCAAAGACACTTAAATACCGTGTCGCTTAGGTTATTTACACCTTGTTGACAGAAGGGCCCTTTCGGCTTGTATCCAAAATTTTGAAAACTTTGAAAAATATGACAAAAAATATGTAAAGCATCTTATGATTCTTATACTTTATCAGAATCTAAAAGACCTAATTCTTGAAGGATAAAGTTGAATTGATCTTCAGCTAAAGGTTTAGTAAAGATATCTGCTAATTGATATTTCGTGTCCACATACTCTAAACAAATATCTTCGTGTGATTGAAGATCCCTTAAAAAATAATGACAAATTTCTATGTGCTTAGTGCGTGAGTGGCATACTAGATTTTTGGTGAGATTAATAGTGCTAGTGTTATCACAGAAAATATGAATGTTCTTATAGTGCAGATTGGAGTCTTCTAGGGGTTGCTTCATCCACAAAATTTGAACACAACAACGTCCTGCGGCGATATACTCTGCCTCAGTTGTTGATAATGCAACAGAATTTTGTTTCTCGCTAAACCAGGAGACTAGAGACTTTCCTAGAAAATGACACGTGTCGCTGATGCTTTTTCGATTGACTTTGCATCCAGCAAAATCAGCATCCGAGTAACCAGCAAGGTCAAAGGACATGGTTTTGGGATACCAAAAGCCTGCCGTCAAAGTCCCTTTAAGGTATTCAAGGATACACTTAACTGCGCACATATATGATTCCTTAGGATTAGCCCGATATCTAGCACAAAGATATACAACAAACATAATGTCTGGGCGACTAGCAGTTAGATATAACAAACTACCAATCATACCTCGATACTTACGTATGTCTGTTGGTTTACTGCTTTCATCAAGGTCAAGATTAGTGGATGTTGCCATTGGAGTTCCGATAGGATTTGCATTGTCCATGTTGAACTTTTTGAGCAAATCCTTCTTGTACTTAGCCTGATGGATAAAAATTTCTTGTGAATCTTGCTTGATTTGCAATTCTAGGAAGAAAATTAGTTCTCGCATCATGCTCATCTTAAATTTACTCTGCATACACTTAGCAAACTCGTTACATAGCATCTCATTAGTAGATCCAAATATGATATCATCAACATATATTTGCACTAATAACAAAGAAATAGCAGAAGTTTTTATAAAAATGGTAGTATCAATTTTTTCTTTTGAAAAATCGTGTCCAAGTAGAAAGAAGCTAAGACGTTCATACCAAGCACGAGGGGCTTGTTTGAGTCCGTATAGAGCCTTTCATAACTTGAATACATAGACAGGGTGTTTGAAATCTTCAAAACCAGGGGGTTGTTTGACGAAAATATTTTCTTTGATAACACCATTTAGAAAAGCACTTTTAACATCCATTTGAAAAAGTTCGAAGTTAAAAAAACTAGCAAAAGCGCAAATCATTCGGATAGATTCAAGTCTAGCAACAAGAGCATAAGTCTCATCGTAGTCGATACCTTCCTCTTGGTTGTATCATTGAGCTACGAGACGTGCTTTGTTACGTGTAACTGAACCATCCTCATTTAATTTATTTCAAAAAACCTATTTAGTACCAATGATTGGATAATCATTAGGTTTAGGAACAAGTTGTCACGCCCCAATCTCCCGCAAGCTCGATAGTCCCTACTGAACGTGAATCACCATGTTGCAGCTCTCCCGCAGGACAATCGTTCCCATCGGGACGTGATGCCATACGAGCCTGGAGTTGCGCTCGTACAAGGCGATATTTTCAAACACCAAAGTTATCATCGAAACCACCAAGTTACAGCGGAAGCCGTTTAGTGTACCAAGCACACAAACAGAGTATACGCAGCGAAGCTCACGATATGGTCCAAATGAAATGCCTCGAAGGCAATGCCACAAAGGCGATGAAATTCTCTTGCTCTTTTCTCTAGCCCACAAAGGTACTTACAGTTCATACATCTTGTCCCGTATATCCAAGCAGCGCCACTACGCCTGCGTACCTGAAATATTGCCCACAAACGTGGGTCAGTACACAGCCGTACTGGTGAGCGGGGTAACCCACTCGTCTAAGCCGACACTAAGTAAAAAGTGAATGCAACCAGTTATATGGTGATCTTTCTAGTTGAATCCTACATTCGTTTCATGGCATATGAATGACATGTTAAGGAAAGCTGTAAAGCAGTTTAAGCATGCAAGCATTCAATCTCAAACCAAACGACAAGCATTTATGTATGTCCAACTCGTCTTACTCAATGCCATCGCTTGCACGATAACATATCGAACCATCAGTCTCGCCTCAACATCCATCCTCAACCAAAGTTGATATTCCAAACTAGAGTGCACACTCTTGCCGAGGCAAGGTGGCCGCGCCTACACGAAAGCCAAAACAACAAAAGAAAAGCAAGCCAACATTATTCTATATGAAGTCACTGGCCAAGCCATAAAGGACTTTGATCGGACAGATCAAATGCGGTTCTATTCGAAACAACGCTAAGTAGCTAACCCACCTGAATCGCATCCAACCGCTGGCACCGCACCCAAGACGCGTTACCCAAATTGTCTCCTCCATGGCCGAACGGTCCCGGCGCCCCGGAGCACCCGTTCGAGGAAACCAAATCCTGTGCCACACAGGTTGTCCGTGACTATGCAGACACTAAGTAGGTATGACGAGAGGATCGAAACATTCTCGCCCCACCAAGCGATCCTAGACTCGTTCAACCGATATCCAACCAAATATCCATAACCATTCTTCCAACATATCCAACCAAGAGATCCAAATCTCGACCTCAATATATAGCCCAAGGCACCAATATATCAAGTGTTTCATAGGCACGATGCCTCTGCTCAACACAGTGTTTCACATTGCCGCTTTACAGCAATGTATTCAGAATTGGTGCAACACCCATGCTCGAAGCACATCCCATGGCACAATGTCGTTTCAGTGGCATAATGCCCCATTCGTGGCACAATGCCCCATCAAGCGACACAACGCCCTCGCCGATGCAGTTGTTCGGTTTCGAACCACAACTGCTCGCTTTGCAAGACAAAGCGACCAAGTGATACTCGCGCACAGATGCACGCTCGCTCGCCCGAATTCTCGATATTCCCATTGCCTCATTGTATCATTCCAACCGTCCCAGTATAATCCCAAGTATCCAACCGACTGCCTCAAATGCATAATCCAACTATCGTTCCAACTACCAAACACGTAAATCATTTCAAGCCACAATCCTACCAAGCCAACGACGTACACTCTATGCATGCCTCAGTGTAGTGATTCTCAATGTTTCAGTCCAAGTGTTCAAGCCTTTTACATGTTTTCCATATTATTAGGCATGAAGGAGTAGAGGAGAAGGGAAAGAGCCCACTCACAATGATTGATCCCGTTAGGCATCCTGTCCTGCCGATACGGCCATTCCCTGGAACCCGTGGTCCGATGCAAGCGCGATCTACTCAACTGGTATGACCGTGCGAGCAGGCCGTGCTCTCCAAATCATCCGACCGATCGGATTAAGGAAGACGGCATTATCGCTTCCATCCAGCTATTCAGAAATGTTCTGAACGAACACCTGATTTCCATCGAACCCGCTAGCCATCTGCACATTGAAACCAACTCGATTAGTCCTTCTTCCCAAAATCTAACATTTCAAATGTAACCAGCATTTGATTCATTCAATCCGACTCAACGTAACGCTCCGAGCGGTTGCGGGACGTTACATAATATACCACTTAGAATTAGGTTCGTCCACGAACCGTGCTGGTACTCATTCCTATCACATGCCACAATCCAATTCCATGGATCTGCTCTAAGCAACTCACATATTCACGATTTCTGAATCAACATCTCGTCCTGCTGAACGCTCGTACAAATTTCACGAATTCCCACGTCCTCCTTGCAGCTCAATACGAATTCTTCGTATCGCTTAGTTTTGGATCGTACACATATTTAAGGCGTCCCCAAAATACATGCATTTCAGTCGAGCTTTGCGATAGCAAATTTGAACAAGTTACAAGGGTATCTTTATGTTCGAGGCGTCCATTTGCTTTACTCCCAATTGAATCAAATCACGATTTCCATTCCAACATATTCGCTCGAGCGCTATTCTCAATTATGTAGATTTTCCACCGACTCAATGAGTTCGTGTTCCAACTCAAACCATCCAACTATTTCTGAATCCGCACTAGCAATATCTCAAATATATCTTATGCACCGAACGATTATCACAACTGATACTACCCAAGCTAGGCGACTTACCCAAATATCAAACTTTGCTTAGATCAGCTCAGTCCAACACCTTTCCTGCCATCTCAATATCTCACAGGGTGAACATCTATATCGAGGTTCGTGTGATCCACGAAGATCTCGCCGCCACGCCAAGGGATAGTGTCGCCACGATTTTAACGTGGACACTGTCACGCCCCAATCTCCCACAAGCTCGATAGTCCCTACTGAACGTGAATCACCACGTTGCAGCTCTCCCGCAGGACAATCGTTCCCATCGGGACGTGATGCCGTACGAGCCTGGAGTTGCGCTCGTACAAGGCGATGTTTTCAAACACCAATGTTATCATCGAAACAACCAAGTTACAGCGGAAGCCGTTTAGTGTACCAAGCACACAAACAGAGTATACGCAGCGAAGCTCACAATAGGGTCCAAATGAAATGCCCCGAGTCAATGCCACAAAGGCGATGCCACGGAGACGATAAAATCTCTTGCTCTTTTCTTTAGCCCACAAAGGTACTTACAGTTCATACATCTTGTCCCGTATATCCAAGCAGCACCACTACACCTGTGTACCTGAAATATTGCCCACAAACGTGGGTCAGTACACAACCGTACTGGTGAGCGGGGTAACCCACTCGCCTAAGCCGACACTAAGTAAAATAGTGAATGCACACAGTTAAATGGTGATCTTTCTAGTTGAATCCTAGATTCATTTCATGGCAGATAAATAACATGTTATGGAAAGCAGTAAAGCAGTTTACGCATGCAAGCATTCAATCTCAAACCAAACGACAAGCATTTATATAACCGACCCGTCTAACTCAATGCTGTCGCTTGCACGATAACATATCGAACCATCAGTCTCGTCTCAATATCCATCCTCAAACAACAGTTTATATATCCAATCTCGAGTGCACACTCTTGCCGAGGCAAGGTGGCCGCGCCTACGCGAAGCACAAACCATCCAAAGTAAAGCAAACCAACTCTTATCTATATGAAGTCACTGGCCAAGCCATAAAGGACGTATGATCGGACTGACCATATGCGGTTCTCCTCAAAACAGCGCTAAGTAGCTAACCCACCTGGATCGATTGCCAACCGCTGGCACCGCGCCCAAGACGCGTTACCCAGTTGTCTCCTCCATGGCCGAACGGTCCCGGTGCCCCGGAGATCCCATTCGAGGAGACCAAACCCTGTGCAATACAGGTTGTCCGTGACATGCAGACACCAAGTAGGTATGACGAGAGGATCGAACATTCTCGCCCCACCAAGCGATCCTAGACTCGTTCAACCAATATCCAACCAAATATCTATAACCATTCTTCCAACATATCCATCCACGAGATCCAAATCTCGACCTCAAGATATAACCCAAGGCAAGTGTTTCCATAGGCACGATGCCTCTTCTCAACACAAAGTCCAAATTGGTGTAACACCCTTGCTCGAAGCAAATCCCATGGCACAATGCCGTTTCAGTGGCACAATGCCCCATTCGTGGCACGATGCCCCATCAAGCGACACAACGCCCTCGCCGATGCAGTTGTTCGGTTTCGAACCACAACTGCTCGCTTTGCAAGACAAAGCGACTCAGTGATACTCGCGCACGGATGCACGTTCGCTCGTCCGAATTTCCGATATTTCCATTGCCTCAAATATATCATTCCAATCATCCAAGTAAAATCCCAAGTATCCAACCGACTGCCTCAAAGGTATAATCCAGCTACCGCATCCAACTATCCAATGCATAATCGTTTCAAGCCACAATCCTACCAAGCCAACGACGTACACTCTATGCACGTCTCAGTGTAGTGATTCCCAATGTTTCAGCCCAAGTGTTCAAGCCTTTTACGTGTTTTCCATATTATTAGGCATAAAAGAGTAGAGGAGAAGGAAAAGAGCCCACTCACAATGATTGATCCCGTTAGGCATCCTGTCATGCCGATACGGCCAATCCCTTGAACCCGTGGTCCGATGCAAGCGCGATCTACTCAACTGGTATGACCGTGCGAGCAGGCCGTGCTCTCCAAATCATCCGACCGATCGGATTAAGGAAGACGGCATTATCGCTTCCATTCAGCTATTCAGTATTGTTCCTGAACGAACACCTGATTTCCATCGAACCCGCTAGCCATCTGCACATTGAAACCAACTCGATTAATCCTTCTTCCCAAAATCCAACATGTCAAATGTAACCAGCATTTGATTCATTCATTCCGACTCAGCGTAACGCTCCGAGCGGTTGCGGGGCGTTACAGACACACTCGCCACAATTCCTAGGTTGCGCATGGAATAGTTCTTCGTGCTGCTTCCACTGCCTCGAAGCATAGAATATCACCTTTGCCTCCCGAACGAGCACGCTTCCCAGACTAAGTTCCGAGACATCTTGTAATTCTGAGGCAAATCTGTCCCTTCCAGTATTCGCAAGGATTTGATCTGAACGAGCCGTTGTTTTAACTTCACGAGCTAGTTTCACAGTCGTCAATTCATATGAATGCTATTCCCTTCCAGGACACGATGAGTCAGAGGCGATGCCATCGATATAAATCTGTGACTCTGAATCTCATCAGTTGACTAGGCTACTTCCACCATCGCTTCGATCTTCCGGCTGCATCTTCAGCTGAAGACTATCCCAAGGGTCTCTCGAATCCAACACTCAGTCGATAAGCCAAATCACATTGCTCACATCTACCCTCGACGCATTCCCAAATACGCCGCCTCAAGGGTCGTTCTATGGGTCTACCATATTCATATCCGATTCAGCGGACAAGGTCGCTTAGGGTAGCTGTCCCGAAGCTACGCTCGATAATTGTAATCATCACGATGGACAGTTACTATAAACCATGCTATATCTCATCTGCAAATCCGAATCAAAAATCCAACCATTCATCCGAGCGAAGTTTCCGAATCCGAGAACCGCGCTCGTTGAAACCGTCTTCCATCAATTTGTCGTTCTGCCCTGAATCCATCAAATTCTCGAATTGCCATATTCGTCTTCTCGCACTATCAATTTCAATGATTCTCGAAACTCGAGACTTGCTTAAATTCATGTCCTGTTTACCATCGTTGCACCATCTTGCCCAAAATTTCATTTCCGCTAAACCTGAGTCGACTTCTCGAGTAGCAATATCCAAAATCTTCCAAGTTTGTGTGAATCCATCGCATTGTCCCTCCAAACCAAATCGTATTTCATTGCTCAACCAACAGCTCAAATGTGTTTTCCAATATCGTAGTTCATGCTCGCTATCATTCGATTCATCGATCGCTTCGCTCAAGCGTAACCCAACTGTTCATTCCGATCCCGTCCATCTATTAAGCCCAACGATGCTTTCATTTGCACCAGTCCGTTCTCGATATGCTCAACTCAATATTCGCTTGCTTCATTTTTATTCTTCCCAACTCAACCGACTGCACCAACCAACTTGTATTCTCGTTTCACGAGTTCGTTTAGGCAATTCCTATAGATGTCCAACCAAAATATTTTCAATGCCTTGCTTAACACGTTTGATCCCATATACCACTTCGAATCAAGTCGCTACTCACATTACGTTTCCGTTCACGAATCCAAGATCCGTTCGAACCATCCTTCATGCGTGATCATGCCTTTCCCAATTCGAGTTTGACACAAAACTCAGGCAACGCTTGAATTATCCAATTATTTCTATCATCTGATACTTTCTCAATACGAGCAATCGTGCAATGATTGTCTTCCAAATAGTCCAACCCAATACCCAACGGTTTCACACTTTTGTTGTACGAGCAACTCGTTCCAACTATTCTGATATTTCCAAGCTAAACTCAAACTTGCTCAACCGATGTGCCACAGCCAAAATTCTGACTTCTATCCAACACAGTCGCTAGACGAGCAACTCGTGCAACGATCCATTCTCATCGAATGTTTCTACTCAAAACATGCCGCATAACCAAATCTCGTTAGCCAACCAACTGATCCATTGAGGCAATCAGAATCTCCTGAACGACAAGCCAAGCCAAGCCAACCAAATGCTCTCAACTTGTTGCACAAATGCAACAACGCCACCCAACTTGCTGCACGAATGCAACAACGCCTAACGAGGCTAAGCGATCTAACGAAAACCAACCAAGAATAAAATGCAGCCACAACTAGCAATAAATAGACTTATTGTATGAAACATCCAATGCGGCACTGAGTAGAGTCAAGAGCTAAATGACACACGGAAGCGATTTAGAGTTTGTGATGAAGCGAAGGACCAAGTCCGAAGAAAATAAACCAGGCGCTCTGATACCAATTTGTCACGCCCCAATCTCCCGCAAGCTCGATAGTCCCTACTGAACGTGAATCACCACGTTGCAGCTCTCCCGCAGGAAAATCGTTCCCATCGGGACGTGATGCCATACGAGCCTGGAGTTGCGCTCGCACAAGGCGATGTTTTCAATCACCAATGTTATCATCGAAACAACCAAGTTACAACGGAAGCCGTTTAGTGTACCAAGCACACAAACAGAGTATACGCAGCGAAGCTCACGATAGAGTCCAAATGAAATACCTCGAAGGCAATGCCACAAAGGCGATGAAATTCTCTTGCTCTTTTCTCTAGCCCACAAAGGTACTTACAGTTCATACATCTTGTCCCGTATATCCAAGCAGCGCTACTACGCCTGCGTACCTGAAATATTGCCCACAAATGTGGGTCAGTACACAGCCGTACTGGTGAGCGGGGTAACCCACTCGTCTAAGCCGATACTAAGTAAAAAGTGAATGCAACTAGTTATATGGTGATCTTTCTAGTTGAATCCTAGATTCGTTTCATGGCATATGAATGACATGTTAAGGAAAGCTGTAAAGCAGTTTAAGCATGCAAGCATTCAATCTCAAACCAAACGACAAGCATTTATGTATATCCAATGCGTCTTACTCAATGCCATCGCTTGCACGATAACATATCGAACCATCAGTCTCGCCTCAACATCCATCCTCAACCAAAGTTGATATTCCAAACTAGAGTGCACACTCTTGTCGAGGCAAGGTGGCCGCGCCTACACGAAAGCCAAAACAACAAAAGAAAAGCAAGCCAACATTATTCTATATGAAGTCACTGGCCAAGCCATAAAGGACTTTGATCGGACAGATCAAATGCGGTTCTATTCGAAACAGCGCTAAGTAGCTAACCCACCTGAATCGCATCCAACCGCTGGCACCGCGCCCAAGACGCGTTACCCAAATTGTCTCCTCCATGGCCGAACGGTCCCGGTGCCCCGGAGCACCCGTTCGAGGAAACCAAACCCTGTGCCACACAGGTTGTCCGTGACTATGCAGACACCAAGTAGGTATGACGAGAGGATCGAAACATTCTCGCCCCACCAAGCGATCCTAGACTCGTTCAACCGATATCCAACAAAATATCCATAACCATTCTTCCAACATATCCAACTAAGAGATCCAAATCTCGACCTCAATATATAGCCCAAGGCACCAATATATCAAGTGTTTCATAGGCACGATGCCTTTGCTCAACACAGTGTTTCATATTGCCGCTTTACAGCAATATATTCAGAATTGGTGCAACACCCATGCTCGAAGCACATCCTATGGCACAATGCCGTTTTAGTGGCATAATGCCCCATTCGTGGCACAATGCCCCATCAAGCGACACAACGCCCTCGCCGATGCAGTTGTTCGGTTTCGAACCACAACTGCTCGCTTTGCAAGACAAAGCGCCCAAGTGATACTCGCGCACAGATGCACGCTCGCTCGCCCAAATTCTCGATATTCCCATTGCCTCGTTGTATCATTCCAACCGTCCCAGTATAATCCCAAGTATCCAACCGACTGCCTCAAATGCATAATCCAACTATCGTTCCAACTACCAAACACGTAAATCATTTCAAGCCACAATCCTACCAAGCCAACGACGTACATTCTATGCACGCCTCAGTGTAGTGATTCTCAATGTTTCAGCCCAAGTGTTCAGGCCTTTTACGTGTTTTCCATATTATTAGGTATGAAGGAGTAGAGGAAAAGGGAAAGAGCCCACTCACAATGATTGATCTCGTTAGGCATCCTGTCCTGCCGATACGGCCAATCCCTTGAACCCGTGGTCCGATGCAAGCGCGATCTACTCAACTGGTATGACCGTGCGAGCAGGCTGTGCTCTCCAAATCATCCGACCGATCGGATTAAGGAAGACGGCATTATCGCTTCCATCCAGCTATTCAGAAATGTTCTGAACGAACACCTGATTTCCATCGAACCCGCTAGTCATCTGCACATTGAAACCAACTCGATTAATCCTTCTTCCCAAAATCCAATATTTCAAATGTAACCAGCATTTGATTCATTCAATCCGACTCAGCGTAATGCTCCGAGCGGTTGCGGGACGTTACACAAGTTCCCAAACCTGATTGTGTTCAAATTGGTTAAGTTTCTCTTGCATAGCAGAAATCCAAAATTCATCAGCAAAAGCTTCATCAGCATTTTTAGGTTCTACTTGAAAAATAAAAGCAATATTTGTAATGATATCTCTATTTGAGGAACATGTACTTACACATTTTGATACATCACCTATTACCAAGTTCTCAGGATGATCTGTGGAGAACTTTAGTCTCCTTGGCAGACTTTTCGGATGACTTATACTGTTTGTATCTTCTGATGTCTTGTTGGTTGCGGGTTGACTACCTTCATCGTCGCTTACATTTAGTGCTTGAGTGTTGTGTTCATCAAATGTAACATTAATTGATTCTTCAACAGTCAATGGGGTTTTGTTGAATACTCTGAATCCTTTACTTTTGGCGGCAAAACCTAGAAAAATACCTTCATCGACCTTGGAGTTAAATTTTCCTAGATTATCTTTAGTATTAAGAATAAAATATTTGCAGCCAAAAACTTTAAAATAACTAATTGTGGGAATTTTATCAAATCAAAGTTCATAGGGGATTTTCTTCGATTTATGTCGAATAAGCACCCTATTCAAAATATGGCATGAAGTACTTACAGCTTCAGCCCAAAAGTATTTCGGAAGGTTATACTGATTTAACATGACTCTAGCCATATCGCCAAGAGTTCTATTCTTTCGCTCAATAACATCATTTTGTTGTGGAGTTCTAGGACAAGAAAATTTATGAGAAAAACTATTTTTATTGTAAAATCTTTTGAAATCACTATTTTCAAATTTGCCTCCATGATCACTTCAGATACGAGTAATCACGAAACTTTTTTCGTTTTGAACATTTTTACAAAAAGTGACAAATTCAGAAAATGTTTATTTTTATTTGCAAGAAAATAAATTCATGTGTATCTAGAAAAATCATCAACAATAACATAAGCATAAAGCTTACCGTCAAGACTGACGACTCTACTGGGTCCAAACAAGTCCATATGCAAGAGTTGGAGAGGTCTAGAGGTACTTACAGAGTTGATTGATTTAAAAGAAGATTTAGTAGCTTTATTCTTTTCACAGTCAGCACATACCATATCTTTCTTGAAAGTAATCTCTGGTAAGACTCTTACGAGTTTCTTTGTAGATAGTCTTGTAATAGTGTCCATGTTTGCGTGTCCTAGACGCATATAACATAGCCAGCTGTCATCTTTGTTGGCGTATAGACATTTGCCTGCATTGTCAGTGTCTTTTGCAAGATATAAAATATATTGTCTTCCCTGATCCCTTCAAAGATAACCTTACCAGTGGATCTTTCATAAATAGAACATTTGTTTATAACAAAATTAATACCATAACTATGGTCATCTAGATGACTATGCTGAGAGTAGGTTGTATTTTAATTTCGTTACTAGACATACGTCTTTTATGACAGGATAGGGAGGAACACCTATATTACCATTACCAATAATGTATCCTTTGAGGTTATTGCCGAAGGAGACATAACCTTCTTTCTTCATCGATAACGTTGCAAATATGTTAGCATCACCAGTCATATGTCGTGAGCAACCACTATCGAGAATCCACTTACTTCTAGCATGAGAGGGTTGGTCCACCTCCACGTACAAAATGAGTTGTAGATGTAACCCTTGGTACCCATTTCCTTGAGAGTCTTACTGTGTTAGTTTTTGGTACCCATGCATAAACATTCATAGCTACTAATTTTCTTGTCCTATAGAATCTAGATATATGTCCTTTTTTACCACAGTAGTGACATATAGTTGTGTGATTTATGCTTGGTGCAACATGATAGATATGAATGTGTGAAGCAGTTCCTTGTGGTCTATGTGGATAGAATGCATGATTGTGTTTGACATTTCTTTATGGTCTTTGTGGATATTTATAATAGAATGCATGATTGTGTTTGATTCTATGTGCATGATGATTGCATGAACTGTTATGCATGTAGGTAGGAGCATAACTGTGAGTGTTCTTTTGTCTTGCTACGTATCTCGTGTTAGGTTGGGTGGAGGTTTGTTTGACCTGTTTACCCAATCTAATCTCTAACTTTTTAGAGGCAACATATACTTTATCATATTTAGCAGTGAGAGCATCTATTCTACGTGTAGCAATGGAATACTTCTTCTTTTCAGATTCGAGTTCTTCCTTAAGTTTAGTGTTCTCCTGAGAGCTCTTGTCAAGACTGGCAAGTGCCTCATGGAGGTTAAGCTTAAGTCTAGAATTCTCGTCTGAATCGTTTGAGGTATCCTTTACTTCACTTAGTAGAGATGTTAGTCTCTCTATTTCAGTTTGACAATCTTGAACATCTTTTTTAGCATGCTTGTACTTATTTCTAAGTTTTCTAAAATCATCAAGCAGATCACTAAAAGCATTACCTAGTTCATCAAAAGTAAAATCATCATAAGAGTCATTATCAGTTACCTGATCAGCTAATGCCATGAAGCATAGGTTTGCTGCTTTTCGAGGATTCTCTTCTTCAGATTCACTAGCTTCACTTTCGTGCCAAATACTAGTGTTTGCATATTTTCGTGATGATGTTCTTCTGGATGAGTAATTATGGTAAATTTATTCTTAGGGTTGGCAATCTTTCTTTATATGTCCTGTCTTCTTACAGTTGTAGCATATAGGCTCTTCATCACTGTTATCAGTTGGCTCCTTCGTCTTTGATTTCTCAATCTTTAGAAATTTCCTAAAGTTTTTTGTGGTCAGGGCAACGTCCTCATCTTGAGACTCATTGTCGTCGGAGTTATAGTTGGTGACCTTTTTGTGATATGCCTTAAAAGCGATCGTCTTCTCCTTGGGAGTGGATTCTTCAAATTCTTTGAGATCCAGCTCGTGAGTTGTCAGCTTGCCCATGAGCGTCTTGAGGGTCATCGTGGTAAGATCATTCCCTTCTATGATTGCGGTGTCCTTGGAATTCCAGTTCTTGGTGAGTCCCCTCAGTACCTTGCGAATCTTCTCATGATTGTTGTACTCCTTGCCGAGTGATAATGGAGGGTTGACGATGTCGAGGAATCTAGTGAACATTTGAGTGATCGTCTCATTTTGCTTTATCTTGTATACTTCATACTCTTGTGTTATACGACTTATTTTTAATTTCTTCACTTGGGAGGTTCCTTCATGAGTGACCTCAAGAAGTTTTCATACTTCGTACGAAGTTTTGCAAGTGGAGACCCTATTAAATTCAATTATGTCTACAGCACAAAATAAAGAGTTAATAGCTTTAGCATCAAGACTAGCTTATTTTTTTTGGTTTTTGTGTACTTATCATGAGGCTTCTCTACAAGGTTACCATTTATGACTATTCTAGGTGGCTTCTTGTATCCTTCTACTACTACAGCCTAAAGGTCAAAATCAGGTGACTTTAGGTAGAAGTTCATACGTGTCTTCCAGTATGTTTAGTTAGTACCGTCAAATATGGGTGGCCTATTTGTGGACTGGCCTTCACCATTGTTGGTGTGGATAGATCTAACAGTTGCCATAAGTCTCTTAGGATGTTAAGCCAAATATCAAAAGAACTAGCTCTGATACCAATTGAAGGACCGTGAGACAACTCTAGTGGGGGGTGAATAGAGTGCAGCAGAATAAGCTACCCAATTTTAGATTAACGGAATGAAGGCAGTTGCTAACTAACAGTGTATGTAGAGACAGTAAAGTAAAGCAGTAAAGTAGAGAGATAAAACAAACACAAACACCAAGATGTATATTGGTTTTTCTCTAAGAGGACTAGTCCAGTCCCGAGAACTCAAGCTCGGAGTTTCTCCACTATAATCACCAATAGTGAATCATAAGCTTTGATCTGAAGGCTTGCCACTTCTTTACACCATGAGTTTTGATCCAAAGTCTCGCAACTTCACAGCTTAGAGAGAGAGAGAGAGAGAGTAACTGATCGAACAAAGCTCTTTACAACTCAGAAGACTTCTAGACCGATATCGCACTTGGCACTAGGAAGGCTAGGGAGTCGCTCTTTGAAATGGAAAAGTTAAGGCTTAGAGGTTTTCTCACAATAAGATAGAAGACTTAAGAATAGTTGAGTTGTTGTTGAATGAAGAATTCCAATCCTATTTATAGGTTGTAGGCAAACAGAATTCGACCAGAATTCGGTCAGGGTTTAATTCAAATTTCCATCCGTTGGGCCAAGAAATCATGAGCTATTGAACTGGTTGATTTCATACCAAAAGGGTAATCGAGTTCGGCACGAGTTTGGCCCGAGTTCGATCTCCTAGTATGGTAGACTTTGTAAATGAATATGGCCTAATTTGGTGGATATATTCTTTGAGTGGACTAGGTATCTGGTTTATAGGTTCTTGGTTTTGCCAGTACGACTCAGCGTACATCAGTCCTAGACTCAAATAAATAAAAGATTACATTTGAATAGACGCAATACAGACGACATGCAATAGCAGTTTTGAGGCTTCAGATGTGACATATCAATGCATGGTTTAGTTAACTATCAAAATTAAGTTGACTGAGACCGGATGGGCCAACAGGAAGATCGGGGCGTGACATAGTGGTATCAGAGCAACTCGCTCCTTTGGCCATTCCGTTGTTTCACTTTGACTCAGAGATGTCCCAGATATTATTGTTGCAATGTGCATTCCATACAATAAGTCCATAGATATTCTCAAAGATGCACGCAAAAGTTTTCTGGATTATTTTATTGCTTGAGATAGATGATTTATAATTTGTGATTGCTAGAGTTTTTTTGAGTTCTGATTGTTAGAGTTTTTCGATTAAGGATGGTGAGGGATGATAACTATCGCTGCTCGTGATATTGTAAGTTTCTCCTTGAGTTTCGAGGACGAAACTTTTTCTTGGTGGATAAGTATGTAGTGTCCCACTCCGCGTTGGCACTATGTACAAGAGATGTCACTTTGATAGCTCGAGTGGGGGAGCCTTCTCGAAGAGTTTCTTGATCGAAACATAAGACGATTGATTTGGGTGAGTGGGCAGAACTTCATTCTCTGATTCTTACACGCCTTAATAATGAATCTGAGTTTTTGAAATGCTTGTTTGCTAAGTAGATAATGTTTACATGAGAATGATAGAATGAGAACCTGCATGCTTAACTAGAGAACTTGTATGCTTGTCTAAAATAGAGAACCATTGACATGCTAGTATAGAAAAGAATATTGCATGCTTAAAACATTGTCACTTCTATTTAACGAACCGCTGCTATGCTAATAAACAAGAGTAAAATAATGTTCATATGTTTTCATCGTATATTGAAGAAAGAGTAGAACTGCATGCTTAGTTAAAAGAGATATAGAACTGCTTCCATGCTTGCTTAAATATAGACTGTTTACATATTTCCTTTATCGTACTGTAAAGATATAACTGTATGAAATGCTTGCACTGTAACAAGAGATGATGGCTTATTCGCACAGAGATAGAGACTAATAGTGAACCCTGAGGTTTCTAGTCCTCGTGATCAGAGGGGTGTAGCTATTAGAATAGAGAGTTATTGAACCTATTTATCGATTGAACAGAAGAGAATAGATAGAAAGTATGCTTGTTTATTGAACTGATGCATCAATATAGTTTTTATTTGATAGAGTTGCATTCATATATTGGTCTTTAGACAACTTGTGCACAAGGATAATCCCATGAGCAGTTTCTGGGGCATAGGGGACCGTTCGCCCTAGAGAGGGGATAAAAGAGAATACCCTGAGGCAAAGAAGTCCTCACGATCAGGCGGGTGTTCATGTCTATTAGTTAGCTAGATCATGCGTCAAAGCAAATAATATGAGCGTATATTAGTGCAGTACTGGACCGCGATAACGTCGCTACTAATCATGAGAAAGTAGACTCATGGGCCATCATATAGTTAGGTCGCATGCTAGGATTCAACCTTCTTGCATACCTAACTGTTTGATGCAGAAATGAATAAGAAATCGAACTTATATATGTTTATGCAAATTATTGCTAACTTGTATGTCTGTTGCAGGAATAACCGTTCGGCTGTGGGTAATAATCACTGAATAAGTGATAAATTATATTCTTTTTGTTCATTATCGTAACCGCTCATAAGATGTATCTGCTTGGCTTGAATATGCTATTGTCTATTTAAGATGAGATGATAGTTCACTAGAGATAGCTTATGTTCCTAAGAGTTAATAAATATGGATTAAGATACATACTGCACACTACACGATAGAACACTGCCCCTACTGCATGCTTGAATTGAATATGAACTCTGATTTCAAAGATATTTTCAAAGAAGTGTAATCTGACTCTTATCCTGTACTGCATGAAATGAACCTAGGTAAAACTAGAAATATCACTAGTGATATAATATTTTATCACATGCTTACTTAGTGTTGGTTTTAGTGAATGTTGCTTCTGTTCGTTATTTTTATAAACACCAGTGCTTTTCCCAAAGTACTGACCCCCACCAGTTCTATTCGCAAGTACTGGATCGTCTAAAGAAGCGATAGCCGAGCCTCATCCTCAAGAGTCGGAGATCAGGAGTCGATGTCTTGAGATATATCAAGATATTTTGAGATACTTTTGTATAGAGGGACATAATGTATGGAACGATGTCATTGTATTCAGAGAACCTCATGCCTTGAGCTTTGCTTGTATACTCAGATGAATTATTGTTTGTAACACTACTCCTCCGCTGCAAACTCGATCGGTTCGATGATAACCTAGACGACTAACGTTGTTGCCTTGTACAAGCGCAACTCCAGGCTCGTACGGCATCACATCCCGATGAGAATGATCGTCCTGTGGGAGCATTGGCGTGATGATTTCACGTCCAGTGGGGGTGATCGGGACCGTGGGAGATCGAGACGTGACATAGGGCAGTAGCAGGCAGTGCACAATGTGTACTGTTGAGCTTCGAGGACTGATACCCCATGTAGCTGCAGCTATCTTTCCTGGTGGAGGAACTGTCAATTTCAGGCAGATCTGTAGGGAGTTGTGGTGATGTAGTATAGATGGTGTTTAGGGAGTTCAGGTATTGGGTATTCAGTCCAGGTAGTTTGGAGTGAGGCTCGAGTGCAGTTCAGCAGGTTACAACCAGGTAGGGGAGCTCGAGTATCAGTTGCTACTACACAGTCACTACAAAGTGGAATGCAGACAGTACTGGGTTGTCTTGGTAGCATGGTTTGGAGGTGTTGCAGTTCAGCTAAGTGTGGGGAGATGAAGTTGAGTGTAGGCAGATACTAGAACATGGGAGTGAGGGTTATAGTTGTTGAGGTAGGTATCCTACTTAGTTAAGTTATTAAGGTAAGTGCTAAGATATATGTAAGATATCCTAGTTAGTTAAGGTAATAGCAGGGTAATGTGAGTAAGGTAAGGTTGAGTAAGATAAGGTATTCCAAGTGCCAAGTAGGTATTAGAGTTTTGAGTTTAGGATACAAGTGTGTATCCTAGTGTAAGTTTTGGGTAATAGAGTTAAGGAATGGTAGTAGAGTGATATTAAGAAACTAGTTGCGTAAGGTTTTATATATATATATATATATATATATATATATATATATATATGGAAAAACGAAATATGTGTAGTCCCCTGCTCTGCGATGACACTATGTACAAGAGAGATCGCTTTTCTGGCTCAAGCGGGAGCCTACTCGAAGAGTTTTCCGATTGAAACACAAGACGATTGATCTGGGTGAGTGGGAAGAACTTCATTCTCTGATTCTTGCACGTCTTAATAATGAATCTGAGTTTTTATAATGCTTGTTTCTAAGTAGAGAATGTTCACATGGGAATGATATAATAAGAACCTGTATGCTTAACTAGAGAACTTGTAATGCTTATCATTGAAAAGAACATTGTCATGCTAAATAAAAGAATATAATGTTGCATGCTAAGTTACACGGACACAACTATCAAACGAACCATTGTCATGCTAATAAGAAGAGTAATAAGATGTCATAAACTTGTCCATTCTTGTATGCTAAAGTTGGAATGAACCCCTGCTATGCTAAGGAGTATAGTAGAAAGTTTGCTTGAACATGCTCTGTTTTATTGCTATGGTAAGGTAGAATTACATGCTTAGAATACAAGAGATAGAAATTACATGCTAGATTTATATAATCGTTATCGTGCTCACTTTTTATATTTTTCGCTTGCCTATTTTCCTATATCGAACTGTTAAAGATAGAATTGTATGAATAACTCGTACTGTGTGCTATTGAACCTATCGATCGATTGAAAATAAAAGAAGATTGAACCTATTGCTTGATTGAATAGAAGATGATTGATGGTTACGTGTCTCGTACATCAATATAGACTGATGATAAGAAGAGTTAATATAGAAGAGCCTGTTTGATTATTGCCTACTTGCATTGTATGTTATCTGATAAAAGTGCATTCATGCATCGGTCTGGACAAACTTGTGCAAAAGGACGTAATCTCTCGATCTATTCCTGGGGCACTGGGAATCGTTCGTATTGAACGATGTCATTGTATTCAGAGAACCTCATGCCTTGAGCTTTGCTTGTATACTCAGATGAATTATTGTTTGTAACACTACTCCTCCGCTGCAAACTCGATCGGTTCGATGATAACCTAGACGACTAACGTTATTGCCTTGTGCAAGCGCAACTCCAGGCTCGTACGGCATCACATCCCGATGAGAATGATCGTCCTGTGGGAGCATTGGCGTGATGATTTCACGTCCAGTGGGGGTGATCGGGACCGTGGGAGATCGAGACGTGACATAGGGCAGTAGCAGGCAGTGCACAATGTGTACTGTTGAGCTTCGAGGACTGATACCCCATGTAGCTGCTGATGTCTTTCCTGGTGGAGGAACTGTCAATTTCAGGCAGATCTGTAGGGAGTTGTGGTGATGTAGTATAGATGGTGTTTAGGGAGTTCAGGTATTGGGTATTCAGTCCAGGTAGTTTGGAGTGAGGCTCGAGTGCAGTTCAGCAGGTTACAACCAGGTAGGGGAGCTCGAGTATCAGTTGCTACTACACAGTCACTACAAAGTGGAATGCAGACAGTACTGGGTTGTCTTGGTAGCATGGTTTGGAGGTGTTGCAGTTCAGCTAAGTGTGGGGAGATGAAGTTGAGTGTAGGCAGATACTAGAGCATGGGAGTGAGGGTTATAGTTGTTGAGGTAGGTATCCTACTTAGTTAAGTTATTAAGGTAAGTGCTAGGATATATGTAAGATATCCTAGTTACTTAAGGTAATAGCAGGGTAATGTGAGTAAGGTAAGGTTGAGTAAGATAAGGTATTCCAAGTGCCAAATAGGTATTAGAGTTTTGAGTTTAGGATACAAGTGTGTATCCTAGTGTAAGTTTTGGGTAATAGAGTTAAGGAATGGTAGTAGAGTGATATTAAGAAACTAGTTGCGTAAGGTTTATATATATATATATATATATATATATATATATATATATGGAAAAACGGAATATGTGTAGTCCCCTGCTCTGCGATGGCACTATGTACAAGAGAGATCGCTTTTCTGGCTCAAGCGGGAGCCTTCTCGAAGAGTTCCCCGATTGAAACACAAGACGATTGATCTGGGTGAGTGGGAAGAACTTCATTCTCTGATTCTTGCACGCCTTAATAATGAATCTGAGTTTTTATAATGCTTGTTTCTAAGTAGAGAATGTTCACATGGGAATGATATAACGAGAACCTGTATGCTTAACTAGAGAACTTGTAATGCTTATCATTGAAAAGAACATTGTCATGCTAAATAAAAGAATATAATGTTGCATGCTAAGTTACACGGACACAACTATCAAACGAACCATTGTCATGCTAATAAGAAGAGTAATAAGATGTCATAAACTTGTCCATTCTTGTATGCTAAAGTTGGAATGAATCCCTGCTATGCTAAGGAGTATAGTAGAAAGTTTGCTTGAACATGCTCTGTTTTATTGCTATGGTAAGGTAGAATTACATGCTTAGAATACAAGAGATAGAAATTACATGCTACATTTATATAATCGTTATCGTGCTCGCTTTTTATATGTTTCGCTTGCCTATTTTCCTATATCGAACTGTTAAAGATAGAATTGTATGAATAACTCGTACTGTGTGCTATTGAACCTATCGATCGATTGAAAATAAAAGAAGATTGCACCTATTACTTGATTGAATAGAAGAGGATTGATGGTTACGTGTCTCGTACATCAATATAGACTGATGATAAGAAGAGTTAATATAGAAGAGCCTGTTTGATTATTGCCTACTTGCATTGTATGTTATCTGATAAAAGTGCATTCATGCATCGGTCTGGACAAACTTGTGCAAAAGGACGTAATCTCTCGATCTATTCCTGGGGCACTGGGAATCGTTCGGCTTAGGAGAGGACATGACACCCTAAGGCTTGAAGACCTCGTGATTAAGGAAGGGTGTCAGTCTATTAGTGAGATGGACTTTAACGTCCCAACTGCTAATCATGGGTTTCCATGGACCATTATATAGTTAGGTTGTATGCTAGGATAGACTTCTTGCATACCTAACTGTTTGATGTAGAGATGAATAGAAAATGACACTCATATGTTTATATAAATTGCAGCTAACTTGTATGTCTGTTGCAGGGATAACCGTTCGGCAAAGGATAAAAATTACTGAATAAGTGATGTATTGATTTCTGATTATGCTTGAATTGTATACTTCCCCTAAACTTGCATGTTTTACTTGATTACGTTTCTCCCCTCTTGTATAAAATAAATAGTCCACTAGATCACCGCTATTGTTCCTAAAGAAATCGAATATGGCTCACGATATATGCTGCACACTGCACGATAGAATACTGCCCCTATTGTATGCTTGATGTATTGAATATCCTGTCACGTCCCAATACCAAAACACGAAGACGGACATGGCCATCTACCCCGTACAAGGTACTGTACGTCGTACGACGATCACGGCTGTAACTAGACAAGAGGTGCATGCTCGATCAAGTCTCCTAGGGCCAAGTACTTTTATGTCTCAATCGTTCAAACAAGAAGCAATAATATATAACACTACAGAATAAGTAGTAAGACGTCCCAAACGCCACATCAAAATGTTCTTTAGAGATCTAGCGATACAAAATGATATGCCATATGCAAGATCAAGGTATACATGACAGTGAGTCATCTACAGTCTAAATATATATAGTCATGTAAGGAAATAGTGTCCAAATTTGCTGGCTAACAAGTGCCGGTTGACTAAATGCCCCAAAGAATATACTTTACAAAAGACGAGCAGTGAATAAAGGGACCCACTCGTTATCCTCGGCGGCCGTGTACCTAGTATGCCCCATGAGTCGGGAGAAAGTACACTGGATCCTCGGGTGCTGGCTCAAAATCTGGCCATACAAAACAAGTGGGGTTAGACCTCAAATAGCAAGTACCACAAAGGAAGAATGAAAAGAAGAACACAACCCAAAACAATATATATATATATATATATATATATATATATATATATATATATATATATATATATATATATATATATATATATATATATATATATATATATATATATTTCTGCGTCGTAGTGTAGGTCCATGGCATATCCTAGCACAAGGACCCTACCCTACAACCAAACAAGGACAAGAGTTGAATCCATTACACTATGATAGTCCATTTTTCTAGGCTACTAACAGAATAATACAATCAAAACCAAGTCCAATTAATAAAATCGACCAAACACTTGTATGGCTTGCTATTTGTGGAGTCTGAGGTTATCTCAGAATAATGTATAATAGGCATCCTCATATCATGCCATTGCCGAACATGAACTAACCTAGCAAAAAGATGAATATACAGGTATTTCACGAGTTGCACCCGTTCTCCGTAGGGCTACTGCACTAAAAAAATATGGTATTAACGATTCCAATGTTCCGATAGTGGAACAGTGGCTTGACATATTATAATAGGTCAGATACTGCACTCCACTAAGGCAGATGATATACAGTATCTGTGGTGGTCATCCCACAACGCACTTGGATTGTATCTCTGTGGGAAGGTTCGTTGGCATGATCTCAGGATACCGTTTTCTTCCCAAGTTACTACCACTTTTAATTGCTTAATTAACCCTATATTGTGTTAAAAAATATCAAGGCATGGCCACATGAGAATTTTTCTTAAGATGTCGTACAAAGTACGGGCACGCTAGATACAAATCAATGGAAGTTCAAATCTGGATTCACCTGTGCGTGTATACAACATTAAGAAATCAATATCCTAGCCACGCTTTGGTATTTGACTCGCATATCATGTTTGTGCTGTAAAAAATAGTATATTTATAGTATCACACGTTCAGAAATTTAGAGGCATTCTCGATACACATTCCAAATATAATTACTTTAACACGTAACACGATATATCGTATCTCAGCGCACATTAGATCAGGAACTTTATCAATAAATAATTGTATCAGCATGGATATTGTATTCAAGTCCAATCACCAATTATTATTGGGTCACTTGAATCTTGATCACATTATAATATGAAGCTTATGTCATGCACATAGCTGGTTAGTCACTATTCACTTAGTCTGGGTCACCGAGAAAATCTCAATCCAACACAGATTTATGCCATGTATGAAGCCAACCTTAGCACATGGTCATGTCTAGCATGAGGTCTGGTTTCTAAGTCCATTCTTCCTTAGAATCATAACACAAGAAAAATACAGGATCAACCACATAGAGGATGATAAGAACATTCCAAATAGGATAAGTGAACACGTAATGAAAATACTACATGCACGCAGGAGGTCACTAAGGCTAACATGCGTATAAAATTGTACGCATGAAGGTCAGGCACATAAAGTCTCATAAACTACAAAAGGGGTGGTGCACAAACTTACAAAAGTAAGGTTGGCGCACAAACTCACTGAGACAAGGTTGGCGCACAAACTCACTGAAATAAGCTTGGCGCACTTTGTCAAGTTAACCAACACGGTGCACTTGAAAAAAGTGTGTGAACAAGAATAAGGTGTGCTTTCAAAGAAAGTGCGTGAGCAGCTAGCTAAAAGACAAAACACATAATCCGAGGTCAAAGCTCGACATTCGAGAAACTCGTCAATCGAGAAACTCGTCAGTCGAGGAGCACATAAATCAACAACACATAAATCAAGAAACCAACCCAAGCTTCGTCCCTAAGAAAAAGAAGAGGGAAGAAAGTACGTCTCTGTCGAAACATAAAAAAGTGCGTCGGATTGCCAAACGCAAAGAAAGTGCTCTGACTGACTGTGGCGCACTTTCTCTCTGTTTCCTATGGAGAACTTGATTAAATATGCACCAAAGTGAGCCAACTGAAGTTTTCTCTCGAAAGTGCACCACTGACTCAAGGAGTGTGACTGGCGCACTTTCGCTAGGAGATTGAGTGCAGTATGATTAGTACGCACGAAGAATTTGGACAGCACACCAATGCGCCCAAAGTGTAACATGCGTATTTCTATGCCAAATGGGTCATTTTGCATACTCTTCACAGAGCACTGTTCTTCTTCTCCAGTCAGCCATTTTGGTATACATATTGTATCAAGTTTTAGCACTGAACTAAGATGGACTCAAAAACAAACACGACCAAAAGCAAAGTTACATAAAATATGGTCCTCTACACTATGAGCTAATTAGTTTTATGAAACACAAAGTTTTTGAGAGATCAAACCCCAGAAAAATAAAAGTGACCCATAGACCCAAACTCATATCCATGCAATTCCAACCAAGAAAATTAAGAACAACAAATATGAAAGATGAAAGATGAATGGGTGCTCGGTCCCAACAATATGAGCTAGAAATAAATAAGAATTATTAAGAATGAAAAGCATGCATAAATCTATGGTTCTTCTTCTTGTGCAAGATATACTTGCCTATGCAAGAAGATAAATGGAAAGGAAAGATAGCAACAAGAGAGAGAGAGAGAGAGAGAGAGAGAAGAATAGGAATATATAAGTTTAGGATTCTGATGTGGACCGTTAGATCACTCAAACCCATCTAAGCCACACATTTCACCAACCCAACCAAACCCACTCTCTCCATAACTCTTGGGTCCGGTCTAAATAATGGCCGGGCTAGCAACTATTGTGCGCCAAAATACGCCAAGGAGAATATGCGCCAAAGTGCACCAAAGAGAATATGCGCCAAAGTGCGATGGAAAAGGGGGCTGACATCTTTACCCACCTTAGAAAAATTTCGTCATCGGAATTCAAGCTTAAGGCTAGTTAGAGATATCAAGATAAGCAACAAACTAGCTACAAGCAATCTACACATGCAAGCAATAACATCACAACACATAGGTGATCACCTGATCATGGAATCTAAGATGCGAAGGCATAGGGTAGAATATACCTTCCGAATCGAATAGGTGCGGGTACCGAGACACTGTATATCATCATCGCACTCCCACGTCGATTCTCAAAGAGTGTGATGGCCTAGGCAACTCGGACAAATAAAATAGTCTGCTTCTTGAGTACCTTCTCCTTTCTGTTCAGAATGGATACGGGCTGCTCCTCGTAAGATAAGTCGGTACCAACGACTAATTCAGAGTGATCGTGTAATCCTCTTATTATAGTAAAATTATATATTTTATTTAAAAATATTAGTATTTTATTAATGTATTTATAAAACAGTTATTTGATTTTAGAAACCCCTTTCTCCGTTGCAATCAATTTAGATGGGCAACGTGACCTCAAATCCCAAAACATATTTATATAACCCCTAGCCAAACCCGACCTACTAAGCGCATGACTTCGGTATTACATTTATTCGAGTCCCTACAGGCTCCAAAAATAATATTAAACACAATGCACATTTATTTAGTTAAAATTCGACCCTTGAATAATTAAACCAAACCGAGACCGAACCCCAACTTGAACCCTCAAACTAATTGGTCTAGCCCATGCACAACACCATACACCCATCCTCCACATTTTTACATACCAAACACTATTTTTTTCTCACACCAAATCCTATAATTTATTCTCTTTTAATTTAAATTTATCATTTACCTATTTTGGCATGTTCCAATGGACCCATTTATGTTAGATACCCGGTGGTTTAACGGACGAGTACGTTTTTTACTTGCATACACATAGATGGATTATATTAGATACTCTGAGCATACCTCTTTTTATTATTTCTTATCATTTACTGTACTTGGCTTGAGTTATTCTTATACCTTACTATGTCCCCTGATGACCTGGATCCAGATTATGTCCCCAGGTATAGCTGAGGAGAGTTACCCTGAGGTTTATGGGACATGAGCTAACGTTGGAGCAGTACTTGCATCAGAGGACGAGGTTGTGCTCGAGGACTTCTCTTGAGCATAATTACTATTTCATTTACTTTTCATGTTCTTTAGATATTGAGACTTGTTTCTGTGACCACTGGATAGATGTACTCAGTTTTATTTCTTTTCTTTAGTTTTGATGACGGGTTATTTCCCGTGACATTATATGGTTTTGGACTTGTGATGGATAGTTTTCTCTATTTATTTTCTTGACTGTTCTATCTCCTTATAACTATATACCGTGACATGAGTATTAGACTTTATTTATCTATATTACAGCTTAAGTGCACTCTAACGGGTCCATTAAATTGGGTTTGCCCATTGGAGTTGTGCTGCTGGCCATTACCACGTAGCTAGTCCCTCGATATTTTGGGACTGGGTTGTGACATAGTTTTTGTGGTGGCCCATGCAGGTCGTATTTTTTTTGCTTTGGTTCCAACTTAGGAACCGAGCAAGCCTGCAAATTAAGATATAATAAAATTATAAGATCTCATCCACAAATTGACACGTTCTTGACCTCTCTACCGAATTCAAAATAATTCTTTGACTTGCATCATGCTTTGAATTAATGTGCGATCTTCATAGTTTACTTGTGTGAAGAATAATGGATCCACGAGCCAGCGATGAGACTCCCGCGGGTACACCACAAGGTGCTGTGGTTACTTACGACGATGGGGTGATGCCACCGGGTGGAGATACCTCCACTTAACAAAGTAATCAAGCAGATCAGCATGCCTTGAGGTTTCAGTGAGACGACATTCCACCACCATCGCAGTTTACTCCATCGATGCCAATTTTTCCACCAGGACAACCTATGTCACGACCCGATTCCTTAGAATCTTTTGAGGCGTCCCCCGAATCGTGACCGCCATGCGGGCCTGGGGTTGCGCCCACACAAGGCTTTAATGATTTGCATAGCAAGCACATATTCAGAGTACGCAGATAAATTGAAACACAGATTTGAAACATAGAAAAGTTCTCTTTATTGATAATGAACATCTATTACAAACTCCTGAACGAGTCAGCTAATATGCCGAACGGCTTACAAAAGTGTTGACTCAAAATGAGATAGCAGTCCTGTACATTATATCCCTTTACTAAACTTCAAAAGATATAAACCTCCAGGCTGGAGGATAGCTTTGCCACGGAGCTGCATTAGTGTATGAAGAGTTGCAGCTTCGGACTTCAAAAGGCTTCAAGGGGCGCGGTGAAGATGCGCCAACAGCTGGACTGGATCGGGAAGACGACTTCGGCTCCTCGCTCGGTTCGCCTTGGTGCGGAGAACCTGTTTCAACGAGGGTCAGCATATCGAAACATGCTGGTGAAGGCGAGCTAGCCTGACTATACCAATCAACACGTTGCTTTAATGAAGCATGCATATTTGTGGGTTTCTATCTTGCCTTAGTTCATTTACAAGTAAGCAGCATATAGAATTACCTGCCCGTCTGAATTACCTGCACAATACTTACCATGCATTCCCTGCCACGAAGACACAAGTTAGTATGCAACAGATTTAAATATACACGATGATCACTGACGTGGTGCCATAACGGACATAGTCAAGGACAGGGATAGCATGCAACGAGAACACGACAAGCACACGACAAGCACACGATGCGTTGCAAGCTATCCCCTCCAGCACACGATGACTACACACGAGTTCCGCCCGGACCGGAACGGTGCCAGTGCCCCAGCGACCGTCCGCAGAACTTACCCTTGTGCACAAGTTGTCCATGATCGAACAATACGTTAACTTAAACAATCAGTTTACGCCTTCGAGGCAACACGAGCATGAAACATGTAATTGCACAAGACAAGCAACAATTTATAATTATTTCCAAGCGAACAAGCATGCAATCAAGTATCCGTTCGTGAAGTTAATGACAAGCATAATAAACCAAGTCTATTCTCTTTTTATCTTGGTTTCTTTTATTATTACTTGGTATCGTTTGATCGGGGCACGAGAATACAAGTGTTTTAGCTGTGAAACTTGGAAGCAGGGCTAGCTAATCGGGTTGGTAGCCACTCACTTAGATTTTGGAAGGAAGAAGGAAAGAGGCGCTTTACGACTCCGCTCGCAAGCCGCATACTGCTTGTTCACCTGTACACGAACAGCTCGATTAATACTTCTTCCTCTCTCTCCAATCTCGGAATCGAAGTGCAGTTCAATGAACGAAAACAATGAAAACCATCGAAACCGTTCAAGAAAAATAAGCAAATCCCAAAACCAACTCAAAGCACGAAAGCAACAAGCGACATTGAAAATCGAGGCAATAAAAGATAGCAGCGGAGAGGTCCCTCCTGACTCTGCCGCTAAGCCGATCCTTGGGGCGCAGTCCACTGAATATGGGAATCGATTCCGAAGAAACAAATCCATAACGAGGACGAGTTCTTAATTCAATCTATCCCGATCGAACGATACCGTTTGTGTTTCTTAGCCGCACTCTCCGCACCGGGAGAACGGGGCGCTACATCCTACCCAACTAATTAGAAATTTTGTCCCGAAACTTAGAATAGGACCTACCGTTAAGGATTATTTTGTTGGGGGCGACGACCGTGAAGGTTCGGACAGGAGGTAATAGCATGGCCTGGATCGCCACAAGCGAGGCATAATCCAAGTCTTTTGCGGCAATACTTCTTAATGTGCCCTTTTCTTCTACAGAAGTGACAAGTTTTGCTCCAATCCCCGTCCTGCTGACCAGCATTATTCGGGCGCTTTGTAGCGGTATTTCCTCCCTCGTTGCTTTGGCGTTTGTGACTGGATGTATACACAGCGCCGGCAGCAACATGAGGATAATGTGGTTCCAGAGATAGGGCGTGATTCATGACTTCACGCATTGTCCCGTACTGATTATTGACCACGTGCGAATGGATGGCAGGGCGTAGTCCACCTTTAAACCTTCTGGCTCGACTCGCTGCATCAGGTAAATAGGCCCTAGCGAATTTGGAGAGTCGGTTGAATTCGGCAGAGTACTGCTTCACAGTCATACTGCCCTGCCTCAGTTGCACAAAATTATTTTCCATTTGACGTTGTACTGGAGGGGGTATAAACTCCTCTTCAAACGCGACACGAAAGGTCGTCCACGAGATCGCCTCCTCTCCGTGATCAAATTGGAGAGATCGTCGATGCACGTCCCACCAATCGTATGCGTTGAGGCGGAGCTGTAGTTGCGCGCAGGAGACGCGCTTCTCTTCGGGGACCTCTAGCAGAGCGAAGTGATCTTCTAGTTCTGCTAGCCAATCTAGAGCTACCACTGGGTCCTCAGTCCCGTTGAATGGGGTGTTGCAGACTTTCTTGAAGTGGCCCAAGTTGAAGGCAGTCACGTCCCTCGTCCTTGGAATTTGTGGCGTCTCTACTTCAAGCACGGACTGTTCCACCGGAGTCGTTGCTGTTGCAGCGGAATGGTTGACAGCCAAAGTCTGAACGATCTGTTGCAGGACATCTACCTGCTTCTGTTGGACTGAGAATCGGATCTCTAGATTGCTCTCGAGCTTGGCTTGGCGAGCATCATCTCTTTGTCGTTGTGTTTCTAGCATTTGTAGCACCCGCTCAAGCGGGTCGACTTGAGACATGCCTCGTTGGCTTCGAGAGCTTCCCGAAGTGCCCGAACTGCTTTCTTGCGTTTCGTTCGGTGCTTGCGCTGCAGATTGCGCTGGATCCATTCCTTCAAAAGAAGGTAAATTATATTAGGATCATAATGTAATATGGACTTATTGCATGAACGTATCTCATTTTGGCCTTAGCGAGTTCAAGAGTTCGCACAGGAATTTGATCGTTAAAGGAACTTTTCCAGCACGAAGTCTAAGGAACTTTGAATCTGTGCTCTGATACCACTATGTCACGACTCGATTCCTTAGAATCGTTTGAGGCGTCCCCCGAATCGTGACCGCCGTGCGGGCCTGGGGTTGCGCCCGCACAAGGCTTTAATGATTTGCATAGCAAGCACATATTCAGAGTACGCAGATAAATTGAAACACAGATTTGAAACATGGAAAAGTTCTCTTTATTGATAATGAACATCTATTACAAACTCCTGAACGAGTCAGCTAATATGCCGAACTGCTTACAAAAGTGTTGACTCAAAATGAGATAGCAGTCCTGTACATTATATCCCTTTACTAAACTTCAAAAGATATAGACCTCCAGGCTGGAGGATAGCTTTGCAACGGAGCTGCATTTGTGTATGAAGAGTTGCAGCTTCGAACTTCAAAAGGCTTCAAGGGGCGCGGTGAAGATGCGCCAACAACTGGACTGGATCGGGAAGACGACTTCGGCTCCTCGCTCGGTTCGCCTTGGTGCGGAAAACCTGTTTCAACGAGGGTCAGCATATCGAAACATGCTGGTGAAGGCGAGCTAGCCTGACTATACCAATCAACACGTTGCTTTAATAAAGCATGCATATTTGTGGGTTTCTATCTTGCCTTAGTTCATTTACAAGTAAGCAGCATATAGAATTTACTGAAATGAACGTGCCACCGTTCGGTGGATTTTACCTGCCCGTCTGAATTACCTGCACAATACTTACCATGCCTTCCCTGCCACGAAGACACAAGTTAGTATGCAACAGGTTTAAATATACACGATGATCACTGGTGTGGTGCCATAACGGACATAGTCAAGGACAGGGATAGCATGCAACGAGAACACAAGAAGCACACGACAAGCACACGATGCGTTGCAAGCTATCCCCTCCAGCACACGATGACTACACACGAGTTCCGCCCGGACCGGTACGGTGCCAGTGCCCCAGCGACCGTCCGCAGAACTTACCCTTGTGCACAAGTTGTCCATGATCGAACAATACGTTAACTTAAACAATCAGTTTACGCCTTCGAGGCAACACGAGCATGAAACATGTAATTGCACAAGACAAGCAACAGTTTATAATTATTTCCAAGCGAACAAGCATGCAATCAAGTATCCGTTCGTGAAGTTAATGACAAGCATAATAAACCAAGTCTATTCTCTTTTTATCTTGGTTTCTTTTATAATTACTTGGTATCGTTTGATCGGGGCACGAGAATACAAGTGTTTTAGCTGTGAAACTTGGAAGCAGGGCTAGCTAATCGGGTTGGTAGCCACTCACTTAGATTTTGGAAGGAAAAAGGAAAGAGGCGCTTCACGACTCCGCTCGCAAGCCGCCTACTGCTTGTTCACCTGTACACGAACAGCTCGATTAATACTTCTTCCTCTATTTCCAATCTCGGAATCGAAGTGCAAGTCAATGAACGAAAACAATGAAAACCATCGAAACCGTTCAAAGAAAACAAGCAAATCCCAAAACCAACTCAAAGCACGAAAGCAACAAGCGACATCGAAAACCGAGGCAATAAAAGATAGCAGCGGAGAGGTCCCTCCTGACTCTGCCGCTAAACCGATCCTTGGGGCGCAGTCCACTGAATATGGGAATCGATTCCGAAGAAACAAATCCATAACGAGGACGAGTTCTTAATTCAATCTATCCCGATCGAACGATACCGTTTGTGTTTCTTAGCCGCGCTCTCCGCACCGGGAGAACGGGACGCTACAGCCTATGGACGGACAACAGATGTTCCAAATATTCTAAGCAATGATGCAAGCACAACAGTAGGTTCATCAAGAGGCTATTGAGGTGGATTCACTGATTCTCCAGAAGATCATTACTCAAGCACACTGCTCCCCATGGAACCTCATATACTGGATCAGACAAATTCAAAACCTGCTCCCCAACAACCTCCCCATTCTGCACACTCTTAGGAGTGGGAACTCAGTAGCTGATGCCCTAGCCAAATCTGCTCATGACACTCATCAGGACAACATCTTCACCCACATCTCTCAGTTACCCTCTCCTGCTCAACATGCTCTGTTGATGGACTCTCTGAGGCATGGCTTTTCTAGATTGTAATTACTTTCTGATCTTGCTGTTGCATGGGTTTGTAGGGCAATGGACCATCCTTCTTGTCTAGGGGACTAATTCTTGAAAGCAGCAACTACCAGCTTCAACTGGACAGCTAGCAACTGAACTGATCGTTGCATTCGGTCAGCAACCCTGCTTACCTCATTGCACTTGCTAGCTACAACTACCAGCTGCAACTGGACAGCTAGCAACAACTGGACTACTGAGTGGGCGCGACTCCACCTTCCCTCTTTCCACTTGCAACATGACAGTTGGAACAACTGGACGGAAAGCAGCAACAGGGAGATTTTCTAACCCGAAAGCGCTTTCCGGAGGTGTGTCTCAAGCGGCAACGCCTGGCAGCAGATGTCATCCTGGCCCACTAAAGAAAAAAAGCAACAACCCAGACCGGACTTTGATTGTAGTTTGATCACTGAAACCATCGACCCCTGAAGATCAGAGTGCTTGCTTCGGTATAGGTGGCATTAGGTATTTCAATGGGTTGGAACATTTGCTTAACACAATCTCCGACTTCTCACTACTATTACATCCCGGCACTTTCACTTCACTGACCTTACTTCTCTACCAGCAACAATGTTCTCAAGCGGCGAAGCCTGGCTGCAGATGTCCACCTGACCTAACATCACTGAACTGATGATTCACCGAGATAGAAAGAAGGGAAGGCTCGTTTTCACCGGACGGCTTACCGAGGAGACGATTCAAGGCGGACGTTGGCGGAAGGAAAGATGGTAGGAAGGGAATCTGATAAGGGGAAGGGTGAATGCACTTTTTCAACAATGGGTAGACATCCTCTGAAGTCATCAGAAAAAGAGGAAGGACACATTACTCAAGCACACATTACTCAAGCACACTGACGATTCCCATTCAAGCATTCTCATTCAACGGTCTATCAATGCTGCCTTATTTTGTTCCATTTCTTTCCACTAGTTTTTACATAAGCAATTTGCAGGAAGTAAACGTCCTTCCGAAAGAAACTCCTGAAGTCACGTCTTTCAGTACTGGGACTTAAGTCAAGTACTTTCGAGTTGCTCTTTGCCCTCCTTCCGACTTAGAAATACCAACTATAAATAGCTTTAGCATCTCTTGATAAGGAAATGTCTTTATAGAGCTAAGGGGAAGGTTTGGAACCCTAGTAGCAGAATGGAATAAGTTTACCGGGCTGACTTCCATGCCAACACGAGTAGTTTAACTCATCACTACCTCGTAAGGGCGTTGAGAATAGTTTTTGCTTTCCAAATCCAAGTTGAGTAGGCAGATTTTTCATTCAAAATCCCATTGGCCGAATGGGCCCAAGCCCAGGTGTCTGGTTCTTCACAAAATCTTTGATTCTTGGGGTTGGAACAGCCTCAATTTATTCCAATAGGCTGGGAGGAATCAGATAAGATATTTTCTCTAAACCCCATCAACCATCATTGTTTTGAGATCTACTACAAAAAGGCTTTCTTCTCCTAATGTTCATGGGCCATTGTGCATGCTAGACCAGACATAGGATTTAGAAAGGATGGATGGAATTCACCCTCTTTCCATAGTGAAGCTTTAGAAGGCCTTGAATTGAGAGATGTAGGCAAGCTTTAGCTTGGTTCTTTTCTCGATTGATAGAAGGACGGATTATACAATTTGTTTTGAACCTTGCTCGCATAAAGTCTGATTTCTATTTCCATCCAACAATCAGGATGGATAGAAAGACATACAATCTGCCCTTTGATTCTCTGGCCGAGTTAGAATTGCATTTGAAAGCATGGGTAGATCTTATCCATTCTTTGCCAAAAGAAACATTGAGTAAATCTTTTCCAACAGGTAAATTTGGCAGTTAATAACCAAGGTGGATTAAGGACTGATTTAGGCATTTGATTGGGAAGATAGAAACCAAGGTGGCAGCAAGTGTATTTGGGGAAGTAGGGAGGATAGAAGAGGTATGATTGGTAGAGGCTGGAGGCAGTATGTTGAGGTCATAACATCATTGCATTTGTAATAACTGCATCATGGAATACAACTGACTTGATATAAGCAACTGAAGATCAACAATTCAAAATGGAGGCACAACTGCAGTAGGATCTATCCACGAAGGCCTCTTTGCATTATAGTAGAAATGTGCTATCATATGCACCAGTTCGTATGATGTTCTAGACTCTACAGATGAAAAAACATGGACGGTGAATTAGGTCATGATCACTGATAATTGTTTTTAATATTATTAATGCATATAGCTCATACCTTTCTCCCTGTACAAAATTTTGTTTCCTTTTAGAAACAAAAGCTGAGGGCATTCTTTGACTTTAAGAGCATAAGCTAAATCTGTCTCGATGTTGATATCAATCTTGACCATCTGCAATGTCAAGAAATAATCATTATGAAGAATAAATTTATTAAGAACAACACTCCAAATTTTAGAAATCAAAGGATCAAGAGATGAACTATATCGACACACAAAATTGTATCCTAATTGAACAAATTGACCATGTGTGTACCCTAGGAGGTAATCGATCTTTAGCAGCAATGAAAAATCAATTACAGTGCAGCAGAAAAACAAACTTTAATCTTCATCATTTTTCATCTAACAGTGCAGCAAAATAATCATCTAACAGTTAGCCAGAGTAAGTCTGTCATGTCTATTCTTCCCCCTCTGGAAGATTTTATCATTTTCCAGTTTTTTAACCTAGATTTTGGATCTCTTCTTGATCTATAATATTTATCAGTATTAGGACATATTATTAGGTGTTCTGATCAATGTCTAATTTGGGAATGAAGATAGTGTCACACCAGTGTGTAAATTACATAATAAGTAGATGTTAAAATGCACATTTGATTTTTCTCTTCTTTGTTAACACAAGGATTAGAAAGTTGTCGAAGAAAATGTTTCTATCTAGACTACATTATTGCTGTCAGTGGGAAGATATCAGCCTCTTTGACCCATTTGTCAGTTGAGAAATTCTCTGCACTAACCAAGTAGTGCTCTCAACCTCCCATTGACCATCTAGCTTGAAAAATAGCTTGAAATCTATTTTCAGGTGCACCAATCATAAAGAAAGTTGAGTTAACAAATACATGCATTTAAAATTGAATATTGCATTTTTTTTCTTTGCTAATGAGATTGTAAACATGCTTAGGCCAGTTTCCTGCCATTCTACGCTTTCAATCAGAGTTTACAAATTTTAAAGTCATCACATTGCTTAAACCTATTTAAGTAGTCACCTATCTTGCACAAATCTTGGACACACTTTCTTGTGGTGGTGCTGGTGGTAATATGGTTCTTCTCTACTTTTGTTTTATTGAATTCATAATTTCAAAAAGTCATGCCAAAAATAACATTATACACTCATTTATATATTGAGCAACTTTTTCATATATGGATGTTTAAAGAACAGATGGGATTCTAACATCACACATATCGACAAGATTTTCAGTTGGCATTCATGTGCCCGGTTCCAGAACACACCCAATACGTGATTAAAAAAAAGTCAACACAACTTGCAGTTAGTCGATACATGGCCAGCACAGATTGATAAATGGCCGATATAGAACAGGTTTAGCCAAATTTGGTGGGAACAGACTGAAATTTGGTGAAAACTAGTGAAAAATTGTTGTTATGGCTAATAGACACAGATGTGGACTGATTCAGACAAAACATTCACTAAATAGCTCAAAATTGGTCAAAAGTTGCAAATACAGATGATACATGGCTGACAGTCCAATACTAACCAATTTTTTTGTTAATGCATAGTGGACATGCTCGGATTTCTAGTCCGCTAGCCGTTCAGTGAGTCGGTCAACTAAACGGTCGCTGAGTCGGTTTCCTGGCCGAATAGTGCAGCCTATATTTTCTATAGATCTGCAGTCGACAATTTTGGCGGCAGTTTTTGAATGGTGGTTGACAACGACAACCTCAAAGAAGATGACGGCGATGATGCTAGAAGCATAGTCGAAATGAATGGTGTGTGTCGTGTTGGACCTTGATGTTGGACACGAGCATGCAAAAGAAAATTTGGTATGCATAAGGTTCCAAGAAGAGTTTCTACAGTCACATTCCAAAGCGCGAAAAAGCAGGTGACGAACAACCCTTGTGGTTCTGGCCAGGAGCTCTGGGGCCTGGCTCAAGTCTCCGCGCTTCTTAGAGGCTTTTCAGGAGAGGTAAGGGTGGGTGGCTCAAGTCTCAAGTGATGCATCTACTGTAACAATAGTCAAATTCTTGGATGGTATTAGCAACAGTCTCAAGTCGAGATTCATAAATTTTCAATTCCTTTAACCAAGCATGCTACATGAGAAACAAGAACGGTCTTTTAGAAATTTTCTGAACATATTGGAACAACTTCAGGATTGCAGGCCCAAAACAGGTCATTTATGGATAAGACATTTCCTCCATATCCAAAAGCTATGTTGCACAGACACAGATACGACACGACAAGGACACAACACGTATTTTGGTGTGTCCTAGTATGTTTTGGAGTGTACGTGTTGTGCCTAATAGTGTCCGACAAGACACAGCCCACATTTTTGGTGCGTCCTTGCTTCCTAGTCCAAAAGAAAAGACACGGCGCAGTCATGCCACTTTGTCCACTTCGGCACTTCCTAGCCTACTTACACCAAAAGTACAATATAAGTAGTGCCAATGCAGTGTGTGTTTGCTCATTGTCTTTCTATAAAAAAAAATTATTTCTTATATTTGGTTTCAAATACTTCAGATGCATGACTTTTATTCTCTTTTATATTACCTCAAAACTAATGAATATGTCCTATGCAGAAGTTATATATGTTATCAATTACTAAGTATGCAATGTCTTGTCTTTTCTCTTTATGTTTTACAGCATACCAGATATCCAAAGGTCACTAGATTAGGATTAGTACAACAATTAGATTTAAGAAACTCGTTTCAAAATTTTGGTGAGAAAATTCCACGTCACTAATTTCTATGGAAAGTTGACAAGTGATGATTCCCGAATTCCTACTTCCTATTTATCACACAACAAATATAGATTGAATTCCATAGTTAAGATTTCTAAAAATCCCTCAAACCATACATGCCCCTCATGGAAAACAACAATGATTTTTTGGAAATATTTTGGATGTTATCAGAAATTTTTCAACATTTTCAAGTCCAAAAACAAGGAATATTATATATCAGATAGCCTCAAATCCAAAAGGGTTGTTTGGTTGCACGTAAATGGAAATACAATGCAACATTTATTGCATGTAGCTTTTTGATGTTGTAAGTGGTGTTGCAAACATATTGTTTGGTTGCATGTAACTGATGTTGTGGAGTTTACAAATGCATTGCTTTCTGATGTAATTGGGATATTTGGTTGCGACTTCCACTTCTATAAATACATATTATTGTTTGGTAGAGACTTGATTGAAGAGAGAATGAAAGAAAATTATGTAAAATGATGTAAATGGTGCAAGGAATCTTGTCGTTGGCCGCAAGAAAAACTTATGGTAGTTAGGTGAGTACATGCAAAAAAATTTACACCAACTCTACCATTTACATCAAACCAAACATTGGAAATAGTGTAAATTGAGCAACGAATGTTGCATGTAATTCCATTTAGGGTCCCAATGCCCCTAAGAAGAAAAACACTTATTTCCAAACAGTTGGGATCATGACTTTTTGTTCAGTTCCTACTTGATATAGAAAGATTTAAAGCTAAAAAGTATCTCTAGGTAAATCAACTGCTACATGTTTCAATAGAATGCCTATAAGTTCTTCTAGTTATGTGTTTCAATAGAATGATAATAAATTTTTTACTAGAAGATTGACAATTCTCGTAATTTCCGGACTTTACTGAAATGGGCTTTCTAATATGTGCTTGTTTAACCTTTTGGCACAATTGTAGGTTCAGTAAGGCAAAGTTAATTGGTCAGTAATTATCAAATGGTTTTTCTTTAGATTTATGTTTGTCTTGAGTACAAGTTCTTCTAGTTAGTTATGTGTTTTAATAGCATGGCTATAGTTCTTCACACAATTCTCGTAACTTTTCGGACTTCCATGTTGGTTGGCCAAATAATGGGAGTGAAAAATTTACACTTTCTAATGGCAAATACAAGTTTGTTACCAAACAATGGAAATAGGAGAATTACACTTTCTAAAGAAAAATCATAGCTTTACCAAAAGGATAATTGGTATTTCCAAACAATGGAAATAGGAACTTGACTCACTTCTCAAAACTGGTATATCACTTTCCACTCAAAATCCCACTTCAAGTTTACCAAACATGTCGTAAATGGAAATATGATACAACATTTATTGCATGTAGCTTTTGATGTTGTAAGTAGTGTTGCAAACACATTATTTGGTTACATGTAAATGCTGTTGTAGGGTTTACAAATGCACAGTTTAAAATGATGTAATTAGGATGCTTGGTTGCAACTTCCATTTCTATAAATACATATCATTGTTTGGTAGAGACTTGATTGAAGAAACAATGAAAGAAAACGATGTAAATGGTGTAAGGAATCTTGTCGTTGGCTGCAAGAAAAACTTTTGGTAGTTAGGTGAGTTCATGCAATATTTTTTTACACCAATTCTACCATTTATATGCCAAACATCGGAAATGGTGTAAATTTGCAACGAATGTTGCATGTAATTCCATTTAGGGTCTCAAATGCCTCTAAGAAGAAAAACACTCACTTACAAACATATGGGATCATGACTCTTTGTTCGGTTCCTACTTGATATAGAAAGATTTAGCACGAGATTTAAAGTTAAAAAGTATCTCTAGGTGAATCGACTACTACATGTTTCAATAGAATGTCTATAAGTTCTTCTAGTTATATGTTTCAATAGAATGATTATAAATTCTTCACTAGAAGATTGTGACAATTCTCATAACTTTTCGGACTTTACTGAAATGGGCTATTAAAATATGTGCTTGTTGAACCTTTTTGGCACAATTGTAGGTTAAGGAAAAGTTAATTGGATAGTAATTATATGTCTAAATGGTTTTTCTTTAGATTAATGTTTGTCTTGAGTGTTGGAGTCTTCTTTGCTAAACTAGTAAGAATAGTCCCACATTGGCTACAATTCCAAGTGAGTATCTCAATATAAAGCTTCAGTTAGTATTGAGGTATGCACATGGGTTGTGGGGGGCACATGGGGGTGCCATGCGAGGGTATTTTTCTAGAGGGATTAAGTTTAAACTTCTCAAGAAAGCATTTATGTTTTTTTATCACTCTAGGAAAAAATTTCTTAGGAGCTAAGTCCCAAAGGGATTTAGCGACTCGGACTCGAGCTCGGACGAAGGGCGCAAAGTGGCGCGTTGATGGCACACTTTGCACTTCGTACGTCCGCATCGATCGTATGACGCTCGTGCGCAAGTGTTGCGCAGGCTATGCACAAGTCATGCGTAGGCTATGCGCGCATGAGGTAATGCGCTGCTGCGCTGGTGCGTATATGAGCGCATGAGCGGTTGTGCTGTTGTGCGCATGAGTGCATGCGAGTTTACTCCACAGATTCCTCGATTGCGAGATTTGGACAGTTAATGGAATATAAATCGAATTAAATCAATCTTGATTTTTTGGAATTCGATTTTTATTTGATTGTTATCTTTCTAGATTTTGATGGCGGCCAGGATAAGGGTTAGGGTTTCCTCCCTACTCTATAATTAGTCTCTTCGTGCCTCCTTTGAGAGCATACTACAAAATTGAGTGACAGAAGAGATATTGTTGAGGCCGCCACCGAAGTCTAAGAGTCAGCAACAAAGGTGACTATGAACGTTCCATAAGTTCTCTTGTGAACTTACTCAGATCGCCTAGAGGGCGAATCTGGCTTTGAGCAAGGGTGGTCGTCATCACCCCAGTAAGAGTTGTTCTACTATCTTCATATTCTTCTCTCTTCTAACTTGTAAATGTTTTGTCTCAATTGCAGCTGCGTTTACAAGGAAGAACGAATAACTTTTTCGTCAAGTTTGTAATCTAAGAAAGTTGTAATATTAAGTTATTAAATTTTTTGTTGGAATCGAGTTTTTTCAGATAACAAACTTGTTTACGTAAATCTCTAAGACTCGACTACAACTTCAGGATCAAACACAGAACATACTGCAAAATTTGGTGTGAATCTTTGTTCCTGACCTCTGTGATCCATCTTTGATCTACCTCGGGAATAACAATCTTAAGACAATATCTGATAAAGATGGAGAACAACTGTGCAAGTTTTCTCATCATAAGTTTTAACAAACTTGAGAAGTTTGCCGAAGAGCACTACAATATTTGGAAAAGAAAAATTAGTCTCAATCTTTAAATCGTGAACGTTGATTACATGTTGACAGATCCTGAACCTACTCTTCCGGATAGTGATAATGCTCGGAGGATTGCTAAAGCCACGACTTTGCAACAGAAATGGAAGAGAGAGAACAACCTCTACAAACTGTTGATTCTAAACACCATAGAAGACTTAATGGCGGAATCATACAACAAGATGGTCCATGCTAAGGACGTATGAGAATATCTGGAGAAGCACTACAAGTCTGATGAGAAGAGATCGAAGATTCACATCATTGACAAGTTCTTCAAGATGTAATTTGAGGATGACAAGGTGATGTTGTCTCAAGTTAAAGAAGAATTTCTCAAGTTACAACAAAAAACTTGAGGATAAATGTCACGCCCCAATCTCCCGCAAGCTCAATAGTCCCCGCTGAACGCGAAATCACCACGTTGCAGCTCTCCCGCGGGACAATCGTTCTCATCGGGACGTGATGCCGTACGAGCCTGGAGTTGCGCTCGTACAATGCGATGTTGTTAAACACCAAAGTTATCATCGAAACAACCAAGTTACAGCGAAAGCCAAATTGTGTACCAAGCACACATCAGAGTAATACGCAGCGAAACTCTCGATAGGGTCCAAATAGAATGCCCCGAAGTCAATGCCAAAGGCGATGCCACGGAGACGATGAAATACTCTTGCTCTTTTCTCTAGCCCACAAAGGTACTTACAGTTCATACATCTTGTCCCGTATATCCAAGCAGCGCCACTACGCCTGCGTACATGAAATATTGCCCACAAACGTGGGTCAGTACACAGCCGTACTGGTGAGCGGGGTAACCCACTCGTCTAAGCCGACACTAAGTAAAATAGTGAATGCACACAGTTATATGGTGATCTTTCTAGTTGAATCCTAGATTCGTTTCATGGCATATGAATGACATGTTAAGGAAAGCTGTAAAGCAGTTTAAGCATGCAAGCATTCAACTCAAACCAAACGACAAGCATTTATATAAAATCCAACTCGAAGGAAACTAACACGCAACCCATCTTACTCAATGCCATCGTTCGCACGATAGCATATCGAACCATTCCCAAGCCTCAAATATCCATCCTCAACCAAAGTTCATAACCCAAACTCGACTGCACACTCTTGCCGAGGCAAGGTGGCCGTGCCTACACGAAAGCCAAACCAACAAAAGAAAAGCAAGCCAACTCTTATCTATATGAAGTCACTGGCTAAGCCATACAGGACATATCTCAAGCATTACGGCGCGCCCTATCAGCCCGGGATGCAAGTCCCGCTGGAGGTCCTGCAATGCATCGTGACTAGCACGAATCAAATATTTCCCTCCGGATCGAAACGGCTCCAGTGCCCCGGATCAATACCGTTTCGAGGAAATGCCAAAACTTGTGCACAAGTTGTCCGTGACATGCAAACACAAGTAGGTATGACGAGAGGATCGAACATTCTCGCCCCACCAAGCGATCCTAGACTCGTTCAGCCGATATCTAACCGAAATATCCATAACCATTCTTCCAACACATCCAACCAAGGAATCCAAATCTCGACCTCAAAATATAGCCCAAGGCACCAAAATACTCATATTCACATTGCCGCTTTACAGCAATGTATTCTGAATTGGTGCAACACCCATGCTCAAAGCAATCCCATGGCACAATGCCGTTTCAGTGGCACAATGCCCCATTCATGGCACAATGCCCCATCAAGCGGCACCATACCTCGCTGATGCAGTTGTTCGGTTTCGAACCACAACTGCTCGCTTTGCAAGACAAAGCGACCAAATGATACTCATGCACGAATGCACGCTCGCTCGCTCAATTTTCCGATATTTCCATTGCCTCAATGTATCATTCCAACCGTCCAAGCATAATCCCGATATCCAACCGACTGCCTCAAATGCATAATCCAACTATCGTTCCAACTATCCAACGCGTAAATCATTTCAAGTCACAATTCTACCAAGCCAACGACGTACACTCTATGCACGTCTCAGTGTAGTGAATCCCAATGTTTCAGCCCAAGTGTTCAAGCCCTTACGTGTTTTCCATATTATTAGGCATGAAGGAGTAGAGGAGAAGGGAAAGAGCCCACTCATAATGTTTGATCCCGTTAGGCATCATATCCTGCCGATACGGCCAATCCCTTGAACCCGTGGTCCGATGCAAGCGCGATCTACTCAACTGGTATGACTGTGCGAGCAGGCCGTGCTCTCCAAATCATCCGACCGATAGGATTAAGGAAGACGACATTATCGCTCCCATCCAGCTATTCAGTACTGTTCTGAACGAACACCTGATTTCCATCGAACCCGTTAGCCATCTGCACATTGAAACCAACTAAGTCAATCCTTCTTCCCAAAATCCAACATTTCAAATGAAACCAGCATTTGATTTATTCAACCCGACTCAGCGTAACGCTCTGAGCGGTTGCGGGACGTTACAATAAAGGCATGACCCTAGAAGACAAATTCATTGTGGGGGTATTGTCTCCAAGCTCCCTTCTAGGTGGAACAAGTTCATTACGGACATGTACCGCAAGAAGATAGGTCGATCTAGAACTCCTATTCCATTGGGATCCATGTTGAAGATGAGTTGAGGGCTCAGCTCAAGGTAGATACTCTATCCAAGCAGTTGGCCAAAGCCAACATGGTGCATGCTGAAGACTCCAAGGGAAGCAGAAGGCTTCCTATAACAACAAAAAGAACTTCAACCATCTGAAGATGAAGTCGGCTTCGTTCAAGCCAAAGCCTAAGTCTGACGTGATCACCACACACAAGCCACTTCTGAAAAGTTTTCTATCGCAAACAAGTCACAAACTGAAGTACATGAGATCGGAACGGTGGTGTTGAATCTAACTTTGGAGAAGTCGCTGATGCTACATGATGTGAAGCACGTACCAGTGATAGGAAAAAACATGATCTTAGAAAGTCTGATGTGTAACGCAGGCTTGAGGATGGACATTAACGTTGGTCAGATGGTGATGTCATATGAAGAAAAAAAATTCGAAAAAACATTTTGTACTGAAGGGATGTTCAAGATTGAGCTTGTAACTCCCATTCAAAATGTCAATACAGTCTCTTCTTCTGGTTATCCTATTGAATTGTGTAATAGACTAGGACATGTTCATTGTAAAAGAATAAACAAGATGTCTAGTCTATGGCTTATCTCCAAATATGGGAGTAAGGTGGTGGAGAAGTGCGAAGCTTGTGTGCAGACGAAGATTGTTAGAAAACTATTCAAATGGTTGACCAAAGCAGAGATCTTCTAGAGTTGGTGAACTCAGATATTTGTGACTTCAAACAATTCTCCATAAAGTATGGGATGATGTACTTCATTACTTTCATCGACAACTTCTCGAAATACGCGTTCGTCTATCAACTTAAGTCGAAAGAAGAAGTATTCGAGAAATTCAAAGACTTCAAAGCTGAAGAAGAGCGTCAAATCGGTCAACTCAAGAGACGAAGAAGCGATCGAGACGGAGAGTATCGTTCTTTTGAATTCGCATCAGTCTGCAAAGAACATGAAATTATCAGTGAGAATAGTGCTCCGTATTCTCCTCAATCCAATGGAGTTGCATAAAGGAAGAATATAACGTTGACAGAGATGATAAACTCCATGCTGTTGACTACGGGACTTCCAAATTGCTTTTGGGGAGAAGCTACGCTTATGGCTACCTTCATTCTCAATAAAGTACCGCACGCAATTTCTGACATTACTCTTCTTGAACTCTGGTTCAAGGTCAGACCCAACATGAATGGCATTCGAGTATCGGGATGTCTGGCGTATGTGAAGCTTCCGAATATGAAAATTCAGAATATGAAAACGAGGACTACGAAGACCATATTCTTGGGATAAATGTCGAAAAGAGTGATACTATGAGATTTCTTGATATTGAATCTAATCATATCATTAAACCTCGCAACGCAGAATTCATTGAAGATAAATTTGCAAGGCACAAGAACATTATCTCATGGACATTCCGAAGAATAGTATTGGTGCAGAGGAGACAGTTACTTCCAACAAAGATGCAATCCAAGAAGAGGTTTTCATTGAAAAGGCAACATTTGAACCAGAACTCGCAGAATCGTCGATTAAGCGAGTAAGGAGGTAGAAGGATTTCGAAGATAATTTTGTCACCTATCATGTAGAAGCAGATTCGCTTACCTATAATGAGACGACGAAAACCAGAGATGCCGTCTTTTGGAAGGAGGCTGTCAACGATGAGTTTGACTCAATAACCTCCAACAACACTTGGAAGTTAGTCGATCTACTTGAAGGAGAAAAATCCATCGGATGTAAATGGATCTTCAAGAAGAAAATAAAGGCACGAAACTGTTGACAAGTTCAAGGCAAGGCTGGTAGCCAAGGAATTTTCTCAAAAGTAGAGGATCGATTATTTTGATACGTATGCTCCAGTTGCGCAGATGACAACCATCAGGATGCTTATTGCTCTGGGTGAAATTCACAAGCTGGTGATTCATCATATAGATGTAAAAATGACGTTCCTGAATGAAGATCTGACCGAAGAGATTTACATGCAACAACCAGAAGAATTTGTCAAGGGTCTTGAAGGCAAAGTCTGCAAGTTGGTAAAATCATCATACGGTCTGAAGCAAGCTCCCAAGATGTAGCATGAGAAGTTTGATAAAGTCATTAGATCAAACGGCTACAGAGTCAGCGAGATGGATAAATATTTTTACACTAAGTTCGTTGATGGGAGGAGTCATAGTTTGTCTTTATGTGGACGATATGCTAATCCTGGGTACGGATCTAGAATGTGTTACAGAGATGAAGAAATTCCACTTGTCCAAGTTCAGTATGAAGGACTTGGGGGATGCTGATGTTATCCTGAGAATAAAGATCATTTGGACAATATTGATGATGGATGTATTGTAGTCTTTGTACTGTACTATTGTATTATTATGACACTTTGGTATTGTTGATAGATTATGGACCAATAGATGTTTTATATATCTATTGGATGTGTTTAATATTGTTTGTTGATATGTTTTTTGTGTTTTATATATATATATATATATATTGGATGTTCTTAATATTGTTTGTTGATATGTTTTTTGTGTTTTATATATATATATATATATATATTGGATGTTCTTAATATTGTTTGTTGATATGTTTTTTGGGTTTTATAGTGTAAATATGTGATTATTGTGTTACGTGTTGGGATATGGATATAGATATTTTTTGGGATTTTGAATGTTATTTTGTGTTAGATGGGTGTAGCCAAAAATATTAATTTCTGGAAAAAATATCCAAGCAGCGACGGACCATCGATGCATACGCGACGGATCAACGACGAAAAACTGAAAAATTTAACCAAGCGACGGACTAAAGACGTTTCTGCGACGGATCAACGACGGAAGACGGGAAAAGTTCCGTCACTAAGCTACTGTATGATACTTAAAGAGTATAAGAAATAATCGTTCATCCGTCGCTATTTTCGTCGATGAATTTATCGACGAATACATACGTTGCTTTGTCGTCACTATTTTGCTTAATGTATCCGTCGCCGAGTTGTCGCAAAAATGACGGATTAACGACAAAATGTAAACAACAACAATTGTGTCAGTGACGAAGTTTTTTCGTCCCTTTTCTGTCGCTATTACTGTTTAGCAACATAAAAGTACAAAATAACGACGGATATTTCCGTCGCTATTTTGCTGTATTTTTGTAGTGTTATATTTAAGTGCATACTTCATTCAACCATAAATTTCATTGTTCATGTGTCTTAGTTTGATATATGTACTTTTTTCGTGAGTGCTTTCATCATCTTTGGTTGAGCAAATATACTCCAGGAAACAATAAAGGATGTTGAAGAAGTAGACTTGTCAGAAAGCATCTCTTGATATCTTGTTTAATGTCTTTTATTGACTGAACTGTTAACATGTTGCATACATGTCCTGGACCTCTTGTTTTATTTTTCTCCACAATCTAGTCTTAAAACACTTGAGCAAAGTCTATTTATTTATATTTGACTATGTTGGTTACTGTTAAGCTGATTAGTAAAAGTCTTAGGACTTTCAAGCGGTGGATGTGGATTTCCCCAAAGAAGTTAGGATACAACCTTTTGTGTGTGAAAAGAAAAACTATTTTACCATTCTATTTCTTTGGTAATTGCTTAAGCTATTCAATTTGGAAAGTTTCATATGATATATTTAACTGCATACTTCTCATTGTTCATCTGTCTTAGTTTGATATATGTACTTTTTAGTGAGTGCTTTCATCATCTTCGGTTGAGCAAATATGGAAACAATAAAAGTGGATCAAAACTTTCAGAAAAGAATCCTTGCAGAGATTCTATATTTCTTCCTTCAGCAATAAGAAACTAACATATAGGTAAAAGAAAATTAACCATTCATGAAAAAACCTGCAAGTGGTATAAGTTCTATATATACTAGAAGTAGGGAGTGAAATCTGAAGCGAAGTAAGAAAGACATTGTTAGATGGAACCAAATGACCTCAAGAGTGGAAGATGCGACAGCTGGTGATGATGGGGAAGCATGGGTGGATCTTATCCATTCTTTCCCAAGAGAAACATCGGGTAAATCTTTTCCAACAGGTGAATTTGGCGGCTAATAACCAAGGTGGATTCAGGACTGATTTGGGGATTTGATTAGGAAGGTGGTTGCAAGTGTATTGGGGGAAGTAGGGAGGATAGAAGAGGTACGATTTGTATAGGCTGGAGATAGTATGTTGAGGTTATAACATCATTGCATTTGTAATAACTGCATCATGGAATACAACTCTTGATATAAGTAACTGGAGAACGACAATTCAAAATGGAGGCACCAGTTCGTCGACTGTTCTAGACTCTACAGATGAAAAACACGGACGGTGAATTAGGTCATGATCACTGATAATTGTTTGATATTACTAATGCATATAGCTCATACCTTTCTCCCTGTACAAAATTTTGTTTCCTTTTAGAAATAATAGCTGAGGGCGTTCTTTGACTTTAAGAGCATAAGCTAAATTTGTCTCGATGGTGATATCAATATTGACCGTCTGCAATGTCGAGCAATAACCATTATGAAGAATAAATTTATTAAGAAGAACACTGCAAATTTTAGAAATCATAAGATCATGAGATGAACTATATAGACACAGAAAATTGCATCCTAATTGAACAAATAGACCATGTGTGTACCCTAGGAGGTAATCAATCTTTCTCTAACTCCTTCAAAAGCTTCCAATTATCAGCTGACCTGCCAGGAAACAGCAATGAAAAATCAATTACAGTGCAGTAGAAAAACAAACATTAATCTTTATCAATTTTCAACTAACAGTGCAGCAAAACAATCAATAAACAGTTAGCCAGAGTAAGTCTGGCATGCCTATTCTTCCTCCTCTAGAAGATCTTTATGATTTTCAAGTTTTTTAATCTAGATTTTGGATCTCTTCTTGATCTATAATGTAATCAGTATTAGGAAATATATTAGGTGTTCTGATCAATGTCTAATATGGGAATGAACATCGTGTAGTATATAAATTACATAATAAGTAATGTTAAAATGCACATTTGATTTTTCTCATCTTTGTTAACACAAGGATTAAAAAGTTGTAAGTAAATGTTTCTATCTGAACTACATTGTTGCTGTCAGAGGCTAATATGTTGCTGTCAGAGGCTAATATTTGTATATAAGAGTAGATATTAGCCTCTTTGACCCATTTGTCAGTTGAGTACTTCTCTGCACTGATCAACTAGTGCTCTCAACCTCCCATTGACCATCTACCTTGAAAACTATTTTCAGGTGCACCAATCATAAAGAAAGTTGAGTTCACAAATACATGCATTTAAAATTGAATAGTGCATTTTTTTCTTGCCAATGAGATTTTAAACATGCTTAGGTCAATTTCCTGCCATTCTGCGCTTTTAATCAGAGTTTACAAAATTTTAAGTCATCACATTGCTAAAACCTATTGAAGTAGTCACCTATCTTGCACAAATACACGATATAAATCCTTGGACACAATTTCTTGTGGTGGTGCTGGTGGTAATATGGTTCTTCTCTACTTTTGGTTTATTGAATTCATATTTTCAAAAAGTCATGCTAAAAATAACATTATACACTCATTTATATGTTGAGCAACTTTATCATATATGGATGTTTAAAGAACTGATGGGCATCTAACATTACACACATATCGACAAGATTTCAGTTGGCATTCATGTGCCTGGTTCCAGAACACACCAATATGTGATTAAAAAAAGAGAGGATACAACTTGCAGTTAGTCGATACATGGCCAATAAATCGCTGATTTAGAGCAGGTTTAAGCCAAATTCGGTGGGAACAGTCTAAAATTTTGGTCAAAACTTGTACAAAAATTTTTATGGCTGACAGACACTGACGTGGACTTATTCAGACAAAACATTCACTAAATAACTGAAAATTGGTCAAAAGTTCCAAACATAGATCATACATGGCTGACAGTCCAATACTAACCATTTTTTTGTTAATGCATAATGGACAAGCTCGGATTTCTAGTCCGCTAGCCAGTTAGACGAGTCAGTTCTTTCAAGGCATGATGCAGGCCTAATTGCAACAGAATGAGTTTATCGGGCAGAGTTTGGAGTCAACTCTGAACCGAGCACCTTAGTCTCATGTGGGGGGGACCATAGATGTGTTCTGTACCATGAAGCCCCCAACCTTCAAGGGTACTAAAGACTGCACCGAGGTTACAAACTGGCTTCCCAACTATCAGCAAATTTATGGATGACAAATGTTAAGACCCAATTAAAAGACAATGCTCATCATTGGTGGGAAGGAGAGGAGTGTCGACTGGGACTTAGATAAGACTTAGAGGAACTCAAAGAGATTTTCAACAAGAAGTATTTTTCAGCTACTGTCAGAGATTCCCTTTATGATCAGTTCCTGCATTTAGAGCAAGGGATACGATAGTGGATGATTATGTTACTGTGCCAAGAGGACCAGCAAATAGGATTAGAGTTATGATCTCATCCACTTGGCTTGAAACAGTTCTTGCCCAGTTTGACGTGACGCTACCCAGGTCTGGGCCAGGCTGGATTTTGGGTTTTGGTCTCTAGCCTAGCCCGACCCGACCAGCTGCTCAAGACCGGGCTCTGACCAAGTCAAACCCTGTCAAATTTGGGTTTGGGAAAAGATGAAGTGCATGATAGTTTGGGAAAATTTTACTTTTTATGACTTTTGCTCTGGTTAAGCAAATGTCAACTTTTTGTGCAGTAACTAGAGAATCAAATGTCACATGCTATCACATATAAGACTATTTTCCACAATAAGGATTATGAACCAAATGTTACATACTATCACATACAAGACTTAATTTTTCGCAAACAGAGCAACAAAGTGCTGTGTGCGTAGCTTCCATAACAGCAAATAACCCCTGGTGCATTAGATGCACGAAGAAGAGACAATTTTTAGAAGCATATTCTAGAGATGTTTCTCAAATTTCTCACATAAACATGTGAAATGCAAAACATATACTTAGGTCAAGCACAATACGGTATACAGTTATCTTATTATTTATTAATGGTTCTTAAACATAAAATGAGTATCACCTCTACTAAGAATCAAATGTCATCCACGGCTTTGGATTCCAAAAATAAACCCTCAATTTCCTTGGACATAATGGAAAGTGACCGTCCTCAACAAGGATGTGCCATCCCCGTGGAGTTACTTGATACGTGGGAAGGGAAGGATCATCAGAAGCTGTTGGGTTGAAGTATTGTTTTTGATGTCATTATATGCACAGTCAAATGTAAATGAGTTAAATTGAAGATTCGTGAAAGATTCAATTATGTAAAATGTGTGACACTTATGTTGTAAATGTGGATCTTTGCATTTGATCGAACATAAAACTGCTTGCCACTTTAGCTATTTCACAATATGAGGCTGTGCAGCAACAGATACTGATACAGATACGGCGAACAGACACGACATTTATTTGTTCCATGATCAAGACAGGGCATTTTTGCGTGTATATATGCGACAAAATAAAATACACACTAATTCTGATTCAAGCATAAAAAACTGTAGAAACTTCACTTTTCTCGAGTAAATGGAAAAAAGAATGATAATTCACTAGGACATAAATAGCATTGACTTTGGAAAACGGTATTGTTGTTAATATAAATGAACAGCCAATAGCAAGCCTTCTACGAGACTGATAATTCAAAGAATGATGCCATAAATAGCCTTTCTTGATTAAGCTTCCTTGGCCAGCATGCTTCTAATATATATATATGATTATGTGATGTATTTCCATCTATGTTGCACGGAGATGCACATTATGCATGCAGCAAGATAGGTATCAATATGGTGTCATGGATGTGACATTGATTTTGGCGTTCCATTTATATTAATGTTGCAACCGAGTTGCTTTGCACTGATTTTGGTCCCTATATATTTATGTGTACCCGTTTTGTGTCCGATTCAAATACAATACCAATTTTGGAGTTTCTCCTGGTTAGATATGCATGGAATCAATTCCAAACCAACAACGCGGCTCCGATTTTGTAATGTCTCCTAGATCTATGGAAGTGAAATCAGTTAATCATAAGAGTATTTATAACCTGGAAGCTGAAGACCAGTTGAAACAAATCCTGCATTTGTATAGTATATAACATAACCAGCCTAATTGAATCAGTAGCTTACCATACATTCAATGCCTAAAAAAGGCTAAACAAGGAAGAAAAAAAAAGATGTTTGACATACCAGTACTGTTCACTGATTGACACTGTTAATTTCTGATACGTTGGAAAAAAAATACAGGAAAGTATTTGCTAGTATCGAGTGTTATCAGTGAACACAGATGGTTTTGGCATAACAAGCCACACTGATGGTTTTGGCATAACATGCCACTTAAGAACATTGACATTACCATAACATTTTCCGATATAAGCCAAGCAAACAAGGAGTGGACCTTGTTCTCTAGAGTAGGAAAGAGTACGGGGAGCAGTAAGATGATCGCTAATCTTGAAGCATAATTTGCAGTATCAGCTAATACCGATCCGATACCGCCGATGCCGATACAGTTTGGTATGTCCCAATCCGATAACGACCGATATTTGATAATGACCAATACTGACATTAGGTTAATTTGACAAAGAAAATTGAACGAAAATGACCAATCACCAAGGGTGTAAAAAAATAGTAAGATTGTAAAAGCATAAAAAAGAAGAAACGGATATCACATGTAAATCATGACAATGGTAACTACTATTTCATTCAATTTTAAAACTGCTAAAAAACAAACTGAAAATACTTTAAATTATGCTAAATGTATAAAATATACTTTCTAAAAGTTAATTATTTGATTTCCAATACCAAAAAAAATCCAAAACTCCAATCCGAAACCGCCAATCCTGATACTCATAGGAGTGGTCCGATGTCGATACTGTAAACCATGTCTTGAAGTACTGATAATTCAGATCTAAATCCAAATGCAAATATCAGATTTGGGTCTAGTATAACTATTCAAACTTTATGACCTGATAGTTCTTCGATCTGAAGCCTCATAGAGCTTTAACATAAAAAAGAAGAGAAGGAATAATGATACAAAGAAAAGTGAAAAGAAGGACATCCTCCTACCTTATTAGTTTCATGAAGGAATTATAATAAGGTGGCTCTTTGGTGGAGATTCAATTTTCTGTATTAATTCTTTCTTTCTCCTGATAGTCTTTAGTTTCATGAAGGAATAAGGTGGCTCTTTAGTTTCATGAAGGAATTATAATAAGGTGGCTATTTGCCGCACAGGCTTACAAAAGTTGACACAAAAGTGAAAAGAAGGACATCCTCCTACCTTATTAGTTTCATGAACAGGAAGACTATGCAAAACTAGATCTTGCCCTGTTACTTGTCCTGTGCCTGTAACTGTCCTGAATTGCCTCAATTGATAACTTAGTAGACTACGCTTGATCACGGACAACTTGTGCCCTGCGGATGGTCGCTGGGGCACTGGCACCGATCCGGTCCGGACGGAACTCCTGATAGTCGTCTGCTATAGGACGGAATGTCCTATGACGCCCTGAACTATGCGTTGCATGACATTCCGTACTGAGACTAGAACCGTCCATTATGGCAACATGCTAGTGATCCCCACGTAGATTTAAACCTGCGCAAGCTAACTTATTTCTTCGTGGGAGGGAAGGATATGGTAAGTATTGTGCAGGTGGTTCAGACGGACATGTAAAAGTCACCGAACGGTGGCAAGTTTAGTCAGTAAATTTCCATATCATTGCTTGTTTGTAAAATGAACTAAGACAAGATAGAAAGACCACAAATAACATGCACAAATAACATGCATACTTCATATAAATAACGTGTTGATTGATATAGTTGGGTTAGCTCGCCTTCACCAGTACGTTTCGATGTACTGACCCTCGTTGAAACAGGTTCTCCGCACCAAGGAGATCATGCGAGGAGCTGACGTCACTTCCCAATCCAGTCCAGCTGTCGACACGTCATGATCGTACCTTATTTTGAAGTATTTTGAAGCCCAGGAGCTAGCAAACTTAACTCATGCAGCTCAGAGGAACAGCCATCGTCCCGCCTGGAGGTCTCTTATTTTGAAGTTTTAGTAAATGGTGTAATGTACATGACAACTATCTCATTTTGTGTCAACTTTTGTAAGCCCGTGCGGCAACCTTCTGACTCGTTCAAGAGTTTATAAAAGATGTTCATTATCAATAAAGAGAACTTTTTCATGTTTTAACTTTGTGTTTCAATTATCTGCGTACTCTGTATATGTGCTGGTTATGCAAAATACCTTAGCCTTGTGCGGTGCGCAATCTAGGCCCGCACGGCATCACGCCTGGGGGACGACTATCGATTCCACGAAATCGGGACGTGACATATTGGTATCAGAGCGCAGCTTCAAGTTCCTTTGACCCTCGTATTGAAAAAGTTCTTTTAACGATCTAATCCCTATGCGAACTCTTGAACTCGTTAGGCCAAAATGAGATACGTTCATACAATGAGTCCATAATACATTATGATCCTGATATAAGTTACCTTCTTTTGAAGGAATGGCACAAGTGCAAGCATCATCGCTAGTGCCCGGTGAGACCCAAGCACAAGAAAGCAGTTCCGACACTTCGGGAAGTTCTCGGAGCCAGCGAGCCATGTCCCGTGTCGATCCCATTCCGCAGATGATGCGGATGTTAGAGGCTAGCCAACAAAGGGACGAGGCTCGTTATGACCGGGCTGAGAAGCGAGCGGAAGAGAGGCAAAGCAAGTTCCAAGACAATCTAGAAGCCCGGTTTGCAGTCCAAGAAAAGCAGGTAGATACCCTGCAACAGATCGTGCAGACCTTGGCCTCCAACCAGTCCGCGGCAACAGCAGCGACACCTGTGGAGCAACCCGCACTTGAAGTCGAAACGCCGCAAACTCCAAAGAAGAATGATGTAACTGCCTTCGACTTTGCCGACTTCAAGAAGGTCTACAACACGCCATTTAAGGGGACTAAGGACCCAATCGTGGCTCTAGATTGGCTGGCAGAATTTGAGGATTATTTCAAACTTCTAGCGGTACCCGAGCAGAAGCATGTCGCGTGTGCCCAACTACAGCCTCGCTTGAACACGCACGACTGGTGGGACGTGCATCGATGATCTCTTCCAGTTGACGATGCAGAGGAGACGATCGCATGGGCTACCTTCCGTGGCGCATTTGAAGAGGAGTTCATACCCTCCCGTACGTCGTCATAAAGAGAACGAGTTCGTGCAACTACGACAAGGCAGCATGACAGTTAAGCCGTATTCCGCCGAATTCAACCGGCTCGCCAAGTTTGCAAGCTCCTATTTACCTGATGCGGCGAGTCGTGCCAGACGATTTGAAGGAGGCCTGCGACCTGCCATCCATGCGCACGTGGTCGTTCTCCAGTACCAGACGATGCGGAAAATTCTCAACCATGTCCTTTCTCTTGAACCGCAGTATCCTCACGTTGCTGCCAGCATTGTGCACACTTCCAATCACAAGCGCCATAGCAACGAAAGAGGAAACAATACTGCAAAGCGTCAAAATAACGGCGGTCAGTAAAAAGAAAATTCATTCACAACCTGTAACTTCTGTAGGAAGCCGAGGCACACCGAAAATGACTGTCATAAGAAGCTTGGGACATGCCTCCGTTGTGGTGATCCAACCCATAAGATTGATGTCTGTCCGCTTCCCTCCAATCATCGCTCTCAACATCCAAATCCTGTCACTGCATCCTAAGCCAATCGAGCCGCGCCTCAGCAAGAGCGTCGCCAAGCTCAAGGAAGGGTGTACACTATGACATAAGAAGAAGCCCTGGCCTTGGACACCGTTGTGTCAGGTATTTTGCTTTTTAATAATATACCTGTACGTGTGCTATTTGATTCTGGTGCAATACATAGCTTTATATCCACGAATTTTGCCGTGGAAAACAATATAGAAATGACACCGTTGTATCTAGACCTTAGTGTTAGCACCCCGTCAGACACGAAAATAATTGTCCGTTCAGTATGTCGAGGCGGTTACGTCTGTATCGGAGGAAGGAAGCTCTCGCTCGATGTTTTAGTCCTAGATGTTCGGAATTATGACATCATTTTGGGGATGGATTGGCTCGACGTTTGCTCGGCAACTATCGAATGTGCAGAGAAACGAGACGTCTTCCGCCTACCTGGAGAAGCCGAATTCTGTTATACGAGTAGTCCAGCAACTGATGCGTCCAAGGCTGGCATGGTGATTTCAGCGATATCTGCTCGGACGATGCTATACTCTGGCTGCGAGGGATACCTAGCGTCGGTTCGGGACACGCAGCTGGATTACGCAAACGTTGAGTCTTCTTCCGTTGAGGCGGAGTTTCCTGATGTGTTTCCGAGCGAACTACCCGGTATGCCACCTGACCGAGAGATCGAGTTCACCATTGACACATTCCCAAATACTCAACCGATTTCCAAGGCTCCGTACAGAATGGCCCCGGCTGAACTGAAGGAGTTAAAGTACCAACTGCAAGAACTGCTGGATCGGGGGTTCATCCGTCCGAGCGTGTCTCCTTGGGGCGCGCATGTACTCTTCGTAAAGAAGAAAGACGGAACGTTGCGACTCTACATCGATTATCGGGAGCTGAATAAGGTCACCATCAGAAACAAGTATCCTCTGCCCAGGATAAATGACCTCTTAGATCAACTGTAAGGGGCAACGGTATTCTCGAAATTTGATCTTCGCTCGGACCACCACCAGCTGAAGATTAAGCCAGAGGACATGCCCAAGTCTGCATTCCGAACCCGCTATGGGCACTACAAGTTTTCTATTATGCCATTTGGACTGATGAACGCCCCTGCCGCTTTTATGGATTTGATGAACCGTGTGTTCCGACCCTTTCTCGATAAATTTATGGTCGTTTTTATTGACGACATCTTAGTGTACTCGAAAAATAAGGATAAACATGCAGGACACCTGCGGATGGTGCTTCAAACCCTTCGAAACAATAAGTTGTACGCGAAGCTTAGTAAGTGCGAGTTCTGGTTGGACAGCATAGCCTTTCTCGGGCATATTATTTCTGCAACGGACATTATAGCAGCATGTCAGTGATCCCCACGTAGATTTAAACCTGTGCAAGCTAACTTGTGTCTTCATGGCAGGGAAGGACATGGTAAGTATTGCGCATGTGGTTAAATTCACCGAACGGTGGCAAGTTTATTAAGTAAATTTTTATATCATTGTTTGCTTGTAAATAAACTAAGACAAGATAGAAAGACCACAAATAAAATGCATGCTTCATATAAACGTGTTGATTGGTATAGTTGGGTTAGCTCGCCTTCACCAGTACGTTTTGATGTACTGACCCTCGTTGAAACAGGTTCCCCGCACCAAGGAGATCTAACGAGGAGCTGAAGTCACTTCCCAATCCAGTCCAGCTGTCGACACGTCATGATCGTACCTTATTTTGAAGTATTTTGAAGCCCATGAGCTAGCAAAGTTAACTCATGCAGCTCAGAGGAAAAGCCATCGTCCCACTTGGAGGTCTCTTATTTTGAAGTTTTAGTAAAGGATGTAATGTACATGACAACTATCTCATTTTGTGTCAACTTTTGTAAGCCCGTGCGGCAACCTTGTGACTCGTTCAAGAGTTTATAAAAGATGTTCATTATCAATAAAGAGAACTTTTCCATGTTTCAACTTTGTGTTTCAATTATCAGCATACTATGAATATGTGCTCGTTATGCAAAATACCTTAGCCTTGTGCGGTGTGCAATCTAGGCCCGCAGGCGTCACGCCCGGGGGACGACTATCGATTGCACGGAATCGGGACGTGACATATTGGTATCAGAGCGCAGCTTCAAGTTCCTTTGACCCTCGTATAGGACGGAATGGCCTGTGACGCCCTGAACTATGCGTTGCATGACATTCCGTACTGAGACTTGACACGATAAGGCTTTAGATGGGGATGATAGCAATGACACGAAATGAAAGACTCTTGAGTAGTATTGTTTGTTGTCCGATTTTGTTGGTAATAGGGAAAGACGTATTTTGCTCAAAAAACATACTTAAGAAGGGATTAAATTTAGGAATAGGTCAAAATGGTAACAAGTGTAGTTGGTGGTAGGAATGTAAAGGATCGACTTAAAATTAGAATCACAACATGCAAAAGGTAATAACAAAAACAATCACAACTAAAATATGTATATAATAAGAAATTGTTTTCCCCAAGCTTTTGTTTTCCATAATATTATCTAGAACTAAAATTAGTTGTTTGAAAAATGAGAATTTTGGTCTAAACAACAAATCCTTATCATAAATACACGTCCAAATAAAAACTAGATTTTCTATAAAAAATTCCATAGAAGAAAATATTTTTTATACTACAAAAAAAACAGAAGGTAAAAGGGCGTAGTTTGATGGGGACATTTAGTACGACATAATGAGGCGTTCCTTACGGAATACATGTTGATGAACACATGTTGACGAGGCGTTCCTTCGTATTGTAGTTGTAATGCCCAACTTCATACGGTGTATTGTACTGGTTTGTTGGCTCAAAGGGTCCAGTTGGACTTAGATTCATGCAGAGGAATAATTCAGAGATCATTATGTTTGGGACAGAAAGAGAGTTCGTATAAAGGTGTCTCTTTTGATCATTTTCTCATTTACCTTCACACTTTAATAAAAAGAACTATTCTTAATCTTTGGTTCTTGTTGAAATTAGTTGATGATTTTATTGATTGTCTCATTGGCATTATATAGCCTTACAGTCATTAATACAATGATCTCAATCATTATGACAATAATCTCATAATGGAATATCCTGTGACATATTCTGGCATCCCAAATATGTCCTCAGGATATTCCCATGTGCTTATACTATACTTAAATATGACACCCAACATACCATATCAACACTCCCCCTCAAGATGGGTGAAAGATATTCACTAAGCCCATCTTGTCACATCCTCTAATCATGCTCACTGAGGCGAGTCCCTTGGTTAGTCCATCTGCTACTTGATCCCTGGTTGGAACATGGCCAAGCTCCAGTAATCCACTATCCAACTTCTCTTTGATGAAGAATCTATCAATCTCGATGTGTTTGGTCCTGTCATGCTGTACTGGATTGTTGGCGATACTAATAGCTGACTGATTGTCACACCACAGCTTCATCTTGGCTCCTTGATCCAGCTTCAGCTCCACCAGCATATTCTTCAACCATAGCAGCTCTGCAACTCCCAAGGCCATAGCTCTGTACTCTGCTTCAGCTGTCGATCTGGCCACCACAGACTGCTTCTTACTCCTCCAGGAGACCAAGTTACCTCCTACAAATATGCAATATCCTGAGGTAGACCTCCTGTCATCAACACAACTAGCCCAGTCAGAATCACAGTAGCCCTCGATGCTCACGTGATTGTTCTTCCTGAATATTAGTCCCTTTCCGGGAGCACCTTTCAGGTACCTCAGAATCTGGTACACTGCATCCATATGACCCTTCCGTGGGTCATGCATGTAGCGGCTCACCACACTTACTGCAAAGCAGATATCAGGACGTGTGTGGCTCAAATAGATCAACTTGCCAACCAGTCTCTGGTATCTGTCCCGATCAACTGGTTCTCCAGCCTCAGCATCAATCTTGAACCTCTGATCTATTGGTGTCGCTGCAGGTTTGCACCCCAACATCCCAGTTTCTGTGAGAAGGTCCAGTGCATACTTCCTTTGAGAGAGAACAATCCCCTCTGCTTCTCGAGCAATCTCAATCCCAAGGAAGTACCGAAGAAGGCCGAGATCCTTCACCTCGAATTCCTTGCCAAGCTTTCCTTTGAGTTGCGCGATCTCCTGCTCATCATCTCCTGTGATAATCATATCGTCCACATACACCGCAAGCATGGTGATGTGGCCTCCACTCCGACGGAAGAACACAGTATGATCCGCATTGATCTGCTGATATCCCATCCCTATCATCGCTCTTCTGAATCTGTCAAACCACGCTCGAGGAGACTGCTTCAGTCCATAGATGGACTTCTTCAACCTGCAGACCTTGCCTACTGTCTGATTGGTGCCAAATCCTGGTGGTATCTCCATGTACACCTCCTCCACTAGATCTCCGTGAAGAAACGCATTCTTCACATCCAGTTGGTGTAGCTTCCATCCACCATTCGCTGCCAGAGAAATCAGAGTCCTGACAGTGCTCATCTTTGCAACTGGTGCAAAGGTCTCGTCATAGTCGATGCCGTACGTCTGACTGTATCCTTTGGCTACTAGTCGAGCTTTGTAGCGCTCAACCTGTCCATCTGGGTTCTGCTTCACGGTAAAGACCCACTTGCATCCAACTGCTCTCTTCCCCTCTGGCAATCTCACAAGCTCCCAAGTGTGGTTCTTCTCCAGAGCTCCCAACTCCTCGTGCATTGCCGCTTTCCACTTTGGATCGTTCTTGGCAACCTGCCAATTGTTAGGTACAGTAATACTATCCAAAGATGCTATAAATGCTCCATGAGAAGAAGAGATATGGTCATAAGAAACAAACTGAGCAATATCCCAACCATATCTGTTTGGAGGATTTCCTGCATTGCTGCGAGTGGTCCTCCGTACAGATAGTGGTGTGGGAGGAGTAGAAGTAGGAGGAATGATATTTTGTGAAGGAGGGGGTATCACCTGAAGGGGGGTTGGTGTCGGTGCCTCAGGAGTTGGGACCAACGCAGGCAAAGGACTTGGCACTGGCACTGTCGGTACTGGTCCTGCAGTTTGCTTCTCTCTCCTGCTGTAGGTAACTCTCCCTGAGCCGTAGGCCTAACACCTTCACCTTCTTGTCCCTTCTCCGTGCCTCCATGCCAAACTTCTAAATCGGTTACCACAAAGTTCTCCATCTCCCCCTCTCGCCTAATACTGGCAGTATTAGGCGTGTTGTGTGAAGTTCCGTCCTGGTGGTAGTATGGCTCATGCTCCCGAAAGTGGACATCCATACTGACAAACTTCTTCTTCTCTACTGGACTCCATCACACATACCCCTTCTGGGTCGCCGAGTAGCCTACGAAGATGCATTTGACCGCTCTAGGGTCAAGTTTCCCAACTGATGGCCTGTTGTCCTTCACAAAACACACACACCCAAACACCTTCAGTGGGAGTATCCCACTATTATTGCCTTGCAATACCTCACATGGGGACTTCCATCCGAGGACCTTCGAGGGCATCCTGTTGATGAGTTGAGCTGCTGTCAACACTGCATGCCCCCACAGACTCTGTGGGACATTCATGTCGATCATCATACTTCTTGCGACCTCCAGAAGGTGTCTGTTTTTCCTTTCCGCAACTCCATTTTGTGCTGGTGTGTATGCACAGGTGGTCTGATGCTGTATTCCGTGTGCTGACAAGTATTCTGCAAGCGTCCTGTTGGTATACTCCGTTCCATTGTCAGACCTCAGTACCTTCACAACTGCTTTGTACTGAGTCTGGACATGCTTATGGAAATCCCGAAAACAAGCAGGTACATCATTCTTATTTTTCATCAAATATAACCAGGTAACACGAGAGGCACACTCAATGAAAGAAACAAAGTACTTATAACCATTCATAGTGTTAGTAGCACATGGACCCCAGACATCAGAATGTACTACCTCAAAAGCAAAAGTGCTCCTATGACCCGTGCCAACATATGAGCTCCTAGTAAGTTTTCCTAACTCGCACGCATCACATACTAATTTCTCTTTTTTTGTTTTTGCATAAATCTCTGGATATAACTTACTTAGAGTATCAAAGGAAGAATGTCCCATCCTCCGATGATGGAGCATCAAGGTATCCTCAGTCCTCTGCTGCAGTCCTTCCATGCCAGCCTTCTCTGCCATAGATACCAATGCTGAGTCCAGTCCTTCTCGATCTAGGTACCACAGTCCCTCATGCCAAGTGCCAGTCCCAAGTCTTCGTCCTGTCCCTTTCTCCTGGAAGGTCACCTTAGGAATATCAAAAGAAACAATGCATTTAAGTTGGAGGATTATAGAACTAATGGACAAGAGACTGACTGGAAAGGATGGAGCATGTAAAACATTGGATAATCTTACTGAACCTGTACAATTAACAGTACCCTTACCGACCACTGGCTGGAAAGTGCCATCAGCTGTCTGAATGCTGTCTGCTGATGCTAGGTGAGTGTAGGAAGAAAACTCACTAGCATTCCCAGTCACATGTCGAGATGCTCCCGAGTCGATAATCCAGTCTGATGATTTAAGGGAAGAGGTAGACGCAAGGGCAAGTGATTCGTCAGTACCTTCTGATGGATGGGCATATATGGCAGCGTTGCCCCTAACAAAGAATGAGGTGGACGCCTCCTCTGTTCTACTCCTCATGTCTCCCAGTGCCTGGTCCTCCACAGTAATGGTGCCATCAGCTTCTCCGTTCCCTTCTGATATCAGGAGGTTTGCTCGATAACCTCCTCGGCCGCCTCGTCTACCCCCTCGACCACGACCACGTCCTCCATTATATCCTCGTCCGCCGAACGGTCCTCGTGCACCACCTGAGTCTCCCTCCCTAGGTGGTTTGGTACAAGCATATCGATGATGACCCATCTCCCCACAGTTGTAGCACTGCCGGTTATCCTGCCAGGGTTCTCCCTTAGATCGTGTGTTACCTGAGCTGGTGATCGCTAGTGCTGACTTTGCTTCGGGGGGACCACATGTCCCTGCTTGCAGCCTGATGCGTGTCTCCTCCTGGATCATGGCTGAGATAGCCTCCTCAAGGCTAGGGATCTTTGGTTGGGCTAGAAGTAGGGCCGTCCTCTGTGCGAAAGCTGCAGTCAGCCCTTTGAGAAACTTCATCGTCCTCTCCTGCAGACACACCTGTCTCTCCTTACACTTAGGGTCCCCGCAGCTCGCCCGATCTGAGGAGTGATCATAATCCAACCACAGACGCTCCAACTCCGTGGCATACTCCTGCACCGTCTTCTCTCCCTGTACGGTGTCATCAATCTCCCCCTTTATCTGGAAGACCCGTAAGTTGTTCCCCACACCATCATAGGTCCTTCTCAACTTCTCCCACACATCTTTCACCATCTCAATACCGTCTACTGTGGCGGCAATAGACTGGACTAAGGAGTTGAGAAGCCAGATGTAGATCACCATATGAGTGGACTTCCACTCATCGCGTCCTGTCGAGCCCTCGTCCGGCTCTGTCGTCTCGCCCGTCAGGAACCCCTCCATGTTTTTTCCTGCGAGGGTTCTTCTCACCCGCCGTGACCAACTCAGATAGGTGGCTGGTCCATCTAATTTCAGATCGATGGAGGGAAGCTTCAACTCCGGCGACGTTCGTGTCGTGTTCTCACCAGCCGACATCGTCAACAACTTCATCAACGTCGCCACCTCTGCAGAATCTAGCTTCTTGATGATCTCCTCCATCGATGCTTCGTCTATCCAATCACGTCACGTCCGCTCCACGACTCACGCTCGTCCTCGTCGTCCGCTCCTAGATCCGAACATGTCCCCCCTTTTTCCAGATCTAGGCATCCCTATTAGGCGATGTCTAGTGCTGGTGTGGAGGAGGCGGCAGCACGCATGTCACAGCCGCCGTCGCAGCAGCAGCAGCAGTCGCAGCAGCCGTGAAGAGTTTTTTTTTTTTTTTTTTTTTTTTTTTTTTTTTTTTTGAAGGGAGGGGGGTAGACGAGGCGGGAAGGGAGGGGGGCGTGGAAGAGTTCGGTGGAGGAGATCTAGAAAATCCTCCTGTGGGTTTGTGGAAGCTTGGTGACGGCTAGGGTTTGTGGAAACTTGGCTCTGATACCATGTTGAAATTAGTTGATGATTTTATTGATTGTCTCATTGGCATTATATAGCCTTACAGTCATTAATACAATGATCTCAATCATTATGACAATAATCTCATAATGGAATATCCTGTGACATATTCTGGCATCCCAAATATGTCCTCAGGATATTCCCATGTGCTTATACTATACTTAAATATGACACCCAACATACCATATCAACAGTTCTATATTACATAAGATTGTTAATGTTAAAGTAAAATAACATATATAGATAAAAGAGAGTAATTTTATTGTTGTTAACTTGCTATATACAATATGAAATATTGTATTGTTGTTATAATGAAAATAAAATTATAGAAAAAGGGTTTAGGACCGTTGAGTAGACAAGTGTAGTAATCCCTTGATTAGATGAAATTGATGTGGTTTGGTACCATAGAATAGTTAGGAAGGTTTGGCATCGAAGGGTCGCCAATTGAAATAACACTGAATAAAAATTGAGATATCACGAGAATGAACTATTGTACAAGTAGAGAATTGCATTGCTTTATTTCAAGTTTTTTGTTATCATACATGTTATATTTTAATAGCTAAGTTGCATATACATGTGTAGAAGCATAGGAAAAATTCAAATCTATGCGACCGCGCTACATGCCGCATATATACAAAGTTCAAGGCATCTATGCGGCATGAAGCTCATGTGACACCAAACCAAGTCGTCATTATGCGACATTGGTAGAACTTCTGGAATGCTTCTCCGTAACCCTCTCGAGGAGTAGCCCGAAGTTGCTTCGGCTACCTTAGATTCGACAATGAGAGTCGAATTTCGCTTTAAGCAACGATGGTTTTCACCACCCCAGCATCGTTGGCAGCAATTCACGAACAGATTTACTGTGTTTTAGAGCTAGGCTCTATTTTGACAACCTTCGTTGTCTTACGGCCACATTTCGGCTTCTTGTCATTGAGCGGTTAATCTGCTATTATCACTCTTGTGTTCGAAGTCTGCAAAGACTAATGAAGGTGAAAAAGGATTTCCCTTCCAGTGCCGCCGTAGAAGTCGTTTGATGTTCTTCGGCATCACAAGTTTGTTGTTCTGCGGTAACAACATATTTGCTTTTCTGCATCATCACAGGATTGCTGTTCTGCGACAACACGGGTTTGTTGTTCTGCAGCGAATCAAGGTTTTTTGAAGTTCTGCGAAAAATTTCAACAACATACTTATCGTAATTTTGTTTGTACAAATGTAGTGTACTAGAACGCTCATCTTCAACCTGACTTAAACTAGTTAAATCTTCTCTTTCTACTTTATGTTAGATTTGTTGACTCATGATACAATCATATATGTTTCTAATTTTTGTCCATGTTAGTTCGCCTACTTTGTATGTTTTTATCCTCTTCTTTAACCCTCTTTCTAATACTGGGTCAATGTTACTCACGATCATAAGGACCCTCTCTTGCTCAATTCTAGATGTTGCTTGTATAGAATTGTATTAAATAGACCAACATTGAGTGAGTATCAAGAACTACTGACCTCCAAGGTATATTTCCATCATCAACCAACTAGACCACCATTTAGTTGTTGGTTCTTTAAAGAAAATAAAATAAATAATAGGATAAACAAAATCTACGCAAGGAAACTGAAATCTTAGGGTTACAAAACTTTACAACCCAGATGGTATTGTACTTCAAACAGTACTTATGTGCTCCAACAAACATTTAAGAAGCTCATCTGTTAGTTTTGATGACCAGTTCCATCTCTTTTAGGTGTTGTTCCACTTTTGTTTGCTAATAACATGGCCATCTTTTCTTTTGCATAAGCTGAATATATTATAGCTGTCATACCCCAAGATTTTCCTAAAATCTAAATTTAATTAGTGTATGACTTCCAATTCGTCCACAACCAAATGTCGAATAATGGTTGGAGGTCTTTTGCATAGGCTGAATATATTATAGCTGTTATATCCTTTCTTAAAAGGAGAATACCAAAGGAAGACACACTTGATGGCGCTGGGAAAGATAAGGGAGAAATTTTTGAATTCTTTCGATTCGTCAAATAATAATGGTTGGAGGTCTTTTGCATAGTCTTAGTATATTGTAGTTGTTATATCCATTCTTAAAAGGAAGACACATTTGATGGGGAGTCGTGCGATATCTATACAGACCATAAGAGTTTGAAATATCTCTATACACAAAAGGATTTGAATCTTCGACAACGGCGTTGGCTTGAACTCCTTAGCGATTTTGACTTGATGATCAAATACACGCCGGGCAAGGGTAATGTTGTAGCTGATGCGCTGAGTCCAGTATTCGTTGGGAGCCTGGCAATTGATTTCAAGCTGCATCGGGATATCGAAGCTTTAGGCATTACACTTATAACCGACTTTGCGGTGGGAACGGACGGGATGATCCGAGTGAAGGGAAGATTGTGCGTTCCTAACGATGTATCCCTCAGAAAAGAGATACTCACGGAAGCCCATTATGCAAGTTATACTTCACATCCGGGTAGCACAAAGATGTATCGAGATCTCCGTACGACGTTTTGGTGGCACGGCATGAAAAGAGATGTGGCGTTGTTCGTGTCGCAATGCATGGCTTGTCAGAGGGTAAAGGTCGAGCACCAGAAGCCGGACGGAGTGATGCAGAACCTCGCTATACCATAGTGGAAATGGGAACATATAACAATGGATTTCATTGTTGGTTTACCGAAGACGCAACGTGGGAATGATGCCGTCTGGGTCATCGTCGATCGACCAAGTCAGCTCACTTTCTGCCTATCAAAAGTACTTAGAGTGCCGACCGTCTAGCTCAGATCTACCTCAACGAAATCGTTCGGCTCCACGGCGTGCCCGTATCCATTGTCTCCGATAGAGATGGTCGATTCTTATTGCGTTTCTGGGAAAGCCTACAGTCAACAAAGGGGACGAAGTTGAAGTTCAGCTCCACATACCATCCACAGACAGACGGTCAAACCGAACGTGTCAACCAAATCCTCGAAGACATGCTACGGCTCTGCGCCTTGGACTTGAAGACGAGTTGGGACATGCATCTACCGTTAGCCGAATTTGCATACAACAATAGCTTTCAATCCAGTATTCAGATGGTGACGTATGAGGCATTGTATGGGCAGAAGTGCAGATCCCCGATCTGTTGCGACAAAGTTGGAGAACGACAAATTCTTGGCCCTGAACTTGTGGAGCAAACCGTCGAGAAGATTCGTTTGATCCGAGAACGGCTAAAGGTAGCACAGAGTCGTCAGAAAAACTACTCAGACACGCATCGATGTCCTCTTGAGTTCTTAGAAGGTGATCGGGTGTTTCTCAAAGTCTCGACATGCGAGGAGTTACCAGATGCGGAGCAAAGGGAAAGCTAAGTCCAAGATTCGTCGGTCCGTTTGAGATACTGAAGCGAGTCGCCTCGGTTGCATATCAGATTGCCCTACCACCCTTACTATCCGAAGTGCACGATGTCTTCCAAGTTTCACAGCTTAGGAAGTACGTGTACGACCCGAGTCATGTGGTAGATCTTGATCAACTGGATCTTAAGGCAGACTTGACTTATGTTGAACAACCTGTGCAAATCTTGGATCGTAAGGAGAAGCTGCTTCGAAGTCGTTCGGTTCCTCTTGTGCCCGTGCTTTCGCGAAATCATTCGGTCGAAGAATCCACTTGGGAACTTGAGTCCGAGATGAGGGAAATGTTCCCTTCATTGTTTCCTAAAGGTAGGTTCTATTTCTAAGTTTCGTGGACGATACTTCCAATTAGTTGGTTAGGATGTGGTGTCCCGTTTCCCCTATTCGGGGAGCGCAGCTAAGAAATACAAGTCGGTATCGTTCGATCGGGATAGATTGAAACAAGATCTTATCCTCGTTATGAATTTGCTTCTTCGAAATCGATTTCCATATTCAGTGGACCGTGTCCCGAGGATGGACTTAGCGGAAGAGTCAAGAGGGACAACTCCGCTGCAAGTTTTCTTGCCTAGTTTTGGCTGTCGCCTTGTTGCTTTCGTGCTTTGAGTTGGTTTTCGGATTTGTTTGCGTTTTTTTGAACGGTTTTGATAGATTTCATTATTTTCATTCATTGAACTGCACTTCAGTTCCGAGCTTGGAAAGAGTAGAAGAGGTATTGATCAGCTGTTCGTGGCAATGCAGGTGATTGTGCGGTAGACGTCGTGCGAACGGAGTCTTAAAGAACCTCTTTCCTTTCCTTCTCAAACCAACTTGTGAGTGGCTTATATTCGATTCAGTTGACCCTTCTTCCAAGTCTTCACATCTAAAATCTTGCATTCTTGCTTGTCCCGATCAAATGATACCAAAATAACTAAAAAGATGTAAAGATAAGAAAGAATAGACTTGGACTACTTTATGCTTGTCAATTAACTTGTGAACGGTTACTTTATTGCATGCTAGTTCGTTTAGAATGTTCTTCATATGCATAAATTTCAAGTTGGAATGTATACTTCTTCTATAAATTGTGCTATGTATAGAACTCATCCTGCCATAAAATAAACTGAATATGAAGACTATGCAAAACTAGATTTTGCCCTGTTACTTGTCCTGTACCTGTAACTGTCCTGAATTGCCTCAATTGATAACTTAGTAAACTATGCTTGATCACGGACAACTTGTGCACAAGATCTTAGTTCCTGTGGACGGTCGCTGGGGCACTGTCACCGATCCGGTCCGGACGAAACTCCTGATAGTCGCCTGCTATAGGACGGAATGGCCTGTGACGCCCTGAACTATGCGTTGCATGACATTCCGTACTTAGACTAGAACCGTCCATTACGGCAATGTGCCAGTGATCCCAACGTAGATTTAAACCTGTGCAAGCTAACTTGTATCTTCGTGGCAGGGAAGGACATGGTAAGTATTGTGCAGGTGGTTCGGACGGGCAGGTAAAAGTCACCGAACGGTGGCAAGTTTATTCAGTAAATTTCCATATCATTGCTTGCTTGTAAAATGAACTAAGGCAAGATAGAAAGACCACAAATAATATGCATGCTTCATATAAACAACGGGTTGATTGGTATAGTTGGGTTAGCTCGCCTTTACCAGTACGTTTCGATGTACTGACCCTCGTTGAAACAGGTTCCCCGCACCAAGGAGATCCTGCGAGAAGCTGAAGTCACTTCCCAATCCAGTCCAGCTGTCGGCACGTCATGATCGTACCTTATTTTGAAGTATTTTGAAGCCCAGGAGCTAGCAAACTTAACTCATGCAGCTCAGAGGAAAAGCCATCGTCCCACCTGGAGGTCTCTTATTTTGAAGTTTTAGTTAGGATGTAATGTACAGGACAACTATCTTATTTTGTGTCAACTTTTGTAAACCCGTGCGGTAACCTTGTGACTCATTCAAGAGTTTACAAAAGATGTCCATTATCAATAAAGAGAACTTTTCCATGTTTCAACTTTGTGTTTCAATTTTCAACTTTGTGTTTCAATTATCAGCGTACTCTGAATATGTGCTCGTTATGCAAAATACCTTAGCCTTGAAATAAACTGAACATGAAGACTATGCAAAACTAGATCTTGCCCTGTTACCTGTCCTGTACCTGTAACTGTCCTGAATTGCCTCAATTGATAACTTAGTAGACTACGCTTAATCATGGACAACTTGTGCACAAAATCTTAGTTCCTGTGGACGGTTGCTGGGCACTGGCACTGATCCGGTCCGGACGGAACTCCTGATAGTCGCCTGCTATGTGGTGCCCCGTTCCCCCTATTCGGGGAGCGCGGCTAAGAAATACTAGACGGTATCGTTCGATCGGGATAGATTGAATTAAGAACTCGTCCTCGTTATGGATTTGTTTCTTCGGAATCGATTCTCATATTCAGTGGACCGTGCCCCCGGGATCGACTTAGCGGCAGAGTCAGGAGGGACCTCTCCGCTGCATTCTTTTGTTGCCTAGTTTTCGCTGTCGCTTGTTGCTTTCGTGCCTTGAGTTGGTTTTCGGATTTGCTTGGGTTTTCTTGAACGGTTTCGATGATTTCATTGCTTTCGTTCTTAGGACTGCACTTCAATTCCGAAAATGGAAAGAGAGGAAGAAGTACTGATCAGCTGTTCGTGTCAATACAGGTGATCCAGCAGTAGGCGTCGCTCAAGCGGACTCCTAAATCACTTCCTTCCTTCCTCCTTCCAACCACTAAAGTGAGTGGCTACCAACCCGATTAGCTAGCCCTTCTTGCTAGTCTTCACATCAAATTCTTGTGTTCATGCTTGCCCCGATCAAACGATACCAAGTAAATAACTAAAAGATATCAAGATAATAAGGGAATAGACTTGGGAAATATTGCTTGTCAAATGAAACTTGTGAACGGTTGCTTACTTACTACATGCTTGCTTATTCAAATGTTTACCATATGCATATACAAATTAGAATGCTTACTTCTTCTTATATAAATATGCTATATGTAGAACACCCTCTGCCATGCATCAATTATTCAGGGAGACTATGCAAAATACATCACACAATGCTACATATCCCCTGATTTTCATTGCCTCAGCTACATAAATGCAAACTTAACACAAACGCCGTTGATCACAGACAACTTGTGCACAAGGCCTCTCGGTTCCTGCGGACGGTCGCTGGGGCACTGGCACCGATCCGATCCGGACGGAACCTCAAGATTAGTCTCTCCCATAGGCGAGATGGCGTGCAGCGATACATGTGCCTCCGTCACCTTAGCCTGAGACTAAGACCGTCCATTATGGCATCAAAGCCAGTGATCCCCTCGTATATTTAAACCTGTTGAAACTAACTTGTGTCTTCTTGACAGGGAAGGCAAGGTAAGTATTATGCAGGTGGTTCAGACGGACAGGTAAATGTCACCGAACGGTGACGGGTCATTTCAATGATTCTATATCTATGTCTTGTTGTAAAATGAACTAAGGCAAGATAGAAACCCACAGTGAATATGCATGCTTCATTAAAACAATGTGTTGACTCGTATAGTTGGGTTAGCTTGCCTTCACCAGTACGTTTCGATGTACTGACCCTCGTGGAAACAGGTTCCCCGCGCTAGGAGAACCAAGCGAGGAGCAGGAGACAAACCCCCATTCCAGTCCAGCTGTAGGCACGCCTCGACCGTGCCACCTTTGACGCATTTTGAAGAAGAAGCCTTTTGAAGAAGAAGCTAGCCACCAAGCAACCATGCAGCTTCGTGGCAAGGCAGTCGTTCCGACCCAAGGTCTTATATTTTGAGTAGTAGTAAAGGATGTAATGTACAGGACTGCTATCTCATTTTGTGTCAACACTTTTGTAAGTCCATAGAGGCAATCCTTATGTCTCAGTTCAAGGAGTTTGTAATAGATGTTCATATTATCAATAAAAGAGAACTTTTCCATGTTCAAATCTGTGTTTCAATTATCTGCGTACTCTGAATATGTGCTCGCTATGCAAAACAAAATACTTAGCCTTGTGCGGTGCGCAACCTAGGCCCGCACGGCGGTCACGCCCGGGGGACGACTATCGATTCCACGGAATCGGGGCGTGACATGCTATAGGACAGAATGGCCTGTGACGCCCTGAACTATACGTTGCATGACATTCCGTACTGAGACCGGGGGGAATGATTCGTGCTAGTTGCATGACATTCCTCGGAACGGCATTCCGGGGCACTGGAACCGTATCGATCCGGAGGGAATGATTCGTGCTAGTTGCGATGCATTTTCGGGGCCTCCAGCAGGGCTTGCTACCCGGGCTGATAGGGCGCGCCGCAAATGCTCGGAATGAGGCCTTGTGCTAGTCACGATGCATTGCGGGACCTCAAGCAGAGCTTGCTACCCGGGCTGATATGGCGCGCTGTTAATGCTTGGAATAAGTCCCTAAGGTGTTGATCACACCAGTAACCACTAAGAAAAGAACACATGCTAATTATTGTCTTGTGCAGATGGTAAACATACTTGTGTTTCGTTGTAGGGAAGGCGTGCGTCGGTTGAGTAAGCAACCGATGCACTTGTTGGAAATGGTGTTATTTTCAATCCTATCAAAACAGGCAACTGATATGAATTGAGTTCACTTGCTTCCTTATAGAAAGATCATCTTAATGCATACTCGCCCCTAATAAGCTAGTGTCGATTTAGTCGAGTGGGTTCACCCCGCTCACCAGTACAAGTTGAGTACTGACCCACGTTGTGGGCAACTATTTCAGGCACTCAGGCGGTGAAACGCTAGTGGAAAGCAAGGAAGGCGTTAGGAGCACCTATATTTTGAAGTATAGCTGGAGTTCGTTCATTTTGGAGGCTTGGACTTTCAATCTATACAAGGGCGTAATGTATGAACGACATGGGCTATCTGATAGAGCGCGTCCTGCATTTTGAGTTATCTTTTGTAATGTAATTCAAGTAGCCGAGGAGGCGCATCAATGTAAACTCTATGTAAATTACTCTGCATCATCAATGAAAAAGCATGTTTCTTCCTGCACTTGTGTTCAATCTTCTATGAATGTGTTTTCTAAATTGTGTTTCAAAATGGGTTCCTATCACTGCACGTCCTTGCCTTGTGCGAGCGCAACTCTAGGCTCGCACGGCATCACGCTCTAGCGAGGACGATTGACCCTTTCGGGATCGGGGCGTGACATATTGGTATCAGAGCACGGCTTTACTTCCTTGGATTTTCAAAAAGATAATATAGGAGTTTGATGCGCCTCTCAATTGAGTTGTGTTTGACGTCCGTTGCATGAGATGAGTCGCCTATACAATGAGCCCATAAATATAAAATCTATCGTTTTTGGAGTGTTGACAAGCTACTCTCTTTTGTAGCAATGCTAAGAAAAACACTGCCGCTGCAAGCAGTGCTCAGCCCATTCAGAGCGACCCAGCAAGTTCTGGAGAATCCGGAGGAGCTGGTTCAATCGATATGTCCGAACGGCTTATGCATCTCATGGAGGTGCAGCAACAACAAGCCGTTACTCAACAGGCGCATATTCAGGCGCAGTTTGCTGCTCAACAAAAGAAGATGGATACCATGATGCAATTGATTGCGTCCTTGGTACCCAGCAACAGGGGAGATACAGTGACGCCTGTCACGCCGGCAGCTGTGGCGGTAGAGGATGAGTCAGAAGAAACAGCTAGGAATACTTGCCGAGCAGGAGAGTTCACTAAAATGTATCCACCAACGTTCAACGGACGAGCAGAACCGGACGTGGTGATGGGATGGATTGCAAAGCTAGAAGGACTCTTCAATTTGGTTGGCATACGAGATTGGTTATGCGGCATGTTGTGACTAGAAGCATCGGATGAGAATGGATCGTTGCACGAGTTGCTCGTGTAGCGATTGTGTTGGATAGAAGTTTGAATTTTGGCTGGGTGTATCGCAGAGAGCGTGGCACGAGTTGCTCCTGTGGCGCATCGGTTGAGCAGGTTTGAGTTTGGCTTGGTAATATCAGGATAGTGTTGCACGAGTTGCTCGTACAACAAATGAGTGGAACCGTTGGGTATTGGGTTGGATTACTTGGAAGAGAGATCGTTGCACGGGTTGCTCGTGTAGCGAAAGTATCAGACGGTTTGAGAATAGTTGAAGTATTGAGAATGGGGTACGGCACAAGTTGCATCGCGAAATTTATGGAAAGAGTTGGATGATTCAGGCATTGGCTGAGTTTTGTGTCAGACTTGAGTTGGGAAGGGCAGGATCACGCATAAGGGATGGTTCGAATGGATTTTGGATTAGTGCAAAGAAATCGTAATGCGAGTAGCGATCTGATTCGGAGTGGTATATAGGATACCACATAGTGAGCAAGGCATTAAAATATTTTGAATAGACATCAATGGGAATTGTCTCAACGGACTCGAGTAACAGGAATACAAGTTGGTTGGTGCACATCGACTGAGTTGGAAAGAATGAAAATGGAGCGAGTATTGAGTTGTGATTCGACAGAATCACCCCGGAATAGTCGGTTTGGGATAGACGCTGGTTGACGCAGAGTAAGCACGAGGGCAACTATATTTCTAAGTGGTATATAGTGCAATTGGAATTTGACTCAGATATTCTTTGATACATTAGACTTGAGAACTCAAGAACGGACTCGTGTAAATGGAAGTATCGTTGGACTTGGGTGATGGACGAGATCGGAATAAAACAGATGGAAAGAGTGTCTGAAAATTGGACATAAATTGTAATTAGTATTGTGACATAAAAGCTGAACTTAAGATTGTGATGGTTAAAAGAGTCAGGACTAAATATCCTTGTAATTTTTTGATAGAAAAATGGAATTTGAAAACAAGGCTTTGTTCGAAAGTTCTAGTTACTAGTATAATGGAAAAGTTCAAAAAATCGACAAAATTTGGGAATAGGGCAAATTTGGAACAAGATAAAAACTGTAGTTTATGTTGTGACATAAAGGATCGACTTTAGATTGTGATGACGACAAAGAACCATGAGCTATTAAAGTCCATGCAACTTTCGTACAAGCATGTTATCAGAAATGGATGGTAAGCGGAGTGAGCTGAAAAATCGAATTGAGACGACGAAAGAGAACAGTGAATATAGAGAGTAGGAAATAATTGAATGACAAAGAGAGGCGGCTAGATAGGAAATGAATGGTTAATCAACTTAAGAATGACTTATTTGTTTGTGAAAGCCGCCTAAGCATATATAAACTATAATTAGTGTTTTGACATAAAAAAATAAACTTAAGATAGCGATAATGGAAAACAGTTTGGAAATAAATGTGCATGTAATTTTTGGAAAGAAAAATGGAATTTGAAAATAAGGTTTTCAGTCAATAGTAAAAAAATGTGAAAAAAAATATTTCAAAATCAAGGCTTTCTTCGAAAGTTCTAGTCATTAGTATAATGATAAAAAAATTGGAAATCAACAAATTTGTAAATAGGTCAAATTTCGAACAAGGTAAAAACTGTACTTTATATTATGACATAAATGATCGACTACAGCTTGTAATGGCGACAAGTCCATGAAATTTTTCTACGAGTGATGTTATAAAAATAGAAGGCGGACGGAGTGAGCTACATAATCGAGAGATGACGAAAGGAGTGAGGATAGGGAGTAGAGGGTAATCGAATGACGAAGAGAGAGACCTTGGTAGGAATGGAAGGATCAATCGTCAACGCAAGGATGACATCTTCGTTGGCAAAAGGCAAAATCACGTATAAACTGTAATTGATGTTGTGATATAAAGGATGAACTTAAGATTGCAATTGTGGTAAAGAGCCAGGATCGAGAAGTCCATGTAATTTTGGGAATAAAAAATATAATTTGAAAACATAAAGGAATAATCTTTAAATAAGAAGTTTTCTTCGAAAGTTCTAGTCATTAGTATAGTAAAAAAAATTTAAAAATTGACAAATTTGGGAATAGGTCAAAATTGGAACAAGGTAAAAATTGTAGTTGAAGTTGTGACATAAATGATCGACTTCAGATTTTGAGAGTGACAAAGAGCCACGAGCTAAAAGTCCATGAAGATTTTGTATGAGTAAAATATGTATTATCAAAAAAAAAAGAATGTGAACGGAGTGAGCTAAATAATTGAAACGAGACGACCAAAGGGACCAGTAAGAATAAAGAGTAGAGAGTAATCGAATAACGAAGAAAGGAGCCTTAGTAAGGAAGGACTCGGTAGGGAGGCTCAGTTAGGAAGGACTCGGTAGGGAAGGAATGACCAATTGTCGACTTAAGGACGACTTCTTTTTTTGCGAAAGCCGTCTAATACTTATGTATAAACTGTAATTAGTGTTGTGACATTAAGGATGAACTTAAGATTGCAATGGTGAAATAGTCGGGAACTATAAATCCGTATAAATTTTTGTTCGACAAATGGACTGAAAAGGGCACTTTACGTTAACTACCCCTATGATCATACTTATTACACTACCACACCTACGTTGAAACTAATTACACGGACCAACCTTATGTTTTATATTTTCTATAGAGAGTTATAACACTAACCACTCCAATGTCTTATTTTTTTATAAAGCAGAGGGGTGGTAAGTGTAATTAGTTTTAAAATAGAGATAGTTTCTGGAATAATAATGAAACATAGGGGTTAATGTATTTATTTCCTTTGAAAATAAGGTTTTCATTCAACAGTATAAAACGTGAATGAAAAATCTTTAAAACAGAATGCTTTCTTATGGAAGATTTTGGAAAATCGACAAAATTGGTAATAGTGCATGTTATCAAAAATGAAAGCCGAGCATAGTAAGCCAAATAATCGAATCGAGGCGACCAAAGGGAACTGTGAGGATAGGGAGTAGAATGTAATTGAATTGCAAAGAGAAACAGCTCGGTAGGGAAGGAATGGTCGATTACCAAATTAATAATGACTTCTTTGTAGCAAAAGCCACCTAAGACTCACGAATAAACTATAACTAGAGTTACAACATAAAAGATCTACTTAAGATTGTGATGGTGGAAATGAGTCGGAAATAAAAAGTCCACATATTTTTGGGGTAGAAAAACAAAATTCGAAAATAAGGTTTTCAGTCAATAATATAAAATGTGGATGAAGAATCTTTAAAGAACAAGGATTCTTCGAAAAGTTCTAGACATTAGTATAATGGAAAAGTTTTGAAAATCGGCAAATTTAAGTATAGGTCAAATTTGAAAGAAGGTAAAAAATCTAGTTGATGTTGTGACATAAAGGATCGCCTTCAGATTACGATGACAAAGTCCCACAAGGTAAAAGACCACGCAATGTTTGTATTAGTAAAGTATGTTATCAAAAATGTCTACAACTTAAGATTGCGATGGTGGAAATGAGTCGGGAATAAAAAGTCCAAGTATTTTTGGGATAGAAAAATGGAATTTGATAATAAAGTTTTTGGTCCATAATATAGAATGTGAAAGAAGAATCTTTAAAGAACAAAGCTTTCTTCGAAAGTTCTAGACATTTGTATAGTTTTGGAAATAGACAAACTTGGGAATAGGTCAAATTTGAAACAAGGTAAAAACTCTAGTTGATATTGTGACATAAAGGATAGGCTTCGTATTATAATGACGACAAAGAGCCACGAGTAAAAGTCCATCCAACGTTTGTAATAGTAAAGTATGTTATGAAAAAATAGACGACAAGCGAGGTGAGGTAAATAAACTAATAAAGGCAACAAATGTAACGTCCCGCAACCGCACGGTGCGTTACGCTGAGTCGGATTGAATAAAACAATAGCTGGTTAACATTTGATTTGTTGGATTTTGGAAAGAAGTATTGATTGAGTTGGTTTCATGTGCAGATGGCTAGCGGAGTTCAATGGGAAACAGGTGTTCGTTCAGAGCAGGAAAAATGTCTTGGACTGAGCTGATCTAAGCAAAGTTTGATATTTGGGTAAGTCGCATAGTTGGGGTAGTATCAGTCGTGATGATCGTTCGGTGCACGAGATATATTTGGAGATGTTCCTAGTGCGGATTCAGAAATAGTTGGATGGATTGAGTTGGAACACGAACTGATTGAGTCGGTGAAAAATCATCATATTTGAGACTAGTGCTCAAGCGAATATGTTGGAATGAAAATCAGGATTGGTTCAATTGGGAGTAAAGAAAATGGATGCCTCGGACATAAAGATACCCTTGTAAATTGTTCAAATTTGCTATCGCAAAGCTCGGCTGAAATGCATGTATTTTAGGGACGCCTTAAATATGTGTACGATCCAAAACTAAGCGATACGAGAAATTCGTATTGAGCTGCTAGGAGGATGTGGGAATTCGGGAATTTGTACGAGCGTTCAGCAGATCGAGATGCAGAGTCAGGATCGTGAGTATGAGAGTTGCATAGAGCAGAGTTATGAGTTGGACAAGCGGTATGTGATAGGAATGAGTACCAGCACGGTTCGTGGACGAACCTGATTCTAAGTGGTATATTATGTAACGCCCCGCAACCGCACGGTGCGTTACGCTGAGTCGGATTGAATAAAACAATAGCTGGTTACATTTGATTTGTTGGATTTTGGGAAGAAGTATTGATTGAGTTGGTTTCATGTGCAGATGGCTAGTGGAGTTCGATGGGAAACAAGTGTTCGTTCAGAGCAGTACTGAGATAGCTGGATTTGGAGCGATAATACCGTCTTCCTTAGTCCGATCGGTCGGATGATTCGGAGAGCACGACCTGCTCGCACGGTCATACCGGTTGAGGAGATCGCGCTTTGCATCGGACCACGGGTTCAAGGGATTGGCCGTATCGATAGGACAGGATGCTTAACGAAATCAAACATTGTGAGTGGTTTGGACCCTTCTTTCCTACTTCTTCACGCCCACATCTATAATGTTTCAAACGTTCACTCGATGATGCCTAGTTGGACGCCTAGGAAATCCTTAGCCACATTGCATGGCAACCACTAAGAAAGGAACATGGGAATTGTAGACTGTTTTTACTATATGCTTGCACACCTTATGAAATTGAGTTGTTTGTAAAGGAAATTAGTTGTTGGTTGCGGCCTGGTGCCTCGGATAGAGTTTGATCCTATGGGATACCAAAAATCGGAACACCGCTTGAGAAAATGTGAACTGTTGCAAAAGGATATATGTTGCTGCTTTACTTCTTTTGTTTATTTCGATGCATTGTACGATAAATGAATTTTTCATGCATTCGCATGGTCTGGGACAACTTGTATACAAGGTTTGGCAATTTCCTCGAAACGGCATTCCGGGGTACTGGAACCGTATCGATCCGGAGGAAAATATTGATTCGTGCTAGTTGCGATGCATTTGTGGGGCCTCCGGCAGGGCTTGCTACCCGAGCTGATAAGGCGCGCCGCAAATGCTCGGAATGAGGCCTCGTGCTAGTCACGATGCATTGCGGGACCTCCAGCAGGGCTTGCTACCCGGACTGATAGGGCGCGTTGTTAATACTTGGAATAAGTCCCTAAGATGTTGATCACACCAGTGACCACTAAGAAAAGAACACATGCTAATTATTGTCTTGTGCATATGGTAAACATACTTGTGTTTTGTTGCAGGGAAGGCGTGCGTCGATTGAGTAAGCAACTGATGCACTTGTTGGATATGGTGTTATTTTCAATCCTATCAAAACAGGCAACTGATATGGATTGAGTTCACTTGCTTCCTTATAGAAAGATCATCTTAATGCATGCTCGCCCCTAATAAGCTAGTGTCGATTTAGTCGAGTGGGTTCATCCCGCTCACCAGTACAAGTTGAGTACTGACCCACGTTGTGGGAAACTATTTCAGGCACTCAGGCGGTGAAACGCTAGTGGAAAGCAAGGGAGGCGTTAGGAGCACCTATATTTTGAAGTATAGCTGGAGTCAGTTCATTTTAGAGGCTTGGACTTTCAATCTATACAAGGGCGTAATGTAAGAACGACGTGGGCTATCTGATGGAGCGTGTCCTGCATTTTGAGTTATCTTTTGTAATGTAATTCAAGTAGTCGAGGAGGCGCATCAATATAAACTCTATGTAAATTACTCTGCATCATCAATGAAAAAGCATGTTTCTTCCTGTACTTGTGTTCAATCTTCTGTGAATGTGTTTTCTAAATTGTGTTTCAAAATGAGTTCCTATCACTGCACGTCCTTGCCTTGTGCGAGCGCAACTCCAGGCTCGCACGGCATCACGCTCCAGCAAGGACGATTGACCCTTTCAGGATCGGGGCGTGACAACCAAAGGGAGAAGTGAGGATAGGGGATAGGGAGTAACCGAATGATGAAGAGAGATGGCTAGGTAGGGGAAGGAATGGCCAATTGTTAATTAAAGGATGACTTCTTCTTTGTTGAAAGCCGCCTAAGACACGTATAAACTGTAATTTATATTGTGAAATAAAAGATGAAGTTGAGATTGTGATAGTGAAAAGGAGTCGGGAACTAAATGTTTATGTAATTTTTTGATAGAAAAATAGAATTTGAAAATAATGTTTTCAGTCACTAGTATAAAAAAAGAAGAATTTTTAAAGAAGAATTCGAAACTTTTAGTCATTAGTATAATGAAATAAAATTGGAAATCGATAAATTTGTGAATAAGTCAAATTTTAAATAAGGTAAAAAAGTTGAAGTGGTGGCATAATTGTGATGGTGACAATGAGCCACGAGCTAAAAATCTATGAATTTTTTGTACGAGTAAAATTATCAAAATTAGAAGACGACAAAAGCGAATCGAGACAACCAAAGTGAATAGTAACGATAGGGAGTAGAGATTTAATCGAATGACGAAGAGAGATGGTAGAGAAGGAAGAGTCAATCATCAACTCAAGGATGACTTATTTGTTGGCGAAAGCCTATATCACTCACATATAAATTGTAACTAGTGTTGTAACACAAATGATTTGCGATGGTCGAAAAGAGTCGGGAACTACAAGTCCATATAATTTTTTGATTAAAAAACGGAAATAAGATTTTCGATCAATAGTTTAAAACCTGAAAGAAGAATCTCTGTGATGGCAACAATGAGCCACGAGCTAAAAATCTATAAAAAATTTGTACGAGTAATATTATCAAATTTAGAAGACGATAAGAGCGAATCGAGACAACCAAAGTGAATAGTAACGATAGGGAGTAGGGATTAATCGAATAACGAAGAGAGATGGTAGAGAAGGAAGAGTTAATCATCAACTCAATGATGACTTATTTGTTGGCGAGCCTATATCACTCAAGTATAAACTGTAACTAGTGTTGTAACACAAATGATTTGCGATGGTCGAAAAGAGTCGGGAACTACAAGTCCATATAATTTTTTGATTAAAATATGGAAATAAGGTTTTCGATCAATAGTTTAAAACCTGAAAGAAGAATCTCTATGATGACGACAATGAGCCACGAGCTAAAAATCTATGAAATTTTTGTACGAGTAATATTATCAAATTTAGAAGACGACAAAAGCGAAAGTCGAATATCGACAAGAGTCGGGAACTACAAGTCAAAATAATTTTTTGATTAAAAAGTGGAAATAAGGTTTTCGATCAATTGTTTAAAACCTTAAAGAAGAATCTTTAAAGTACAAGGCTTTCTTCGAAAGTTCGTCATCAGTATAATGAAAAAGTTTTGGAAATCAATAAATTGGGGAATGTCAAATTTGGAACAAGGTAAATGATCGACTTCAGATTGTGAGAGCCACAACTAAAAGTCCATGCAACATTTGTATGAGTAAACTATGTTATCAAATATGGAAGGCAAAATGTAGTGAGCTAAATAATCGAATTGGGAAGACGACCTAAGGGACAGTAAAGATAGAGAAGCGAGGAATAAAATGACGAAGAGAGGCAGCTTAGTAGGGAAAAGGAATGGTCAATCGATAACTCAAGGATGAAAGTCGAATATCGACAAATTTGAGAATAGTGTATGTAATCAAAAATAAAAGTCGGGCGAAGTAATCTGAATAACTAAATCGAGACGACCAATGGGAGCAGAGTGGATAGGGAGTAATCGAATTACAAAGATAGATGGCTAGGCAGGGAAAGAATGGCCAATCGTCAACTAAAGGAAGCCTTGGTGAAAGCTGCCTAAGACTCACGTATAAGCTGTAATTGTATTGTGACATAAAAGATGAACTTAAGATTACGATGGTGAAAAGGAGTTGGGAACTAAATGTTCGTGTAATTTTTGGATTAGAAAAATGGAATTTGAAAATAAGGTTTTTAGTCACTAGTCTAAAACATGAAAAAAAAAATCTTTCAACAAGAAGGCTTTCTTCGAAAGTTCTAGTCATTAGTATAATGAAACAAAACTAGAAATCGACAAACTTGTGAATAGGTCAAATTTTGAACATGGTAAAAAAAATTGTAGTTGAAGTGGAGGATCGACTTTGGATTGTGATGGCGACAACGAGCTAAAAATCCATGAAATCTTTGTATGAGTAATGTTATCAAAAATAGAAGGCGGCCAGAGTGAACTGAATAATCGAATCGAGACAACCAAAGTGAATAGTGATGATAAGGAGTAGGGATTAATCGAATGACGAAGAGTCAATCATCAACTCAAGGATGATTATTTGTTGGCGAAAGCCACATAAGACAAAAGCCACATAAGACTCACGTATAAACTGTAACTGGTGTTGTGACATAAATGATGAACTTAAGATTGCGATGGTAGAAAAGTGTCGGGAACAAAAAGTTCAGGTGATTTTTTGATAGAAAAATGGAAATAAGGTTTTCATTCAATAGTATAAAACAAGAAAGAAGATTCTTTAAAGAACAAGGCTTTCTACAAAAGTTCTAGTCATTAGTATAATGGAGAAGTTTTGGAAATAGACAAATCTGGGAATAGGTCAAGGTAAAAACTCTAGTTGATGTTGTGACATAAAGGATCGACTTTAGATTAAGATGACGACAAATAGACCCGAGCTAAAAGTCTATGCAGCTTTTGTACGAGTAAAGTATGTTATCAAAAATAAAAGGCAAGCGGGGTGAGGAGAATAATCGAATTGAGGCGGCCAAAAGGAGTACCAAGGATAGGGAGTAATCGAATGACGAAAAGAGATGACTATGTAGGGAAGGAATGATCAATCGTCAACTAAAGAATGACTTTTTTACTGGTGAAAGCCGCCAAAGGATCACATATAAACTATATTTATTGTTGTGACATAAAGGATGAAGTTAATATTGCGATGGTGAAAAGAGACCGGAACTAAATGTCCATGTAATTTTTGGATTGAAAATGGAGTTTGAAAATAAGGTTTTCAGCCAATAATATAAAACCTGAAAGAAAAGCTAAAAGTCAAAATTTGAACAAGGTAAAACTATAGTTGATGTTGTGAAATAAATGATCGACTTCAGATTGTGATGGCGACAAAGAGCCATGAGCTAAAAAAGTCAATAAAATTTTTGTATGAGTAATGTTTATCAAAAATAAAAGGCAAGCGGAGTGAACTGAACAATCGAATCGAGACAATCAAAGGGAGCAGGTGAGGATATGGAGTAGGGTTTAATCGAATGATGAAGAGTGGCGGCTCGGTTGGGAAGGAAGGGTCAATTATCAACTCAAGGATGACTTCTTTGTTGGCAAAAGCCGCCTAAAGAGTAGGAACTAAAAGTCCATGTAATTTTTGGATAAAAAACAGAATTTAAAAATAAGGTTTTCAATTAATAGTATAAAACGTGAAAGAAGAATCATTAAAGAACAAAATTTTCTTCGAAAGTTCTAGTGATAAATATAGTGGAAAAAAATTGAAATCGAGAAATTTGGGAATGTCAAATTTGGAACAAGGAAAAAAAATATAGTTGATGTTGTGACATAAAGTATCAACTTCAGATTGTGATGGAGACAAAGTGCCTTGAGCTAAAAGTCCATCAAAATTTTGTAAGAGTAAATTATGTAATAAAAAAAAGAAGGCGAACAGAATAAACTGAATAATAGAATCGAGACGATCAAACTGAATAGTGAGGATAGAGAGTAATCGAACGACGAAGAGGAGCATCTCGGTCGGGAAGGAATGGCCGATGGTCGACTCTAGTATGACTTCTTTGTCAGCGAAATCGCCTAAGACTCCAGTATAAAGTGTAATTAAAATTGTGACAGTATAAACTTAAGATTGCGATGGTGAATGAGATTTTGGAACTAAAAGTCCATATATTTTTTAGATAGTAAAAATGGAATTTGAGAATAAGGTTTCAGTCAACAATATAAAACGTGAAAGAAGAACCTTAGAAACGCAATTCTTTCTTCGAAAGTTCTAGTCATTAATATAATAGAAAATTTTCGAAAATCATCAAATTTGGGAATAGTGTATGTTATCAAAAATAAAAGTCGAGCGAAGTAAGCAGAATAATCGAATTGAGACGACCAAAGAGAGTAGTAGTAAGAAAAGTGAGTAGGGAGTAATTGAATGACGAAGAGAAGCGTCTTGGTAGGAAAGGATGGTCAACCGTCAACTCAAGGATGACTTCTTTGTTGGCGAAAGCCACCTAAGATTTACGAATAAATAATTAGTGTTGTGACATAAAAGATGAACATAAGATTGCGATGGTGGTAAAAGAGTTGAGAATTAAAAATCCATGTAACATTTGGCTAGAAAATGAAATTTAAAAATAAGGTTTTCGGTCAATAGAGTATAAAACGTGAAAGAAGAATCTTTAATGAACAAGGATTTCTTCAAAAGCTCTAGTCATTAGTACAATGGAAAAGATTTGGAAATCGACAAATTTGATAATAGATCAAATTTCGAACAAGATAAAAACTCTAGCTAATGTTGTGACAAAGAGGATCGACTTCATATTGTGATAACAACAAAGAACCACAAGCTAAAAAGTCCACGCAACTTTCGTACGAATAAAGTATGTTATCAAAAATGAAAGGCAAGCGGAGTGAGCAGAATAATCGAAATAAGGCGACCAAAGGAAGTAGTGAAGATAGGGAATAGGGAGTAATCGAATGATAAAGAGAGACGGTTAGGTAGAGAAGGAATGGCCAATCATAAACTTAAGGTTGTCTTCTTTGTTGGCGAAAGCCTAAGATTGCTATAATGTAAAAGAGCCGAGAACTAAATATCCATGTAATATTTGGATAGAAAACTAGAATTTAAAAATAAGGTCTTTAGTAATAGTATAAAACATGAAAGAAGAATCATTAAACAAAGCTTTCATCGAAAGTTCTAAGTCATTAGTATAGTGATACTATGTTATCAAAAAAGAAGGCGAGCGGAGTGACCAGAATAATCGATTTCAGATGATCAAAGGGAGTAGTGAGGATAGGGACGAAGAGAGGCAGCTCAATAGAGAAAGAATGGTCAATCATCAACTCAAGAATGACTTGTTTGTTGGCAAAAGTAGCCTAAGACTCACTATGTTGTGACAAAAGGATGAACTTAACATTGGAATGGTAGAAAAGAGCCAAGAAATAAAAGTCCATACAATTTTTTGATAGAAAAATGAAATTTGATAACAAGAAGAATCTTTAAAGAACAAGGTTTTCTTCGATAATTCTAGTCATTAATATAAGTGGAAAAAAATTCAAAATCTACAAAATTGGGCTTAATCCATGTAATTTTGTATGAGTATTGTAATAAAAAAGAAGGCAAGCAGAATGAGCTAAATAATCAAATCAAGATGAGGGAGCAGTGAGAGTAGGGAGCAATCGAATGATAAAGAGAGGCAGTTGGATAGGGAAGGAAGGGTCAATCGTAAACTCAAATATGACTTCTCTGTTGGCAAAATTTGCCTAAGACTCATGTTTAAACTACAATTGTTGTTGTGACATAAATGACGAACTTAATATTGCGATGGTGGCAAAACAGCTAGGAACTAAAAGTCAATGTAATTTTTTGACAGAAAAATAGAAATTGAAAATAAGGTTTTCAGTCAATTGTAGAAAACGTGAAAGAAGAATTTTTAAAGAACAAGGTTTTCTTCGAAAGTTCTAGTCATTAGTATAGTGGACTTTTTTTGGAAATCGACAAATTTGGGATATGTCAAATTTTGGAAGGTAAAATTGTAGTTAAGGTTATTACATAAAGAATCGGCTTCAGATTGTGATGACAACACAAAGAGGCACGTGCTAAAAATCTATGTAGTTTTTGCATTAGTAAATTATGTTATTAAAAAAAAGTAAGATGAATAATTGAATCGAGATGACAGTGAGGATAGAGAGTAATCGAACAACGAACAGAGGCAGCTCATTTGGGAAGGAATGGTCGATGCTCAACTCAAGAAAGACTTATAAGACTCAAGTATAAACTGTAATTAGAATTGTGATATAAAGGATGAATTTAAGATTGTGATTGCAAAAGAGAGTCGGGAACTAAAAGTCCATATAATTTTTTGCTAGAAAAATGGAATTTGAAAATAAAGTTTTCAGCCAACAAGTCAACAATATAAAACCGGAAAGAAGAATCTTTAACAAACCATTCTTTCTTCGGAAGTTCTAGTCATTAGTAATAATGGAAACTTTTCGAAAATCGTCAAATTTGGGAATAGTGTATGTTATCAAAAAATGAAAGTCGAGCGAAGTGAGTTGAATAATCGAATCGAGCCAGCCAAAGGGGAAGTAAGGATAGTGAGTAGAGAGTAATCGAATGACGAGACGGCACGGTAGAGAAGGAATGATCAATCATCAACTCAAGGATGACTTCTTTGTTGGCAAAAGCCACCTAAGACTCATGAATAAATTGTAATTAGTGTTGTGAAATAAAAGCTAAACTTAAGATTGCGATGGTTAAAAGAGACAGGACTAAATATACTTGTAATTTTTGGATAGAAAAATGGAATTTGAAAACAAGGTTTTGTTCGAAAGTTCTAGTAACTGGTATAATGGAAAAGTTCGAAAATTCGACAAAATTTGGAATAGGGCAAATTTGGATCAAGATAAAAACTGTAGTTTATGCTGTGACATAAAGGATCAACTTTAGATTGTGATGACGACAAAAAACCATGAGCTATAAAAGTCCATGCAACTTTCTTACAAGCATGTTATCAGAAATGGATGGTAAGCGGAGTGAGCTGAATAATCGAATTGAGAAGACGACCTAAGGGAGCAGTAAGGATAGAGTAGTGAGGAATAAAATGACGAAGAGAGGCAGCTCAGTAATCAAAAATGAAAATCGAGCGGAGTAATCTGAATAACTTAATCGAATGACGAAGAGAGATGGTAGAGAAGGAAGAGTCAATCATCAACTCAATGATGACTTTTTGTTGGCGAAATCCTATATCACTCGCGTATAAACTGTAACTAGTGTTGTAACACAAATGATGAACTTAAGATCGCGATGGTCGAAAAGAGTATGGAACTACAAGTCCATACAATTTTTTGATTAAAAATGGAAATAAGGTTTTTGATCAATAGTTTAAAACCTTAAAGAAGAATCTTTAAAGTACAAGGCTTTCTTCGAAAGTTCGTCATTAGTATAATGAAAAAGTTTTGGAAATCAATAAATTTGGGAATATGTCAAATTTGGAACAAGGTAAATGATCGACTTCAGATTATGAGAGCCGCAACTAAAAGTCCATGCAACATTTGTATGAGTAAAGTATGTTATCAAATATGGAAGGCAAAATTTTGTGAGCTGAATAATCGAATTGGGAAGACGACCTAAGGGAGCAGTAAGGATAGAGTAGCGAGGAATAAAATGACGAAGAGAGGCAGCTCAGTAGGGGAAAGGAATGGTCAATCGATAACTCAAGGATGAAAGTCGAATATCGACAAATTTGAGAATAGTGTATGTAATCAAAAATGAAAGTCGAGCAGAGTAACCTGAATAACTAAATTGAGACGACCAATGGGAGCAGTGAGGATAGGGAGTAATCGAATTACAAAGATAGATGGCTAGGCAGGGAAAGAATGGCCACTCGTCAATTAAAGGAAGCCTTCTTCGTTAGTGAAAGCTGCCTAAGACACACGTATAAACTGTAATTTGTATTGTGACATAAAAGATGAACTTAAGATTACGATGGTGAAAAGGAGTTGGGAACTAAATGTTCGTGTAATTTTTGGATTAGAAAAATAGAATTTGAAAATAAGGTTTTTAGTCACTAGACTAAAACATGAAAACAAAAAAACTTTCAACAAGAAGGCTTTCTTTGAAAGTTCTAGTCATTAGTATAATGAAACAAAACTAGAAATCGACAAACTTGTGAATAGGTCAAATTTTGAACATGGTAAAAAAATTGTAGTTGAAGTGGTGGATCGACTTCGGATTGTGATGGCGACAAAAAGCAACGAGCTAAAAATCCATGAAATTTTTGTATGAGTAATGTTATCAAAAATAGAACGCGACCAGAGTGAACTGAATAATCGAATCGAGACAACCAAAGTGAATAGTGAAGATAAGGAGTAGGGATTAATCGAATGACGAAGAGTAAATCATCAACTCAAGGATGATTATTTGTTGGCGAAAGCCACATAAGACTCACGTATAAACTGTAACCGGTGTTGTGACATAAATGATGAACTTAAGATTGCGATAGTCGAAAAGTTTCGGAAACAAAAAGTTCATGTAATTTTTTGATAGAAAAATGGAAGTAAGGTTTTCATTCAATAGTATAAAACAAGAAAGAAGATTCTTTAAAGTACAAGGCTTTCTACAAAAGTTCTAGTCATTAGTATAATGGAGAAGTTTTGGAAATAGACAAATGTGGGAATAGGTCAAGGTAAAAACTCTAGTTGATGTTGTGACATAAAGGATTGACTTCAGATTAAGATGACGACAAATAGACCCGAGCTAAAAGTCTATGCAGCTTTTGTATGAGTAAAGTATGTTATCAAAAATAAAAGGCAAGCGGGGTGAGGTGAATAATCGAATTGAGGCGGCCAAAGGGAGTAGCAAGGATAGGGAGTAATCGAATGACGAAAAGAGATGACTATGTAGGGAAGGAATGATCAATCGTCAACTAAAGAATAACTTTTTTACTAGTGAAAGCCGCCTAAGGCTCACATATAAACTATAATTATTGTTGTGACATAAAAGATGAAGATAATATTGCGATGGTGAAAAGAGACCGGAACTAAATGTCCATGTAATTTTTGGATTGAAAATGGAGTTTGAAAATAAGGTTTTCAGCCAATAATATAAAACCTAAAAGTCAAAATTTGAACAAGGTAAAACTATAGTTGATGTTTTGAAATAAAGGATCGACTTCAGATTGTGATGGCGACAAAGAGCCATAAGCTAAAAGTCAATGAAATTTTTGTATGAGTAATGTTTATCAAAAATAAACTCAAGGATGACAAGCGGAGTGAACTGGACAATCGAATCGAGACAATCAAAGGGAGCAGGTGAGGATATGGAGTAGGGTTTAATCGAATGATGAAGCGAGGCGGCTCGGTTGGGAAGGAAGGGTCAATTATCAACTCAAGGATGACTTCTTTGTTGGCAAAAGCTGCCTAAAGAGTAGGAACTAAAAGTCCATGCAATTTTTGGATAAAAAACAGAATTTAAAAATAAGGTTTTCAATTAATAGTATAAAACGTGAAAGAAGAATCATTAAAGAACAAGGTTTTCTTCGAAAGTTATAGTGATAAATATAGTGGAAAAAAATTGAAATCGAGAAATTTGGGAATGTCAAATTTGGAACAAGGAAAAAAATGTAGTTGATGTTGTGACATAAAGTATCAACTTCATATTGTGATGGAGACAAAGTGCCTTGAGCTATAAGTCCATCAAAATTTTGTAAGAGTAAATTGTGTTATAAAAAAAAGAAGGCGAACAGAGTAAGCTGAATAATAGAATCGAGACGACCAAACTGAATAGTGAGGATAGAGAGTAATCGAACGACGAAGAGGGGCAGCTCGGTAGGGAAGGAATGGTCGATGGTCGACTCAAGTATGACTTCTTTGTCAGCGAAATCGCCTAAGACTCCAGTATAAATTGTAATTAAAATTGTGACAAAGTATAAACTTAAGATTGCGATGATGAATGAGATTCCAAAATTAAAAGTAAATATATTATTTAGATAGTAAAAATGGAATTTGAGAATAAGGTTTCAGTCAACAATATAAAACGTGAAAGAAGAACCTTTGAAACACAATTCTTTCTTCGAAAGCTCTAGTCATTAATATAATAGAAAATTTTCAAAAATCATCAAATTTGGGAATAGTGTATGTTATCAAAAATGAAAGTCGAGTGAAGTAAGCAGAATAATCGAATTGAGACGACCAAAAAGAGTAGTAAGGAAAGTGAGTAGGGAGTAATTGAATGACGAAGAGAAGCGCCTTGGTAGGAAAGGATGGTCAATCGTCAACTCAAGGATGACTTCTTTGTTGGCGAAAGCCACCTTAGTGCTGTAAAAATAAGGTTTTCGGTCAATAGTAAAAAATATGAAAAAAGAATCTTTAAAGAACAAGTCTTTCTTTAAAAGTTCTAGTCATTACTATAATGAAAAAAAAATTGGAAATCGACAAATTTGTAGGTATGTCAAATTTTCAAGAAGGCAAAAATTGTAATTGATATTGTGACATAAATAATTGACTTCGAGCAACAACAAGCAACGAGTACGAGTGATGTTATCAAAAATAGAATGCGAGCGGAGTGAGCCGAATAATCAAATCGAGACTACCAAACGGTGGAGTGAGGATAAGGAGTTGAGAGTAATCCAATGACGAAGGAAGACAGCTTGGTATGGAAGGAAGGGTCGATCGTCAACTCAAGAATGACTTCTTTGTTGGCGAAAGCCGCCTAAGACTCACGTATAACATGTATTGATGTTGTGACATAAATGATGAACTTAAGATAGCAACTGAATCAAAAAGGCAGAAACTAGAAATTCATGTAATCTTTGGATTGAAAAATAGAATTTGAAAATAAAGTTTTTACTCTATAGTATAAAACAAGATTTTCTTCGAAAGTTCTAGTCATTACTATTAGTGGGGGAAAATTGAAAATTAATAAATTTGGGAATAGGTCAAATTTGGAACAAGGTAAAAATTGTAGTAGAAGTTGTGACATAAATGATCTTTAAAAAACAAGATTTTCTTCGAAAGTTCTAGTCATTACTATTAGTGGGGGGAAATTGATAAATTTGGGAATAGGTCAAATTTGGAACAAGGTAAAAATTGTAGTAGAAGTTGTGACATAAATGATCGAGTTCAGATTCTCATGGTGACAAATAGCCAACTAAAAAACAAGTTTTGTATAAGTATGTTATCAGAAAAAGACGAGCGGAGTGAGCTGAATAATTGAAACGAGACGACCAAAAGGACCAGTAAGGATAGAGAGTAGCGAGTAATCGAATGACGAAGAGAGACGGCTTGGTAGGGAAAGAATGGTCAATTGTCAACTCATGGATGACTTCTTTGTTAGCGAAAGGATGAACGTTAGATAACGACAAACTAAAAGTCCATATAATTTTTGTGACATGAAAGGATGAACTTAAGATTGCAGAGGTTAAAAGATTATTCAGGAACTAAATGTCAATGTAGTTTTTGGATATAAAAATAGAATTTAAAAATAAGGTTTCCAGTCAATAGTTTAAAACATGAAAGAATAATCTTTAAAGAACAAGGCTTTCATCGAAAGTTCTAGTCATTAGTATAATGAAAAAAAATTGGAAATCAACAAATTTATGAATATGTCAAATTTTGAACAAAGTAAAAATTATAGTTGATGTTCAGACATAAAGAATCGACTTATTGTGATGGCGACAAAGAGCCACGAGCTAAAAGTCTATGAATGTTTTGTATGAATAATGTTATCAAAAGTAGAAGCGACTGGAGTGAACTGAATAATCAAATCCAGACAACCAAAGTGAATAGTGACGATAGGGAGTAAGGATAAATTGAATGACGAAGAGAGACAGCTCGGTAGAGAAAGAAGAGTCAATCGCCAACTGATCGATCACATCTTTGTTGTTGAAAGCCGCCTGAGACTCATGTATAAACTGTAATTTGTGTTGTGACATAAATGATGAACTTAAGATTACGATGGTGGAAAAGAGTTGAATACTAATAAAAGTCCATATAATTTTTGGATAGAAAAATGGAATTTGAAAATAAGGTCTTCAGTCAATAGTATAAAACGTGAAAGAAGAATCTTTAAAGAAAAAGGCTTTCTTCGAAACTTGAAGCCATTAGTATAATGGAAAAGTTTTGGAAATCAATAAATTTGGAAAAATGTCAAATTTGGAACAAGGTAAAAACTCTAGTTGATGTTATGCCATAAATGATCGACTTCAAATTGTGACGACAAAGATCCGAGCTAAAAGTCCATGCAGCTTTTGTACGAGTAAAGTATGTTATCAAAAATGGAAGGCAAGCAAGTGAGCTGTATAATCGAATTGAGACGACCAATATGAGTAGTGAGGATAGAGAGTAGGGAGTAATCGAATGACCTACAGAGGCGGCTCGATAGGGAAGGATAGGGAAGGAAGAGTCAATCAATTAGTGTTGTGACATAAATTAGTGTTGTGACATAAAGGATGATCTTAAGATTGTGATGGTGAAAGAGTCGGGAACTAAAAATCGATATAATTTTTTGTTAAAAATGGAGTTTGAAAATAAGGTTTTCGGTCAACAATATAAAATGTGAAAGAAGAATCTTCAAAGCACAACGCTTTCTTCGAAAATTCTCGTCATTAGTGTAAGGAAAATATTTCAAAATTCGCCAAATTTAGGAATAGTATGTCATCAAAAATAAAAGTCAAACGGAGTGAGCCAAATAATCAAATCTAGGCAACCAAAGGGAGCAGCGAGGATATGGAGTAGGGAGCAACCGAAAAACAAAAAGAGACGTATAGGTAGGAAAGGAATGATCAATCATCAACTAAAGGATGACTTCGTTGTTGTGACATAAAGAGTCAGAAACTAAAAGTTCATGTAATTAGTTCCGTGTAAAACATGTAATTGATATTTCGTGTAAATGATGAACTTAATCTCCGAAACTTCTAGTCATTAGTACAGTAGAAAATTTTTGGAAATCGACAAATTTGATATTAGGTCAAATTTGGAACAAGGTAAGAACTATAGTTGATGTTGTGACATAAGGACCGACTTTATATTGTGATGGCGACAAAGAACCACAAACTAAAAGTCCATGCAACATTAAAGTTGCACTAGTAACGTATATTATCAAAAACGGAAGGCAAGCAGAATGAGTTGAATAATCGAATTGAGGCGACCAAACGTAGGAGTGAGAATAGGGAGTAGGGGATAATCGAATGACGAAAATAGACTGTTCAGTAGGGAAAGAATGGTCAATCGACAACTCGAGGATGACTTTGTTGATGAAAGTCGCACAAGACTCGCGTATAACTCTAACAGATGTTGTGACCTAATGGATGAACTTAAGATTGCGATGGTAGCAAAGAACCAGGAACTAAAAGTACATGTAACTTTTGGATACAAAATTAAAATTTGAAAATAAGGTTTTCATAAAACAGGAAAGAAAAATCTATGAAGAACAATATTTTCTTCGAAAGCTCGAGTCATTAGTATAATGAAAAAAAATTGGAGATCAACAAATTTGGATATAGATAAAATTTTGAGGTAAAAAGTATAGTTGATGTTGCGACATAAAGGATCAACTTCAGATTGTGATGGCGACAAAGAGCAATGAGATAAAAGTCCATGAAGCTTTTGTATGAATAAAGTATTTTATAAAAAAATAAAAGCATGCAGAGTGAGCTTAATAATCGAATTGAGACAATTGAGACGACCAAAGGGACCATTGAGGATAGGGAGTAGGGAGTAATCGAATGACAAAGAGAGGCGGCTCGGTAGAGAAGGAATGGTCAATCGTCAACTCATTGATGACTTCTATGTTGGCGAAAGCAGCCTAAGACTTATGAATAAACTGTAATTGATGTTGTAACATAAATGATGAACTTAAAATTGTGATGATGGCAAAGAACCATAAACTCAAAGCCCTTGTAATTTTTGATAGAAAAATATAATTTGAAAATAAATTTTCAATCAATCGTATAAAACATGAAAGAAGAATCTTTAAAGAAAAAGGTTTTCTTTGAAAGCTCTAGCAATTAGTATAGTAGAAAAAATCTAGACATCGACAAATTTGGGAATATGTTAAACTTGAAATAAAGGTAAAAACTCTAGTTGTTGTTGTGACATAAAAGGATCGACTTTAGAATGTAATGGCGACAAAAAGCCACGAGCAAAAGTCCATGCAGCTTTTGTATGAGTAAAGTATGTTGAAAACTCGAAGTCGAGCAGAGTGAACTGAATAATCGAATTGAGGCGACCAAAGGGAGTAGTGAGGATAGGGACTATTGAGTAATCGAATGATGAAGAGAGGCGGATCGGTAGGAAAGGAATGATCAATCGTCAACTCAAGAATGACTTCTTTGTTGGCGAAAATCGCCTAAGTCTAACTTATAAACTGAAGTTGTTGTTGTAAAATAAAAGATGAACTTAAGTTTGTGATGGTGGCAAAAAAAAGTCATGAACTATGTCGATGTAAATTTTGTATAAAAATAGAATTTCAAAATAAGGTTTTCAGTCTAGCATAGAATGTTAAAGAAACAAAATTTAAAGAACAAGATTATCTTCGAAAGTTCTAGACATTAGCATAGTGGAAAAAAAAATCTGGAAATTGACAAATTTTGTAATAGATCAAATTTGGAACAAGAAAAAAAACTCCAGTTGATGTTGTGACACAAAAGATCAACTTTATATTTTGATGGCGACAAAGAGCTACGAGCTAAAAGTCTATTCAGCTTTTGTATGTGTAAAAGTATATTATTAAAAAATAGAAGACAAACGGAGTAAGCTGAATAATTGAATCGAGACAACCAAAGAAAGCAGTGAGGATAGGGAGTAAAGGACTAACCAAATGAAAAAAAAAGCCTCGGTAGGGAATTTTTCGTCAACTCAATGATAACTTTTTGTTGGCGAAAGCCCGCATAAGACTCACGTATAAACTGTAACTAGTGTTGTGACATAATAGATGAACTTAAGATCAAAGAACCAGGAGCTAAAGGTTTTCAGTTAATAGTATAAAATGTGAAAGAATAATCTATAATAAACAAAACTTTACGAGCGGAGTGAGCTGAATAAACGAATTAAGGCAACCAAAGGGAGAAGTGAGGATAGGCAGTAGGGCATAATCGAAAGACGAAAACAGGTGGCTCGGTAGAGAAAGAATGGTGAATCGTCAACTTAATGACGACTTCTTTGTTGGAAAAAGCTACCACAAGCAACGTATAAACTGTAATTGGTATTGTGACATATATGATGAACTTTAAGATTGCGATGGTGGCAAAGAGCTGAGAACTAAAAGTCCATGTAATTTTTTGACATAAGTATAAATTTGATAACAAGGTTTTCAGGTTTTCAATCAATAGTATAAATCATGAAAGAAGAATATTTAAAGAACAAGGTTTTGTTCGAAAACCCTAGTCACCAATATTGTTGAAAATTTTAGAAATCAATAAATTTAGGAATATATCAAATTTGGAACAAGGTAAAAACTTTAGTTGATGTTGTGACAAAAAAGGATCGATTTCATATTGTGTTGGCAACAAAGAGCCACGAGTTATCAAAACTAGAAGGCAAGCGAAGTTAATGTAGTTTTTGTATAAGTAAAGTATGTTATCAAAAATAGAAGACAAATGTAGTTAGTTGAATAATCGAATTAAGACGACCAAAGGGAGTAGTGGGAATAAGGAGGTAGGGAGTAATCGAATTACCAAAAGAATCGGGTTGGTAGGGAAACAATAGTCAATCGTCAATTCAAGGATCATTATTGCTAGCAAAAGCTGCCTAAGACTCGCATACAAACTTAATTTGTGTTGTGACATAAAGGATGATTGCGATGGTGGCAAAAAAGGAACTTGAGAATTTGAATGATAGAAAAATAGAATTTAAAATTAAGGTTTTCAGTCAATAATATAAAACGTGAAAGAAGAAGAATCTTTAAAGAACAAGGTTTTCTTTGAAAGTTCTAATCAGTCATTAGTATAGAGGAAAAAAAAATTGGAAATCAATAAATTTGGGTATATGTCAAATTTTGAACAAAGTAAAAAATTGTAGTTGATGTTGTGGCATAAAGGATCGACTTCAGACTTCAGATTGAGAAGACGACAAAGAACCACGAGCTAAAAGTCCATGCAGTTTTATACGAGTGAAGTATGTTATCAAAAATAGAAGGCACGCAAAGTGAGTTGAATAATCAAATTGGGGCAACCAAATGGAACAGTAAGAATAAGGAGAGAGGTGGCTTGGAAGGGAAGGAATAGTCAATCGTCAACTCAAGGATGACTTCTTCAAAAGACTCGTGTATAAATTCTAACTGATTTTGTGACATAATAGATGAACTTACGATTGTGATTGTGGCGAAGAACGAGGAACTAAAAGTCAATGTAAAAAAATAGAACTTAAAAATAAGGCTTTTAGTCAATCAATAGTATCAAACGTGAAAAAAAATCTTTAAAGAACAAGATTTTGTCATTAGAATAGTAGTGGGAAAAATTCGAAATCAACAAATTTGGTAATATATCAAATTTAGTTGATGTTGCGACGTAAATGATCGACTTCAAATTGTGATTGCGACTAAGAGTCATGAGTTAAAAGTCCATGAATCTTTTTTATGATTAAAGTATGTTATAAAAATGGAAGCCATGTGGAATGAGCTGAAAAATCAAATTGAGACGACCAAAGGGAGCAATGAGGATAAGGACTATAGGGAGTAATCGAAGAGAGGCGGCTCGGTAGGGAAGGAGTGGTCAATCGTCAAGTCATGGATGAATTCTTTATTGGCGAAAGCCTCTAAGACTTACGTATAAACTGTAATTGGTGTTGTGACATAAATGATGAATATTGTGATGCTGACAAGGAGCCAGAAATTAGAAGTCCACGTAATTTTTGGATAGAAATAAAATTTGCAAATAAGGTTTTTCGTCAATAGTACAAAACGTGAAAGAAGAATCATTTAAAGAACAAGGGTTTCTTCGAAATCTCCAGAAGTGGAAAAAAATTATACGTCGACAAATTTGAAAATAGGTCAAATTTGAAACAAGGCAAAAGCTATAGTTGATGTAGTCTCACATAAAGGATCAACTTCATATTGTAATTGCAATGGAGCCACGAGCTAAAAGTCCATGCAGCTTTTGTACGAGTAAAGTGTGTTATCAAAAAAAGACGAGTGGTGTGAGTTGAATAATCGAATCGAGATGACCAAAGGGAGTTAGTGATGATAGAGAGTAAGGAGTAATTGAATGACGAAAAGAGACAGTCTTCTAGTAGGGAAGGAATAGACAATCGTCAACTCAATGATGACTTCTTTGTTGGTAAAGCTGCCTAAGACTCATGTATAAACTGTAATTAGTGTGGTGACATAAAGGATGAACGTAAAATTGCAATGGTGCCACAAACTAAAAGTTTGATATAATTTATTTTTGATAAAGGGTGAACGTAAGATTGTGCTTGCGCTGGTGGAAAAGAGGCCACGAACTAAAAGTCTAATGTAATTTTTTGATAGAAAAATAAAGTTTGAAAATAAAGGTTGTTAGTCAAAAGTATAAAACGTGAAAGAAGAATATTTAAACAACAAGGTTTTCTTTGAAAGTTCTAGGCTATAGTGAAAAAATTATGTAAATCAGAAAATTTGGGAATAGGTCAAATTTGGAACAAAACAAAACTCTAGTTGATGTTGTGACACAAAGGCCCGACTTCATATTGTGATGGCAACAGAGTCACGAGCTAAAAGTCCATGTAGCCTTTGTATGAGTAAAATATGTTCTCAGAAGAAAGAAGAAAAAACGAACGAAATGAATTGAATAATCGAATCGAGACTACCAAAGGGAGCAATGAGGATAGAAAGTAGGGAATAATCGAATGACAAAAAGGAGTGTCTCGATAGGGAGGGAATGGTCAATCTTCAACTTAAGAATGACTTCTTTGTTGGCTAAAGCCGCCAAAGCCTAATACTCATGTATAAATTGCAATTAGTGTTGTGGCATAAAAGATGAACGTATGATTGTGTTGGTGGAAAAGAGCCAAGAACTAAAAGTCGAATGTAATTTTTTGATAGAAAAATAAAGTTTGAAAATAAGGTTGTTAGTCTATAGTACAAAACGTGAAAGAAGAATCTTTAAAGAACAAAGTTTTCTTTGAAAGTTCTAGACTTTAGTATAGCAAATATTTTATGGAAATAGACAAATTTGGGAATAGGTCAAACTTGGAACAAGGTAAAAACTCTAATTGATGTTGTGACATAAAGACTCGACTTCAGATTGTGATGGCGATAGAGCCACGAGATAAAAGTGCATGTAACTTATGCACGAGTAAAGTATATTATCAAAAAAAAAGACGAGCAAAGTAAGCTAAATAATAAAATCGAGGCAACCAAAAGGGAGTAGTGGGGATAGGGAGTATAGAGTAATCGAATGACGAAGAGAAGCGACTCAATAGGGAAGGATTAATGGTCAATTATAAACTCAAGGATGATTTCTTTGTTGGCAGAAGCCGCAGAAGCCGCAAAAGACTCACGTATAAACTATCTGTAACTAATGTTGTGACATAATGGATAAAACTTAAGAATAGGAGTGTATACGTCCGGAACGGACTCGAACAACCTCATGCTCAAGTTCGTACCGAAATTGAACTCGGACGGACCCAAGCCCGGCTTGGTCCAGATCGGACCCAAATATTGTTGTTCATGTCCGGTCCGTTAGAAATTAACTAGGTTCGGGTTTGGCTCAATAGACTTGTTCTGACGGATCGGACTCGGACCGGACATTGGCTATGTGCTGGTGGTTGAAATTTGGAAAGGGAGCTTGGATTGCAGGATTGGGGGAAAATTGAAGAACAATCAATAGGAAGAACGGTTAAGTGTGTCAGTGGTGTAAGAGCCTAAGAATCGAGATGGGTACAAAAAAGACCAAAAACTTAAAACAAAATTTTAATAAAAGGAGAATATTTTTTTTCAAGTTTAAAAATACATGACATTAAAAAATGAATTTTGTTTAAAAAAAAGAGATCCGAAGACGAAATACACTAGGAAAAAGACTTGAGAATTGAAATAGAGTAAAAAGAATCAAAAAGTCGAAGGGAGAACATACCCACTAAGAAAGATCATGTACATTTTAGGGACGGGTATACACATGCCATGAGATACTGATCGACGGATACACTCTCACACATCGTGAGTAAAATTATTCGGATATAGATCAACTCAATAGATGCACTAGATTGTTTAATAATCCAACTCAAACACTGAAAACATAATGGGAATAACTAGTGTGGACCATTGTAACTTTCTTGATAAATTATTGAAATTATAATCAATGGAGACTATGTCAATTTGGTAAAGCCGCATTAGAGATCTAGTTCATTTAGGACTACTTAACATATGCTAGGAACCAATATCATTGAAGAACTTGAAAGTCCTAATTATAAGGCCATTAGCAATGATCTGCAGACTATTAATAGGCTGGAATGCTGGTTAAGGATTCATCCATTAATAACAATACTCTTTTGAAGAGATAATTGTTTTCATTTATTTCTAGCACAACTTCTTCCTTCTTGCCTCTACCTCTCTAGCTAGGAGAATGATCTTGATTTAGTTATTTTGGTTTCCTTCTTTTGGTGACCAATACAATGGTGGGTAGTTATGGTCAGTCAGACTTAATATCCAAAATAAAAAAGCAAATCTCTATGATGAATAACCCCAGAAGCAAAACATTAAGTGGAAAAGAAAAAATAAGCACCAACAGCATATATGCAAACTGAGTTTGAGAATACACGAGCAGCTATCATTAGAAAAGAATAAATTAAATTCTAGGAGCAATAATTCAGAGAAGGAGCAATAATTAGAAGCAACCTACCGAAAGCAATCAATTAGAAATTTGTTCGTCCAAGTATTACCTCCGTAGAGAAGTTGGTGGCTGCTCCAACATTAGGACGCCGCTCCACAGCTGCCCCAACATCATACGTACCAGGTACCAGCACAAGGCCATTGGGAGGCAGATGACGGCCCAGGATTTCTACTCCACTCATGATCATCCGTTGCTTGAGAGTAGCCGTCATTAGAAAGAAAAAAATTAACTTAAATTGAATTACACTAGAAATTAGAACCAACCTATTAAAACCAATTAGACATATAGTTTACCTCTCTTATGTTCCGCCTATCGATCTTCTCCTGTGCGAGAAATTGGTAGCTGTGCATTGGTCACGTCGCTGCCTCGACGATCATCTGCATCAGCATAGTGGCAACTGAGAGGCAATGGAGAGAGACAGAGGAGGCAGAGCATCGCTGGTTTGGTCGTTGGGTTAGGAGGATGGGGGTGGTGCCGAAGGAGAGGACAGAGGCGTTGGGGAGGAGAGCATCTGCGGTCCGGTCATTGTGGGAGGAGGAGCAGCAGCAGTCTGGAGGAGGAAGAGGAATGGAAGCTAGCGTTATATCGAAAAATACACTAAAAGGTCATACTTTCTATATGAATAGGGAATCATGTGATGACAGGCAACCTATACAATAACTAGATTATATGAGCTCTTCTCTAGACAAAACTGGGTCATATACAGAGCACAAATCTCCTGAAGGCATGACCAAACCTTGGGAACTGGCTACAAACCAACTGACAACCTTTTCTGACAGCGTCGTGTTCAAAACAGAATCAAATCTCGGCACTAGAACATTTGTCGGTCATTTATCAGTGATGTATAGCAGACAAGACTTCCAATTGAGATTTAGCACTATCGTTTAGCAAAAAAAGGTATTGTTTGTAACAACCAATCTATTAAAGTTACTCTCCTACATTATCATTACTTTTTTCCATATTGAAATAGGATGACACACTGAGCACAAAAGGAAGATCTTTATTATTTTCAAGTTTTTTAATCCAGATTTTGGATCTCTTCTTGATCTATAATGGATATCAGTATTAGGAAAGATTATTAGGTGTTCTGATCAATGTCTAATTTGGGAATGAATGTCGTGCCACGCCAGTATGTACACTACATGATAAGTAGATTTTAAAATGCATATTTGATTAATCTCAACTTTGTTAACACAAGGATTATAGAAAGTTGTCGAAGAAAATGTTTCTATCTGGACTACATTGTTGCTGTGAGAGGCCAATTTGTCTATATAAGAGTAGATATCAGCCTCTTTGACCCATTTGTCAGTTGAGTACTTCTCTGCACTGACCAAGTAGTGCTCTCAACCTCCCATTGACCATCTAGCTTGAAAACTATTTTCATGCACCATGCCACCAATCATGAAGAAAGTTTGAGTTCGCAAATACATTCATTTTAAATTGAATTTTGCAACAACAACAAAAAATTGCTGATGAGATTTTAAACAACGCTTAGGCCAATTTCCTGTCACTCTACACTTTCAATCAAAGAGTACGAATTTTAAAGTCGTCACATTGCTAAAACCTATTTAGGTAGTCACCTATCTTGCACAAATACTGACAGAGATACAGGTAGTTACAGAACACAATATAAATCCTTGGACAATTTCTTGTGGTGGCGCTGGTGGTAAGATGGTTCCTCTCTACTTTTGGTTAATTTTGAATTCCTAATTTCAAAATGTCATGCTAAAAATAACATTATACACTCATTTATATGTTGAGCAACTGTATCACAAAACAGACCCATAATTTTAAAATGTCCTGCTAAAAATAACATGACACTCATGTATACGTTGAGCAACTTTATCATATATAGATGTTTAAAGAAGTGATGAGAACCTAACACAGCAACGCTACACACATATAGAAACGATTTCAGTTGGCATTCATTTGGCTGGTTCCAAAACAGACCCAAAATTTCAAAATGTCTTGCTAAAAATAACATTAGACAGTCATGAATAGATGTTTAAAGAAGTGATGGTAATCTAACACTACACACACAAGGAAAAGATTTCAGTACTTGGCATTCATGTGCCTGGTTCCAAAACAGACCCAATACGTGAAAGAAAGAAAAAAAAGTCGATACAACTTGTAGTTAGTTGATACATGGCCAGCACAGATTGATAAATGGCTGATAATGAAGCATAGTCGAAGAAAATGGTGTGTGTCGTGTCGGATCTTGATGTTCGGATTTTTGCACTCGAAATCCAACCCGACGTCAACGATAGCAAAGCTGATGGCGATGATCTCAAACTTATAATATTTGGGAGAGAAAGCGAATATGAGAAAAATTAGGGGTGGAACTCTTTTCCAAATTAATTTCAAGTCGGTCTCTCCTTATTTTTCATGTTCAAAACAAAGCCTAATTCGTAGGAAAAAGGAAATTACAAATAATGAAAGAGAAGTAACAAAAATGGAAATTATACCTATTAATAGCGGTCGAAGACCAGAACAATCAACGGTCTCCCCCTCCCAGTCGATCTCCACCCCGTCCTATTAATAGCGGTCGAAGTAACCAAAATGCTTTTAAAAAAAGGAAAAAGAAGAAAAAAAATTATAAAAAAAAGAAAAATCAAACAAAAAAGAATTTTTTTTTAAATAAAATAATATAAAAGGAAGAAAAAAACCCAAAAAGGAAAAACAAAAACAAAAAAATATTAAAAACAAATGAAAAAAGATTTTAAACAAAGAGAGGGAGAGAGAGAGAAACTTCAAAAAAGTATAGAAAAATATATTTATTTTTTTCAAAATGAAAATTAATTTAAAAGAAAAGAAAAAAAGTAACAAAATAAATAAATAAATCTTAAATACAAATGAAAAAAAAAAAAGTATAGGAAAAAAAACAAAAAGTTTTATCCGGAGAAAAATAAATATACCCATATATTCTTAAGGGATATGATTTTTATGTTTTGTGGATAAATTATTTATCCGGACATTCACAATTTTCAGAAATAAACTTTTATAAGCCAAATCAAACAAGGAAATAAAATTTTCATGCAAAATTTGTCCGGGAAGAAATATAAAATCTGCGTACCAAACTTCCTCTAATTTAGATTTAGCATTAAAAAATATTGTTTGTAACAACCAATATATTAAAGTTTCTGCCCTACATTATGGTCGATTTTTTCCATATAAAAAAACAGGATCACATATTTGAGCACAAATACGATAGTGGACCAATATTTTTCAAATTTGGAAGTGAATTTGCAACAATTACAACGGAAACTTGACGAACTAAAAGTTAATCAATTATTTGTTGTTCTGCTATATCTTGAAAGTTTTTTTTTTTTGCTTTCGACCTTCTATTGTACAATTATTGTCAAAGAAGTGAATGACATAAATATTTGGCTTAATTTGAAGATATAACCAACATGTATTTTAAATATAAATATTTGTTTAATATGAAAGCAACACAAGTACGCTAATTATGTTCATGTTGCCTATTGTTGTTGTGTTCAAGTATCATATATATATATATATATATATATATATATATATATATATATATATATATATAGTGTGTGTGTGTGTGTGGGGGGGGGGGGGGGGGGGGGGGGGGGGGTGGGGGTGGATGTTATTGAATGCACCCATGTTTTCATTCTATTTACTTCTTTATTATCTTTACGAGTTTTGATCATCTTAATATTTTTTTCTAAAAATTAACCTATTAGTCTACCTCCACAACTAATTTTTTTATAGATAATAATGTCTAATTTAATTAGTTTAAAATGTAAAGCTGATAGTCCACTCTTAAAAATAATCTAATCAATTTACACCTACATAAAGCTGATAAACATGTTTTAAAATATTTTAAAAGCGAAGTTGATAAACATGGACATGTTTTAAAATATTTTAAATGTAAAGTTGATAGACATGTTCATATTTTAAATATATTTATGTAAATAGGCGATTATGTAAAGTTGATAGACATGTTTACTCCTACGTAAAGCTAATGTAATCGGTTACTTCTACATAAAGATGTTTAAAATTAATCAAACATATTTTTACATACATTTACAAAAAATTAATCAGGTTACTTCTCTTCATCATATTACATAAAGATAAGCATGTCTATCTAATATATTTTTTTCTTTTTTAGAGAACGATATAATTATTCATAATTTTTGTCCTTAAACAAATTTTTTTTTTCTAAACTTTCTCTTCATCCAATTTTCTAATCGCAATTTTCAATAAAAAGTAACATGTAGAAATTTTCTACCAATGGTGAAGATGAGGATAATCTTGGAGAAGATGACCAATGGTTGTATAAAACTTTGGAAGCTAAAAAATATAGAAGTATTATGGACGAAGGTGACGCTGATTAAAAAAATTCATAGATGAAAGTGGTTTGATCAATCTGAACATCCAAATGAATCAAACCCTAGTTTTCTATCAGGTACGTTTCTATTGCTACATGCATGAATTCATACTGCTAGCAATATCAAGCATTTAGTACCACTGACTCGTTAGTTAATACAACAAGAGATATAAATAAATTATTTCGTACAGGCTACCGGTGCAAGTTTATTTTTATTTTTTCTCTCCCCTTTCTTTCTCTCCATTTTATATTCAACTTTGCTAAATAGTTTTATTTTCTTTGTCAGTCCAATATTATTTTCTATATTGCTAAATAAGTTTAGTGATTATTTAGGATGCTAAGCATGTTGATATGTTTTTTCTTTCCATTTTTATATTCAACTTTGCTTATAAATAGTTTTATTTTCTTTGTCTCTCCAATATTACTTTCTATATTGCTAAATAAGTTTAGTGATTATTTAGGATGCTATAAGCATGTTGATATGTTGAGTTCATAACAAATATTTGGTAGGAAAAATTTTAGTATTTAATAAATTATAGAATATATATAGGGGGTAAAGAGAAAGAAGGTAAACTAAAAAAAAATTAAAGGCAAACTTAATAAAGTTATAAAAAAAAAGAGGTAAACAGAATGAAAATATGGGTGCATTTAGCAACATCCATATACATGATGTATTCTCACAGCATTACTATAAATACATGTTCAAGTTAAAGCTAGAATATGAAAGGATACAAGATTTAACTTTGAATGTTGCATAACATTTTAAAAATAAAATAAAAGACATAATAGAAATAATATCCCTCATAGTAAATTCATGTGCAACGTAAAAGTTTGTATTACACTTAACAAACAAGAATATTACTAAAATTTAAATAAAAATTTAAATCATATTAAAATATTTTAAATAAGATTTGAATATATTTTAATTATTATTTGATCTAAAGATATTTTTTAAATTTTGGATATGAAAGAGAATGGCCAATTGTGAAGAGAGACGGTTTGATAGGAAAGGAATGGTCAATTATAAACTCAATGATGACTTCTTTGTTGGCGAAAGTCGTCTAAGTCTCACGTATAAATTATAATTAGTGTTGTGACTACAATGGTGAAAGAGCATCGGGAACTATAAATTCATATAATTTTTTTTTAGAAAAATGGACTTTGAAAATAAAGTTTTCATTCAATAGTATAAAACATGAAAGAAGAATCTTTAAAACACAGTACTTTCTTATTAAAAAATTTCAAAATTTGACAAATTTGGGAATAGTATGCATTAACAAAAATGAAAGTCAAGTGGAGTAAGCTGTATAATCGAATCGAGACGACCAAAGAGAGCTGTGAGAATAAAGAGTAATTCAATGACGAAGAGAGCCGGCTCGGTAAGGAAGAAATGACCAATCGTTAAATCAAGGATGAACTTAATAATAAACTGTAATTAGAGTTGCGACATAAAGGATGAACTTAAGATTGCGATTGTGGAAATGAGTCGGGAATAAAAAGTCACATAATTTTGGGATAGAAAAATGGAATTCGAAAATAAGGTTTTCAGTCAATAGTTTTTTTTCAAAAGAATAATCTTTGAAGATGGCTTTCTTCGAAAGTCCTAGACTAATGTATAATTGAAAAAATTTGGAAATCGACAAATTTGGGAATATGTCAAATTTGGAACAAGCTAAAAGCTCTAGTTGATGTTGTGAAATAAAGGATCAGTTTTTCAGATTATGAAGACAAAGAGCCACGAGCTAGAAGTCCATGCAACATTTGTATTAGTGTAGTATATTATCAAAAATGGACGACAAACGAGGTGAGGTTAATAATCGAATTGAGCCGACCAAAGGGAACGGTGAGGATAGGGAGTAGGGAGTAACTGAATGACGAAGAGAGACGGCTAGCTAGGGAAGGAATGGTCAATCGTCAACTAAAGGATACTTTCTTTGTTGTAGACAGCCGCCTAAGACTCATGTATAAACTATAATTTGTTTGTGACATGAAAGGTTGATCTTAAGATTCCGAAGGTTAAAAGAATCGAGAACTAAATGTCCATGTAATTTTTGGATATAAAAGCACAACTTAAAAATCTAAATTAAAATATATTCAGCATTCAAATTGTATTTAAACTAATTATATGATATTATCTAAACATATATCCAACGTTCGACAATTATATCTATAAAAAAATTAATTCAAATATATTCAAATCATATTTAAACTATATTTTTAATATAGGAGGGTATCATCTCTATGGCTCTCATCATCTCTCCCAACTCTTTGTACTTTGGCTCATTGATTCTCATTACAAACGCTACACCACGCCACTGTGACCATGCTACACCCAGCCACCTTCGTACGGATGAAAAGAAATCGATTCTCGTTTCACATATAAACCCACCTCGAGACCTACGCCTTCACTATTGTCGTCGCTGGCCCTGAGCTTTCCCTGATTGTGTATTCCGCCAACATCGGACACACGATCCATTGTAGTCGTTGACCGTGAGCTTTCCTCGACCGTGTAACGTCCCGTTCGTCCCGTTCCCCCTATTCGGGGAGCGCGGCTAAGATATGCTTGGTACCGTTCGATCGGGACAGATTGAATCAAGATCCTTTCCTCGTTATGGATTGGCTTCTTCGGAATCAGGTCCCATAATCAATGGATCGTGCCTCAAGGAAGGACTCGGCGGCAGAGTAGAGAGAGGCCTTTCCGTTGTGTTGGTTTTCCTTGCCCGTTTTCGATTGCCGTTTGGTTGCGTTCTTGTTGGTTTTAGGACTTGCGTTTTCTTGAACGGTTTCGATGGACTTCATTGTTTTCGTTCTTAGGATTTCGCATTTCGTATCGAGCCTTGGAGACCGAAGCAGGAGGTATTGATCATCCGTTGGTGCGTGCAGGTGATCGTGTAGACAACGTGCGAGCGGAGTCTTAGAGATCTTTCCTTCTTCTTCCTATTCAACAAACTTGTGAGTGGCTCTATTTCGATAAGCACCTTCTTTCCAAGGGCTCCGTTCTTAATAAAATTGACTCAGTTGTGCATTCAATCAAACGACACCAATTAAGTAATAAGTTGGATAACAAGATAAGATAAGAAGTAGGCTTGGAACACCCATTGCTTGTCATACAAAACCTTGCATAAATTCATTGATGCATGCATGTTCGTTGGATGTTTAATGGGTTGGTATTTATTGATAGTTCAAAGTGCTCTTCTATAAGTTCAAGGTGTTCTTCTATAAACTGCTGCATGTTATTTCATATAACTGTTGGTTGATTGTGATAGTACAGTAAAGCAGTTTCGTACATGATGTTCTTTAAATCGCTAGTAAGTAAATCTATGAAGTTCAGTTCATAGAAATGGTCATGGAAATTCTTGTGCACAAGGGATCCAGGTTCCTGCGAGCGGTTACCGGGGCACCGGGCCGTTTCGACCCGGGCGGAATCTACTTTCTTAGTCGTGCTAAAATGAGTTAGCACAGGGAGCGGGGAATTGTAGCGGGGCTAGCTACCCGCGCTGCAAGCGTCGCCGCCAGCCCAGACTAAACCCATGATGGCTCCTAAACAACAAAGAAAGATGTTGTGTATATTTAAACTGTGCAGACTAACTATGTCTTCGTGACAGGGAAGGCTATGGTAAGTTGTACAGGTGGTTCAGACGGTACAGGTAAAGTCACCGAACGGTGGCATGTGGAGTTATGTTATTTTGTTCTTGCATACCTGCTAAATGAATCTGATCTAGGCAAGAATAGAAAGTCACATAAACACATAAATGTTGCATGTTCATTTAAAACTCATCTAAAGAGCTTGGTAAAGTTGAGCAGCTAGCCTTCACCAGTACTTTTCGAAGTACTGACCCTCGTTGTAGCAGGTTCCCCGGCGCAAAGTAACGCGGCGAGGAGCTGAAAATCTCCCCAAGCTTTTGGGATTCTTGGCGGGTCGTGGCCAAGACTTTGGAGGCTCAAGCTAGAAGCCTTCCCCTCTCTCTCCGTTGCGGAATTAACGCTAAGGCGATGGTGCTTACTCGCACCCAAGGAGTTTTGTGTTTTGAAACTATGTAAAGGGACATAATGTATGGGTCGGCTATCTCATTTTGCGTCCAAGTTTGTAAGCCCGTGGGGCATTTTATACCTTTGAGTCAAGCAATGTAACAAGATGTTCATTATAAATAAAAGAGAAACTTTTCTATGCCTCAACCTTGTGTTATCTTATTTGTCTACTCTGTTGCATTGATCTAAAGAATATCCTTATGCCTAAGGCCTCGTGCACGCGTGCCCTACGCGTGCACGGCATCACGCCCCCTGGGACGATTATCGGTTAGCCGAAGTCGGGGCGTGACAGACCGTAGTTTCACCAACATCACACACACGACGCAGACCCGACACCAATGGCCTTATCCTCGTCAAACACTTGTCGTCGCTGACCGTGAGCTTTCCCCTACCGTAGATTCCACCAACATCGGACACACAACCCATTGTCGTCATTGACCATGAACTTTACGTCGTTAACCATGAGCTTTTTCCAATCGTAGTTTCACCAGCATCAGACACGACGCAGGTCCGACACCAACGACCTTGTAGTCGTCAAACACCGTCCTGAGATGAAAAAAATTGACACTCTTCTCACATATAAACCCACCGCGAGACCCGCGACATCACCGTTGTCATTGCTGGTCGTGAGCTTTTTTCGACCATAGACTCCGCCAACATCGGACACACGATACATTGTCGTGTTGACAGTGAGCTTTCCTTGACAGTAGTTTCCGACAACATTGGGCACATGATGCAGGCCCGACACCAACGGCCTTGTCCTCGTCAAACGCTTGTCGTCGCTAACAGTTGGCTTTTTCCGACCGTAGATTCCGCCAACATCGGACACACAACTCATTGTCGTTGTTCACCGTGAGCTTTTTCGACCATAGTTTCACAAGGATTGATCTGACAAACACCGATGTCGTCTATTCCTACACCATTCCTACACAAGACGTCAATCCAAGACAACTTTGAACTTACCCTAAACAGGTCCAAACTAAACGTATTCAAATTGAGTCTAAATACATTGTACTGGTGTATTGCATAATTATAAGTTAGTAAAGTATAAACTATATAATAAAATATGCATATGAATTTTTTAAATGAAAATATGTCAAAATTCGAAGACAAATTTTGTTAGGGTGGAGGAGTATTCCAATTCTCTAAAACGATCCCAAATTCAAAACATAAACATTGGGATGAAGGTGATTCCCAATTTCCTAACAAATCTATTCTACTATATAATGCCAAAAGTAGGCTTCACCGTGGAAGTTTTCTTCCCAAAAATGCCCTTCAATATATTTACTAATTAAAAGAATATCTATTCTACTATATAATGCCAAAAGTAGGCTTCACCGTGGAAGTTTTCTTCCCAAAAATGCCCTTCAATATATTTACTAATTAAAAGAATACCTACAATAAATTCCACTGATAACCATTTAAGAGATTCATTAATGTATTACGGAAATCGAAGGGTTCATACTACTTGCTAAATCTTCTAAGATGTTCCCACGAAATTTGAAGGGTTGAATTCTTAACCTATATAATTAAAAATAACAAAGTTAAATCAACTCATCAACATCATCCACTCCTAGATACGTGCAAAGCACGTGCATATATACTAGTATAATAAAAGAATTTTTATTAAAAGGCTGTGAATTTGGAGAACCAAGATGGAGATCAATTTTCCACGCCGCTCTCTGATCACCGTGGACTAACTCTGTCTACCACCGAGTACTGACTCCGCCTCCAACGATGACAACAACTCCAACGTGAGATCTCACTCCGCCTACAACGATGACAACAACTCCAACATGCGATCATCGGAGGATGGCCTAGATAATAACCACGACGAAGTATAGGTGGCTCCACCAACCGAGCACCTGTTGTGACTTGAGTGCTACGACGGAGGAAACGGTCACAACATTTGTTCCGTTGCTAGCTCGATTACTAATATTAAACGCGATTTCTAAAGAGAATTTAATTTAATAGCAATCTTTTTGATTTTCTCCTATATCTCAATCATTATTTATAAAAAGAAAATAGAAATAAGAAATATTGTTGTTATATATATATATATATATATATATATATATATATATATATATATATATAAAAGAAAGATTTATTGGTGAAAAATTGGAACCCGTCCATAAAATAAGTACATAACACACACACCTAGTGTGATGGACTTGTCATGTTAAACACACATGTACTAAAGTGTCAGGCTTGTTCGAGCCTTGTTTTTATTTTATGATCGAGTCTAATATTAAAAAATGGGAATTACAAGAATGGTGGTAAAGACACGAATTTTTTTATCCCTACCAACTCAAAAATTGTCTTTGTATCTAAAGTGTTATGATGAAGATGATGATGATTATGGATCGTATTTTTCAATTTTAGAATGGTGAAAAAGACACAAAAAAACTTATCGCATACTTTATTCTTTAGCACGTGATCTTCTATTGGACCCGGAGTCTACAATAGCATCAGAATCTTATTTTAGTAACAGATTCAACAATGCTAAGCAAGAAGAGAACCATGATGCTGCCGGATATTTTGGATGTCTACGTTTGCGTTCAAAAATTGATTCATGCCGAAAAACGGACTCAGAAACTTTGGGTCTGCTTGGTAATGGTGTTTTCATCGGTTTTGGGATATTTTTGAACCGACCGTTTATGAAAACCTCTGCTTGGTAATTTTTATGAGGCACTGGTTTTGATCGGCTCAAAAATCCCCCAAAATCGGTGTAATATATTTTTGGGTGGCTTTATAAATACCCCAAATTAGTGGGTTTTGAGGGGGTTTTATTATTTTATTTCATTCATTATTGGAAAAAAAAACTTTCAAAACCGCTCGTTATCAAGCATGGATTCGATTGGTTTAAAAGTCGCTACTTAAAACCACTAAAAACCGGATCCCTCGTAACCGTTCATAACCGGTACTCTAAAAATACATCATAACCGATACTTCCACAATTGCCAAGCAGATCATTAAGAGATGAAGGTGCCGACATTAATGAATTGGACTTTTAGTCTCTTAATATGGATAACCCTACTGGAGAAGGAGGAGCTGAACAATGAACTGGCCAGAAGACCGAAAACTTGATATAAACTCCATGATTTTCGAAAATTTCCAATTTAATATAATTAGCATTTTAACCATTATATTTTGTAAATGGACATTGTTTCATTCTTGCTAATAAATTTGTGGTAGTGATGTTACAATTATTATCATTAGTTAATATTAAATTATTTAAGTATATTAGTAATGGAATATTTCTTGACTAATGAGTGAAGTTTCCAAAATACCTGAAGTTACTTATAAATCCGTGATTTAAATTGCCTAATAATGAAAAACTATCATATGACGATCGTACATATAGATATAACAATCTTATATAGAGAAATATTGTTTGATTGTACGTAGTTTATATCATATGTATAAATACAACTTGGGATTTATATATAATACAGTATTTATTTTATCATCTAGATATAATTTTATAACCTGTATTATTGTTTGAGAAACATGTTGGAATCAACGTTACTTTGACACTCCCAACGTTTTCTTTCCAAGTCATGCACCCTTCCAATTTCATTTAACACTGTTTTCTTCTGAATATCCTGCTCCCACTTACCTTTTTGCAAAGAGAGAGCAAATAGCTGAGCGACCTTTATCATGTATTTTGACTGCATGGTTTTCTTTCCATTCTTATGCAACGTTCCCTCAGCAGCAATACTGTGTATCCGTACTCCATCTCCTGGCTAAACTCCTTTACCCTTTTCGTGTCTAATTTCCATGAAAACTCAGTCCACCCTAGCTCTGCATGCATGTTTCCATTTCCGCGCAAATTAACCTTTCTAACCAAACAGCTAGCTCACCTCTACAATGCTATATACTGCCACGCCCTCCTCATGCTATAGCTTAGCCGACCAACCCTCGAAATCTTAGCCTAAATCAACTCCTCTCTGGCAGCCCTTCCCATGCCAGCTCCTTAATTTTGTCTACTTATCTAAATATAGTTAAATTTCTATATAATTTAAATCATTTTAATATATATAAACCAACTAAATGATATTATCTAAATATATATCCAAAATTCTAAAAACATATTTATAATAATTTTTAATTATAATTATATTAAAATTATTTTAATATAATTTTAATTTTTATATAATTATTTAATTATATCAAAAAAATCTTTTTTTTCTTGCATCGCACGTAAATATCAAAACCGTGTAAGTTGTTTGTATATCCTCATGTAATTAATATAAAAAAATTCTAAAATCCTTCTATCCCTCAATTAAAATAATATCTTAAAATCTTTATAACTAACTATATTTTGTATCATCTCCCACTTCCACTTTTCCTATTATTTCATTTTTCCATCTGTCTCTATTGCTCTATTGGGAACACTCAATCGGCCTCCTGTTACTCATCTGGCTTGCACCTGGGGCGACTCATCTAGCCTTCAGTTCTTCTCCTCAACCAAGACCCGTAGTATCTTTGATTTTCAAGAAAATTAAATTCAAATGTGTTGCACTTAGAATAATTTTTTTTCATTTTGGCATTAATATAAAATTATTTAAATATGTTTAATTTAAATTTTGTTTTATATATTTCATATTTTAATTAAAATTTGTTATATATTTGATTATATTTTAATTATAGTTAGTATATTTCTATTTTTCATAAAGAGGTACTGAAAACAGTTAACTATGTAATATTATCTAATTATAAACAAAAATCTCTTGTAACTCATGTGGTTAAGGTGGGAGATATAATTCCTGGTTGGCTGAGTTTGAATCCATATAGTGTTACTTATAACATATTTAAATTTTTTCAATAATTTTTTATATAATATTAATTTTTTAAAAGTAATTAATTGATGATATATAACTTCTTCTAAAGTTGCACCGCCCTCTACGACTTAGACTTATGGAATATATATATATATATATATATATATATATATATATATATATATATATATATATATATATATGAGAGAGAAAGATTTACTGGTGTTAGCAAAATTGGAAGACGCCTATAAAAAATACATAGCTCACAAATAGTGTGATGGACTTGATGGTCATGTTAAACACATGTATTCAAGTGTCATGCTTGTTCAAGCTTTGGTCCGTCGAGTCTAATGTTAAAAAATGGCAATTACGAGAAATTTGACCCGCATCAAAGCTAACATGTGTACATAACATTAGAACTTTCACAGAAATTTAGTGACCTTGAGGTCCCATAGTAGGTATGTCTCCGTCCTTAGCAATTGTGAGAATAAATTTGAAATTTCACATATTAGTTTTGCACAAGTTATGTACTTCAACAACTATTTCATTAATAAATCATCTTATAAGCGTGTTTTTTTGTTTTGAGATGCTCATCTTATAAGATTGTGTTTGCTTTCCTTGTGACGAAGTTATGATTTTAATTTACAAATGGTAGTTATGAATCTACTTTGAGACCTTGCATACATGAGGTTAATGACTTGTTAAAAGAGACCACACACAAGAAAATGTTTGCGAGACAAGTCACAAGATTGTTGTTGGGACAAGTCACAAAATCATACAAATCTTAGTTAAAATATAAATATATCTATAGCAAATTCTAATTAATATATGCCAAATCCAATTAATATTATCGAACTACTTGATATTGTCGATACTTTGCGAGACTACAAATTGACATGGTGTGAATGTAAATGCGTGTCCATTTCATGAATCGCAGAGTACAGCCCATTAGCACATCCCTCAGCCTTTTTGTGTACTTGTATGTTGTGCACTTGTAAGTTGTAACATGTCGGAGGCTTGCTTGTATCTATAAGGAGCCTTGAAAATGGCTCAAACTTGTGAGAATTTTACAAGTCCCGGAATTGAATCACTTGATAATATAGAATGGTACACTCAGAACCACAATCCAATGTTTACTTCTGCATTTTTTCTTCTACTATCAAAACCGGCAACAGAACATCAACATAATATCAATTACAACCTCCATGAACTTGTTTACGTCCTGAGAAATTCAATTTCCTTCGTATTGAAAAGTTGTTACAGAGAACAAAATGTCGAAGTTATTACAATTACTCCATAAATGGAGAAGTAATTACAATTACTCTATTCGAGTTTCCTGCTATTCTAATTCCCTTCGACCAACCTTTCCATGCTTCTTTTCATAACTGAACTCATCTGTAGGCCAAAAAGTAACTTTAAATATATTTTAAATCAAAATTCAATGCTTTTTAGTATACTCTCCAATTTGGATGTCAAATGTGAAATATATTGCAAGTTTGTTTGCGTGTAGTCATAGTCGATGAAAATAAGAATCATGGTTAATTGCAATTCTAATTCATATTCTATTTGATTGGACAAACAACTTCATGTTTTGATCAGATATCATTGTGTTAGAGTTCAGAAAATACTTTTTCAAACACTTGGTTAGAATGTTTAGAGTTCAGAAAATACTTTTTCAAACACTTTGGTTAGAATGTTTCAATCCTCTATTTTGTAAATAACATTGACAGGTGATGCATCTAGTGTAACAGTAGTCTAATTCTTGGATGGTATTAGCAGCAGTCTCAAGTTGAGATTCATAAATTTCTAATTCCTTTAACCAAACATGCTACATGAGAAACAAGAACGGTCTTTTAGAAACAATCCTGAACATATTGGAACAACTTCAGGATTGCAGGCCCAAAACATGTCATATATAGATAAAACATATCTTCCATATCCAAAAGCTATGTTGCACAGACACGGATACGATACGACATGGACACGGAACCTATTTTGGTATGTCCTAGTATGTTTTGGAGTGTACGGATTGTGCCCAATACATGTCCGACAAGACACAACTCACATTTTTGGTCCGTCCTTGCTTCCTAGTCCAAAAGAAAAGACCCGGCGCAGTCATGCCACTTTGTCCACTTCGGCACTTTCTAGCCTACTTATACCAAAAGTACAATGTAAGTAGTGCCAATGCAGTGTGTGTTTGCTCTTTGTCTTTCTATAAAAAAAAATATTTCTTATATTTGGTTTCAAATACTTCAGATGCATGCCTTTTATTCTCTTTTATATTACCTCAAAACTAATGAATATGTCCTATGCAGAAGTCATATATGTTATCAATTACTAAGTATGCAATGTCTTTTCTTTTCTCTTTATGTTTTACAGCATACCAGATATCCAAGTGGTCACTAGATAAGGATTAGTACAACAATTAGATTTAAGAAACTCGTTTCAAAATTTTAGTGAGAAAATTCCACGTCACTAATTTCTATGGGAAGTTGACAAGTGATGTTTCCAGAATTCCTACTTCCTATTTATCACACAACAAATATAGATTGAATTCCATAGTTAAGATTTCTAAAACTCCGTCAAACCATACATGCCCCTCATGGAAAACAACAATAATTTTCTGGAAACATTTTGGATGTTATCAGAAATTTCTCAGCATTTTCAAGTCCAAAACAGGGAATATTATATATCAGATAGCCTCATTATCCAAAAGGGTTGTTTGGTCGCCCGTAAATGGAAATACAATGCAACATTTATTGCATATAGCTTTTATATGTTGTAAGTGGTGTTGCAAACACATTGTTTGGTTGCATGTAAATGATGTTGTGGGGTTTACAAATGCATTTGCTTAGAATGATGTAATTGGGATGCTTGGTTGCGACTTCCACTTCTATAAATACATATCATTGTTTGGTAGAGACTTGATTGAAGAGACAATGAAAGAAAATGATGTAAAATGATGTAAATGGTGCAAGGAATCTTGTCGTTGGCCGCAAGAAAAACTTTTGGTAGTTAGGTGAGTTCATGCAATATTTTTTACACCAACTCTACCATTTACATCAAACCAAACATTGAAAATGGTGTAAATTGAGCAACGAATGTTGCATGTAATTCCATTTAGGGTCCCAAATGTCCCTAAGAAGAAAAAAACTTATTTCCAAACAGTTGGGATCATGACTCTTTGTTCAGTTCCTACTTGATATAGCAAGATTTAGCAGGAGATTTAAAACTAAAAAGTATCTCTAGGTAAATTGATTGCTACATGGTTCAATAAAATGCCTATAAGTTCTTCTAGTTATGTGTTTCAATAGAATGATTATAAATTTTTCACTAGAAGATTGACAATTCTCGTAACTTTCCGGATTTTACTGAAATGGGCTTCTAATATGTGCTTGTTGAACCTTTTGGCACAATTGTAGGTTCAGCAAGGCAAAGTTAATTGGTCAGTAATTATCAAATGGTTTTTCTTTAGATTAATGTTTGTCTTGAATACAAGTTCTTCTAGTTAGTTATGTGTTTCAATAGCATGGCTATAGTTCTTCACACAATTCTCGTAGCTTTCCGGACTTTACTGAAATGGGCTTCTAATACGTGCTTGTTGAACCTTTTGGCACAAAGGTTCCATAAGGAGTTAATTGGTCAATAATTATATGTCCAAATGGTTTTCTTTAGATTAATGTTTGTCTTGAATAAAAGTTCTTCTAGTTAGTTATGTGTTTCAATAGCATGGCTACAAATTCTTCACTAGAAGAAGGAAAATTCTCGTAACTTTCCGGACATTACTGAAATGGGCTTCTAATATGTGCTTGTTGAACCTTTTGGCACAATTGTAGGGTCAGGAAGGCCAGTTAATTGGTCAGTAATTATATGTCCAAATGGTTTTTCTTTAGATCAATGTTTGTCTTGAACATAATCTACCATGAAATTCGATTAATGCTTGTTGTTTGTTATAGTAATTTTGTCCACATCTGCGAGTCGAAAGGATGCTGAATAATTAGACTTGTCAGACAGCATCTCTTGATATCTTGTTTAATGTCTTTTATTGACTAAATTGTTAGCATGTTGCATATATGTACTGGACCTCTTGTTTTATTTTTCTCCACAATCTAGTCTTAAAACACTTGAGCAAAGTCTACTTATTTATATTTGACTCTGTTGGTTACTGTTCAGCTGATTAGTAAAAGTCTTAGGACTTTAAAGCAGTAGATGTGGATTTCCCCAAAGAAGTTAGGATACAACCTTTTGTGTGTGAAAAGTAAAATTATTTTACCATTCTATTTCTTTGATAAATGCTTAAGCTATTCAATTTGGCAAATTTCATAAGATATATTTAACTGCATATTTCGTTCGACTATAAATTTCATTGTTCGTCATGTCTTAGTTTGGTATATGTACTTTCTAGTGAGTGCTTTTATCATCTTCGATTGAACAAATATACTCTAGGAAACAATAAAAGTGGATCAAAACTGTCACAAAAGAATCCTTGCAGATATTCTATTTCTTCCTTAGCAATAAGAACTAACATATTAGTAAAAGAAAATTAACATGAAGAAACATGTAAGTGGGTATAAGTTAAATATATACTAGAAGTAGGGAGTGAAATCTGAAGTGAAGTAAGAAAGACATTGTTAGATGGAACTAAATTACCTCAGTGGAAGATGCGACAGCCGATGATGATGGGGAAGCATGGGTAGATCTTATCCATTCTTTGCCAAAAGAAACATCAAGTAAATATTTTCCAACAGGTAAATTTGGCAGTTAATAACAAAGGTGGATTAAGGACTGTTTTAGGCATTTGATTGGGAAGATAGAAACCAAGGTGGCAGCAAGTGTATTTGGGGAAGTAGGGAGGATAGAAGAGGTATGATTGGTAGAGGCTGGAGGTAGTATGTTGAGGTCATAACATCATTGCATTTGTAATAACTGCATCATGGAATACAACTGACTTGATATAGGTAACTGAAGATCAACAATTCAAAATGGAGGCACAACTGCAGTAGGATCTATCCTCGAAGACCTCTTTGCATTATAGTAGAAATGTGCTATCATATGCACCAGTTCGCCTGATGTTCTAGGATACAGATGAAAAAACATGGACGGTGAATTAGGTCATGATCACTGATAATTGTTTTTAATATTATTAATGCATATAGCTCGTACCTTTCTCCCAGTACAAAAATTTGTTTCCTTTTAGAAACAATAGCTGAGGGCATTCTTTGACTTTAAGAGCATAAGCTAAATCTGTCTCGATGTTGATATCAATCTTGACCGTCTGCAATGTCAAGAAATAATCATTATGAAGAATAAATTTATTAAGAACAACACTCCAAATTTTAGAAATCAAAGATCAAGAGATGAACTATATCGACACACAAAATTGCATCCTAATTGAACAAATTGACCATGTGTGTACCCTAGGAGGTAATCGATCTTTAGCACTCCAGTAGACCTTTGCTGCTTTCTCCAACTCCTTCAAAAGCTTCCAGTTATCAGCTGCCCTGCCAGGAAGCAGCAATGAAAAATCAATTACAGTGCAGCAGAAAAACAAATTTAATCTTCATCATTTTTCAACTAACAGTGCAGCAAAATAATCAACTAACAGTTAGCCAGAGTAAGTCTGGCATGTCTATTCTTCCCCCCCTCTGGAAGATTTTATCATTTTCCAGTTTTTTAACCTAGATTTTGGATCTCTTCTTGATCTATAATATATATCAGTATTAGGACATATTATTAGGTGTTCTGATCAATGTCTAATTTCGGAATGAAGATCGTGTCACACCAGTATGTAAATTACATAATAAGTAGATGTTAAAATGCACATTTGATTTTTCTCTTCTTTGTTAACACAAGGATTAGAAAGTTGTCGAAGAAAATGTTTCTATCTAGACTACATTGTTGCTGTCAGTGGGAAGATATCAGCCTCTTTGACCCATTTGTCAGTTGAGTAATTCTCTGCACTTACCAAGTAGTGCTCTCAACCTCCCATTGACCATCTAGCTTGAAAACTATTTTCAGGTGCACCAATCATAAAGAAAGTTGAGTTAACAAATACATGCATTTAAAATTGAATATTGCATTTTTTTTTTCTTTGCTAATGAGATTGTAAACATGCTTAGGCCAGTTTCCTGCCATTCTACGCTTTCAATCAGAGTTTACAAATTTTAAAGTCATCACATTGCTTAAACCTATTTAAGTAGTCAACTATCTTGCACAAATACACGATATAAATCCTTGGACACACTTTCTTGTGGTGGTGCTGGTGGTAATATGGTTCTTCTCTACTTTTGTTTTATTGAATTCATAATTTCAAAAAGTCATGCTAAAAATAACATTATACACTCATTTATATATTGAGCAACTTTTTCATATATGGATGTTTAAAGAACAGATGGGATTCTAACATTACACATATCAACATGATTTTCAGTTGGCATTCATGTGCCTGGTTCCAGAACACACCCAATACGTGATTAAAAAAAAGTCAACACGACTTGCAGTTAGTCGATACATGGCCAGCACAGATTGATAAATGGCCGATATAGAACAGGTTTAGCCAAATTTGGTGGGAACAGACTGAAATTTGGTGAAAACTAGAGAAAAATTGTTGTTATGGCTAATAGACACAGACGTGGATTGATTCAGACAAACATTCTCTAAATAGCTCAAAATTGGTCAAAAGTTACAAATACAGATGATACATGGCTGACAGTCCAATACTAACCAATTTTTTTGTTAATGCATAGTGGACAAAGCTCGGATTTCTAGTCCGCTAGCCGGTCAGTGAGTCGGTCAACTAAACGGTCGCTGAGTCGGTTGCCTGGCCGAATAGTGCAGCCTATATTTTCTACAGATCTGTAGTCGACAATTTTGACGGCAGTTTTTGAATGGTGGTTGACAACGACAACCTCAAAGAAGATGACGGTGATGATGCTAGAAGCATAGTCGAAATGAATGGTGTGTGTCGTGTCGGACCTTGATGTTTGGGGATTTTGCACTTGAAATTCAACTCGACATCGACGACAACAACGCTGATGGCGATGATCTCAAATTTATAATATTTGGGAGAGAGCGAATACGAGAAAGTTAGGGTTAGGAACTCTTTCCCAAATTAATTTCAAGTCGGTCTCTATTTTTCATGTTCAAAATAAAGCCTAATTCATAGGCTTCTCTTCTCTAAATCTCAATAGATAAACTAAAAAGAAATTACAACTTCTACTAGGGCTTTTGAACATCCATGTAGGTTGGCCATTTTAATTCTACCAAAACAAATCGGTACATTTAACGATACAATGGAAATACCTGCCACTAGGAACACTGACACGAGCATGCAAAAGAAAATTTGGTATGCATAAGGTTCCAAGAAGAGTTTCTACAGTCACATTTTAATTCATTTTGTATATCAAATGATGAAAGTTGAAAAAAAAAATCTGCGCGCATGATGAAGCCTCCTCCTTCACGTGTTCTTGCGCCTGTGTTTCCTCCCCCCTGACCCTCCTGACCCTCCTGACGCAAGGCCCTCCTCCTCTGCCCTCCGTCCCCCTCCTCCTTCCCTTCTTCGATTCCTTCCTCTCCCTCTCCTCCTTCCTTTGATGCAGGTTCCATTTCAAATAAGGGCTCCATTTCAAATGAGGGCTGGACCACGGTTGGTCTCCGTCGGAGAGGCAAACCCCTTCCTAAGAAGGGGTCGGCTCTCCCCCGGAGGCAAAAACCCCCTCATCCTCTTTCCCAGCCTCCTCTATCCCCCACGCCACATACTCCTCTTTCTAGTAATCATGCCCCCAAGGTGTTCGACATTTTGCCTAAGAAGCCCTTAAACCGATTCCGGCCGTCAAGCGACACGCTCGCCTCGTGGACGGACATGTGTAGATCGGGCATGGACAGGGAAGCCATTGGGATGTGCTATGTTCGGCCGAAAAACGTTCAAAGGAGGAAGGTGATTGGGATAGTAAAGGATGATATTGCGGAGATGGAAGAGTATTGGAAGAACACCATAGTCCTCTATGTCATAGGAGCTAGACCGTACTTTGGTCAGCTTAAAGGATGTCCTGCGAATGTGGAGACCAAAAGGAAGCATGGAGATTTTTTCTAGAAAAAATGGTATCTACTTTATAAATTTGGGAGCGGGTCATCTAGAATGGACCGTGGACGTTTGATGGTAGACTAGTAGTTATGAGAATGTGAGACCCCTCCTCCAACTTTGAGAGAGACTGACTGGCTATTGTGCCGATCTGAATTGGATTTTCATGGCTCTCACCCCAACTATGGTGCACGAAGGCTATTATGAAATTGGCCAGTAGCGTAGGAAAGCCCCTATGCATTGATAAAGCTATCGCAAACAGGGAACGTTTGAGCTTTGCGCGAGTTTTCGTCTAAATCAATGCAGCAGATGCTTTGCCGGACAAACTAGAGATTAAACTACCGACAGAAGACATTATCTTTCATAAAGTTGAATATGAATGGGTTCCGCCATGTTGTCGAATCTGTAGGAGTTTTAGCCACATAATCTCTCAATGCTCGGATGCGAAGGTACTAGTAATGATCACCAGCAAGGTCCTCGCTCTAGACAGGAAGCGGAGATCCCCATGTAAGGGTAAATACCAACTTGAAGGTTCCGAGCAATAATGGGAAGAAGGGTGCTACTATGGTGGAGGCCACCAACATGGAAACAAAGGAGCGGGAGATCCAGAGGACGCCTATACCGTCGGTGTTGGGGAAGATGAATGATGTTGGAGCGGATCAACCAGTCCAAGAGGTGGAAGAGAGGAGTGGGGAAGGATGCATGGAGAACCAGAGGATGATGGTAGTTTACGGAGAAGACACTCGACAGAGGAACAAGGGAGAGGGCGTGCTCGAGATAGTGGATTCCAACATGATTATTTTTTGGGCTAAGGCAGCTGGGCAAGAAGGGAACCATGTCAGAGTTAGGAGAAGGCTGAGAAGTGGAGGAGTGTTGTGCTTTGTCCCGTTGGCAGGTCATAATAATTTGGCTAACCCGGGAACGATTGAGACATCAGAGGCAGGTCTAGCCAAGAACCTTTGGTTGTGCCCAACCCGATCTGGCAGGCCAAAGTAGAATCTAAAATAGGGGTGGTAAAAAACCATTGGAACGTCAGGATGGACTCTCCACTCCCCGTACGGAGAGTTCACATGTCAACAACGGAATAAACCATCGTATTTTATGACGATTTTCACCTGGAATGTGAGGGGGGGACAAATTCGATAGGTAGTGGAGGAATATTTTGGACTATGCTAAAAAATCCAAAAGCCTATTATCAATATTTTGGAATCGAAGACCAAGTCTATCTCCAAGATCAAGAGGAGAACCCCGTTGCATTGGGATTTCGTCCACAATTTGGATTACGGAGATATAACTTATGTGGATCATGTGAGACACTAGGGTTTGACAAGGTTAATCCTTTATATACAATAAAAATTCACCAATAGGGGTGAGACTTCAACGCTATCACCAATAAAAGTCCACAATTTGGATTACGGAGATATAACTTATGTGGATCATGTGGATCATGCTCCAATGTTCGGACCAAATGATCACCATTAAATTCACCAATAGGGGTGGCCTTAAAATTGCGATTGGGGTGGTTTATGGACATAATGACCGGACAAAGCGGATGAGGCTGTGGAGAGAGATTACTGACACCAGCAACATGGTGGGGGACAAATTGTCGTTAGTCGTAGTGGGTGAGACTTCAACGCTATCATGTATGCCAATGAAAAGAAAGGGGAAAGGCCGGTGCAAGATGTTATTCTCGCATAATTCCAAAAGTGTCTTATCCTTCGAGCTTAGTTGTATGGCTAAGTGTGATCATATATGTACGAGGAACAATCGGGCTATTCTCAATCGTATCTTCATTTAACTATATCGTGCTCTCTATAATGGTAGATGGGTCGATATTTTCCAATTTAGCAGAGCGGAATGTCTGCCTCCTGCCACTAGTGACCACTCGCCTACCGTGATCAGATAGGCGGACCAACCGATTTTCAAAGGAAGGCCGTTTAGATTCAATAATGTGTGGATCCATAAGGAGGGATACGAGGAAGTAATTCATCTAGTTGGATGTCTGTAGTGCGCAACTCTGCCTAATTCTGGTTTGTTTCTAAGCCTAAAGCCACTAAACTTCGGCTTAAGGATTGGAACAGGGAGAGACCCTCTCCGCCTCTCCAGGAACTTGAAGACAAGCTTGTTGACATTCAACATAGAGTTCATGCTGACCCTCTCAACTACGCCCTCACTGAGGAGGAAGTTGCTCTCCAGGACCTAGTGCGTAGGGAGAGATTCTTGGATGAGATTCAAGTTAGTCAACGGCAAAATACAACTGGTTAGAGAAGGAGATGTATTCTAAGTTTTTTCATGCTACGGTTAAAGCCAGACAACATCGAAATGCCATCAACGACATGTTCGACTCTAGTGGGACCCTTATTACTGAGGCTAAGGTTATTAGTGATGAAGCGATCCGATTCTTCCAGGATCTCTACAATCAGTCCTCCTATCCGACTACCTCCCTCCACTTTGAGTTCAAGAAACTGGTCACGGAATATAGTAATCAGGTGTTGCGGGAACCGGTCGCTATTGAAGAGATTGAGAAAATTGTCAAGAAGGCATACACGATTAAATCTCTAGGACCGGATAGTTTTGGAGCTGCATTTTTAAAGAACCACTGGAACCTTCTCAAATCCGATATTCTAAAAGCGGTCAAGGAATTCTTTGAGTCGAGTAAACTTCTCAAGGAACTCAATCATACATTTGTGGTGTTGATTGCTAAGTTTGAGGGAGCTACCTCCCTAGGTGACTATATGCCTATAACGTGCCACGATTTTTTATGCAAGATCATCACCCAGCTTATGTATGATCGGATGAGGGCGATTATACATGAGCTTATCTCGCCGAACCAAACTACCTTTATCAAAGGGCGACCGATCTCTGAGAACTGCTTGTTAGCCCATAAACTGGTGATAGACTTCAACAAGCAAGGGGGAAACAAAGCGTGACTCAAATTAGATATAAGGAAAGTGTATGATATGATGAATCGAAAATTCCTGTGCCACATCATGATTTGCATGGGATTTGACTATTGGTGGGTGGGTAAGGGAGTGTGTTGGCACCCCCACTTTCTCGATATTGATTCGAGGTCAACCAGAATGTTTCTTTAAGAGTTCCGAGCATTAGACAGGGTGATCCACTGTCACCCTATCTCTTTGCTATTGTGATGGAGTTCCTCACGTGCATGCTAGACAAGGCGGTTATGGATGGAGATATTACTCCTCTGTTTAGGAAGACTGCACCGATGGTCTCTCACTTGATTTATGCGGATGATTTGTTAGTTTTTGTGGAATATTCGAATAGGTCGCTTGAGACTCTTAAGAGTATGTTTGATAATCTAGAAAGATGGTCAGGTCTGCAGCTTAATAAAAATAAGAGCCTAATGTTTCTGAACCGGACCTGTGGGCAAAAGGAGATGTGGTTGGAGAAAATGGACATCTCTGAGGGCATGCTTCCGGTCAAATACTTAGGCTTGCATTTGTCTATCAACTATACCACATATGCAGAATGTGAGGCAATTCTCAACTATACTCAAGCTAGACTGGCGAGCTGGCAGACACAGATCTTGTCCTTTGAGGGACGTTTTGAGCTTATCAGAACTGTCATTTCGACTATTGCTCTATATTGGTTCCAGGCGATAATGATCCCTAAAGGTACTATAGAAAATATTGAACGTATGTGTGCTGACTTTATATGGAAATGAGGGGTACATACGATTAGTTGGAAAGAGTTGTGCCGTCCTAAGAGGGAGAGGGGTATTAGTCTGAGATTGCTTACTCTTCTTAGAGATACATCCTACAAACTATGTTACCCGGATTCTCAACTTTAGGAGAAGTACCTACCTGTGTCCACCGGGTAGGATATGGGTATGGATATGAAATCCGTATATGATCATCCATAGTGACAATCGGATCATTCATGGTCCTTTATGGTGACAATCGAAAAACTGGTAATGAAGTAGATAGTTTATTTTAATATGGTAGTGAAGTAGATAGTTTATTTTAATATGGTGGATTGGTAGTAAAGTTATGAAACTTTACAAATTTAATTGCATGTCATTTTATGAAATCATGCAATTTTAACTATAAGCTTAAATATATGAAACAATGCAAACTTTATTACAACTGTCTTTTTATAAAATCATACAAATTTAATTAGAAAGTATGTCTTTTTATGAAACTGTACAAATGTAATTACATGTCTTTTATGAAGCCATACAAATTTAATTACATGATGTGTCTTTTTACGAAACCATATTCAAATGTATTTATTTTAATATACATATCCTCGTATCCGTATCCAAAATTTGGATCATTTTTAGCCGAGTCTGTGTGTCCTTCAATTATGAGTTTGAAGGGCCCGACTCTTGGATATGTACACGTACCCGACACCCGTATCCGAGTCCAGGTAACAACCTACAAATTGTTCTAAAATTTTCTAAATGGCAAATCTTTATGGGCTGAATGGATCAGAGGGAGGTACTTCCCTAGGGAAGAATTCTGGTTTGCTAGAAAAAATAACTTCTCGGTGATGGTGAAATTGCTCCTTACTTTGAGATGTTTGGCGAAACCTAGTCTAGGGTTATCTGCTACGAGAACCAAACTAGCATATGGCATGACCCTTGGTTCAATCACACCAGTCTGATTGAAAGGGAGGGCTGACATATTTTCAAACTAATGAGATCCACCAAGCTGGTAAGTTGCCTTATACATGAGGGAGAGTACAACTTTCAGGATCGTTTGATTGAAGCGGCTCATGCAGTTGATATTCATGCGGTGGACATTGACAGGAAGGGCACGGAGGATTGCTGGATATGGGAGGACACGAAAAAGACACGTTCAGCTTCCAGACAATTTTAAATCAAATAAGGAGCAGGACTGAGGAGGTGGATTGGGTGAAAGTGGTTTGGACTAAAGGAGGGGTGGTCAAGTTCTCCTTATATCTGTACAAAATGATTCGTAATCGCCTGCTTACTAAAGACCGGCCGAGCATGTTTCGGATGGATTGCGCGGATAAGAAGTGTTGCATATGTAGGCATATGGATGAGTCCAGGGACCACCTCTTCTTCTGTTGTGACTTTGTCTAGGATATCTGGAGGAAACACCGTATCTCCTTTGGACTTCCTATCACATACAATAGGGATCTTTCGTCGAGCCTGAATAAAGTCAAGGTTATAAAAGGCGCTAGGCGTTAGGCGGGCGGGCACCCACCGCCTAGGTCGCCTAGGCAGCCGCCTAATTCTAGACGGTTGTCAAAATTTTAAAAGAAAAAAAAAGCAGAAAAAAAAAAACATGTCTCACTCACTCACTCATACACTTACGTGTACTGTGTTATGTGTACTGTCAACTCACTCACTCCACTTCGTTTCTTCTCTCTCAACAAAAAAACCAACAGAAAAAGACGAAAGAGAAGACGAACTGGCAACTCACTCCACTCACTCACTATCAAAAAAAATCATTTCTCTCACTCCACTGTCAAGAAAAATAAAAGGAAAAAAGACTCAGAAGCATGAGAAGAAGAAGAATCTTCTCAGAAGAAGAAGAAGCATGAGAAGAAGAACAAGATGATGAAGAAAACTAGCTGCTACTGTTGCCTCACGCAGACGCCTCCCTTGACTTTAGGTATTTTTCTCCAGACAAGTTGTCGGGTTTCGAGTCGAGCGCCAACTTAAAAAAAAATTCAAAAAAACCCTAGGTGATCGTCTCTACCCCCGACCACTTGTGCCTAGGCGGCCGCCTCGCCGTCTATAGGCAGGCGCCTAAATCCGCATTTCCGTTGTTGTCGTCTAGAGGCCAATTTCGACCGAATATTGGGCAATTACTGGCCGCCCAACGTCTAGGCAACGCCGCCTAGATCCGCTTTTTAGAACACTGAATGAAGTCAAAGCGCAAAAAGGCATAGGGGATACGGGTGGCCTTCGGTGCAATGGTTTGACATGTCTGGAGAGAACAGAACCATCGTATCTTTGAGGGGATTGTGATCAGTAAATATTTTGTACAAAAAAACATAGAAGCTGACACAGATATCCTTGACCCTAGATAAATTTATTGTCCTGAACGGAATTATAGTTATATAAAGTTTTGATTTTATCAATGATATTTACCTTCTTTGAAAAAAAAAGAGAAGTAACAAAAATGGATTTAATACCTATTATAGCGCTCAAAGACCAGAACAATCAACGGACTAGGATGGAAAGTGAAGTCTCCCACTCCAAGCAGTTGATCTCCTTCACCCACCCTTCCTCCATCTCCCCCTCCCAGTCGATCTCCACCCCGTCCTCCGCCATCACGTTTCTTATCGGATGTCGCTCGAAGTACTCCGACGCCCGCACCCCCACCTAACGTCCGCGTCCACCGGCCACTCCGGGTCCTCCTCCTCCACCACCGCCCCTGCCTCCTCCTCCCCCTCCTCAACCTCCTCCTCCTCCTCTTCAGGATTTTAGCAGGATCCTCCTTCCCTTCCAAGACCTCGGCGTTCTGCCTTCGGATCGACGCAAAGGTCCTCTCAAGGGAGCCGCAGACGAAGTCCTCCGCCGCTGTCTCGCCCCGCCGGCCGCGACGGGGCCTGCGGGGTTTCGTCGTCGGGAAGCGGTCAGTGGGTGCCTCAACCGGAGGCTGCGGGGGAGCGACGGGTTTCTGGGCGTGGGGAGGTCTTTTCTTGGGGTTGGGGTTAGGGTTTGCGCTGGATTTGGGGATTCTTTCGCCGATGACGATGCAGAGAAACAACGAGGGACAAGGAACGAAGGATTAGGGTTTCGCCGAAGATAGAAGAGAGGGGAGGTGGAGAGGAGGCTACGGTTAGGGTTTATGATTCCAAGGATTGACGTTGAAGTGGTGGATCGACTTCGGATTGTGATGGCGACAATGAGCAACGAGCTAAAAATCCATGAAATTTTTGTATGAGTAATGTTATCAATAATAGAAGGCGACCAAAGTGAACTGAATAATCGAATCGAGACAACCAGAGTGAATAGTGATGATAAGGAGTAGGGATTAATCGAATGACGAAGAGTCAATCATCAACTCAAGGATGATTATTTGTTGGCGAAAGCCACATAAGACTCGCGTATAAACTGTAACTGGTGTTGTGACATAAATGATGAACTTAAGATTGCGATGGTCGAAAAGTGTCGGGAACAAAAAGTTCATGTAATTTTTTGATAGAAAAATGGAAATAATGTTTTCATTCAATAGTATAAAACAAGAAGAAGATTCTTTAAAGAACAAGGCTTTCTACAAAAGTTCTAGTCATTAGTATAATGGAGAAGTTTTGGAAATAGACAAATGTGGGAATAGGTCAAGGTAAAAACTCTAGTTGATGTTGTGACATAAAAGATCGACTTCAGATTAATATGATGTCAAATAGACCCGAGCTAAAAGTCTATGCAGCTTTTGTACGAGTAAAGTATGTTATCAAAAATAAAAGGCAAGCGGGGTGAAATGAATAATCGAATTGAGGCGGCCAAAGCGAGTAGCAAGGATAGAGAATAATCGAATGACGAAAAGAGATGACTATGTAGGGAAGGAATGATCAATCGTCAACTAAAGAATGACTTTTTTTACTGGTGAAAGCCGCCTAAGGCTCACATATAAGCTTTTGTATGAGTAAAGTATGTTATCAAAAATAAAAGGCAAGCGGGGTAAAGTGAATAATTGAATTGAGGCGGCCAAAGCGAGTAGCAAGAATAGAGAGTAATCGAATGACGAAAAGAGATGACTATGTAGGGAAGGAATGATTAATCGTCAACTAAAGAATGGCTTTTTTACTGGTGAAAGCCGCCTAAGGCTCACATATAAGGCTCACTTATAAACTTCAATTATTGTCGTGACATAAAGGATGAAGTTAATATTGCGATGGTGAAAAGAGACCAGAACTAAATGTCCATGTAATTTTTGGATTGAAAAATGGAGCTTAAAAATAAGGTTTTCAGCCAATAATATAAAACCGAAAGAAAAGCTAAAAGTCAAAATTTGAACAAGGTAAAACTATATGTTTTTGTTGTGAAATAAAGGATCGACTTCAGATTGTGATGGTGACAAAGAGCCATGAGCTAAAAGTCAATGAAATTTTTGTATAAGTAATGTTTATCAAAAATAAAAGGCAAGCGGAGTGAACTGAACAATTGAATCGAGACAATCAAAGGGAGCAGGTAAGGATATGGAGTAGGGTTTAATCGAATGATGAAGAGAGGCAGCTCGGTTGGGAAGGAAGGGTCGGTTATCAACTCAAGGATGACTTCTTTGTTGGCAAAAGCCGCCTAAAGAGTAGGAACTAAAAGTCTATGTAATTTTTGGATAAAAAAGAGAATTTAAAAATAGGGTTTCAATTAATAGTATAAAATGTGAATGAAAATCATTAAAGAACAAGGTTTTCTTCGAAAGTGCTAGTGATAAATATAGTGGAAAAAATTGAAATCAGAAATTTGGGAATGTCAAATTTGGAACAAGAAAAAAAATATAGTTGATGTTGTGATATAAAGTATTAACTTCAAATTGTGATGGAGACAAAGTGCCTTGAGCGAAGTGAGGTGAATAATCGAATCGAGCTAGCCAAAGGGGATGTGAGGATAGTGAGTAGAGAGTAATCGAATGATGAGACGGCACGGTAGAGAATGAATGATCAATCATCAACTCAAGGATGACTTCTTTGTTGGCAAAAACCACCTAAGACTCATGAATAAATTGTAATTAGTGATGTAACATAAAAGCTGAACTTAAGATTGCGATGGTTAAAAGAGTCCGGACAAATATCCTTGTAATTTTTGGATAGAAAAATGGAATTTGAAAACAAGGCTTTGTTCGAAAGTTCTAGTCACTAGTATAATGGAAAAGTTCAAAAAATCGACAAAAATTGGGAATAGGGCAAATTTGGATCAAGATAAAAACTGTACTTTACGTTGTGTCATAAAGAATCGACTTTAGATTGTGATGACGACAAAGAACCATGAGTTATAAAAGTCCATGCAACTTGCGTACAAGCATGTTATCAGAAATGGATGGTAAGCAGAGTGAGCTGAATAATCGAATTGAGAAGACGACCTAAGGGAGCACAAAGGATAGAGTAGCGAGGAATAAAATGACGAAGAGAGGCACAGCTCAGTATGGGAAAGGAATGGTCAGTTGATAACTCAAGGATGAAAGTCGAATATCGACAAATTTAGGAATAGGTCAAAATGGTAACAAGTGTAGTTGGTGGTAGGAATGTAAAGGATCGACTTAAAATTAGAATCACAACATGCAAAAGGTAATAACAAAAACAATCACAACTAAAATATGTATATAATAAGAAATTGTTTTCCCCAAGCTTTTGTTTTCCATAATATTATCTAGAACTAAAATTAGTTGTTTGAAAAATGAGAATTTTGGTCTAAACAACAAATCCTTATCATAAATACACGTCCAAATAAAAACTAGATTTTCTATAAAAAATTCCATAGAAGAAAATATTTTTTATACTACAAAAAAAACAGAAGGTAAAAGGGCGTAGTTTGATGGGGACATTTAGTACGACATAATGAGGCGTTCCTTACGGAATACATGTTGATGAACACATGTTGACGAGGCGTTCCTTCGTATTGTAGTTGTAATGCCCAACTTCATACGGTGTATTGTACTGGTTTGTTGGCTCAAAGGGTCCAGTTGGACTTAGATTCATGCAGAGGAATAATTCAGAGATCATTATGTTTGGGACAGAAAGAGAGTTCGTATAAAGGTGTCTCTTTTGATCATTTTCTCATTTACCTTCACACTTTAATAAAAAGAACTATTCTTAATCTTTGGTTCTATATTACATAAGATTGTTAATGTTAAAGTAAAATAACATATATAGATAAAAGAGAGTAATTTTATTGTTGTTAACTTGCTATATACAATATGAAATATTGTATTGTTGTTATAATGAAAATAAAATTATAGAAAAAGGGTTTAGGACCGTTGAGTAGACAAGTGTAGTAATCCCTTGATTAGATGAAATTGATGTGGTTTGGTACCATAGAATAGTTAGGAAGGTTTGGCATCGAAGGGTCGCCAATTGAAATAACACTGAATAAAAATTGAGATATCACGAGAATGAACTATTGTACAAGTAGAGAATTGCATTGCTTTATTTCAAGTTTTTTGTTATCATACATGTTATATTTTAATAGCTAAGTTGCATATACATGTGTAGAAGCATAGGAAAAATTCAAATCTATGCGACCGCGCTACATGCCGCATATATACAAAGTTCAAGGCATCTATGCGGCATGAAGCTCATGTGACACCAAACCAAGTCGTCATTATGCGACATTGGTAGAACTTCTGGAATGCTTCTCCGTAACCCTCTCGAGGAGTAGCCCGAAGTTGCTTCGGCTACCTTAGATTCGACAATGAGAGTCGAATTTCGCTTTAAGCAACGATGGTTTTCACCACCCCAGCATCGTTGGCAGCAATTCACGTACAGATTTACTGTGTTTTAGAGCTAGGCTCTATTTTGACAACCTTCGTTGTCTTACGGCCACATTTCGGCTTCTTGTCATTGAGCGGTTAATCTGCTATTATCACTCTTGTGTTCGAAGTCTGCAAAGACTAATGAAGGTGAAAAAGGATTTCCCTTCCAGTGCCGCCGTAGAAGTCGTTTGATGTTCTTCGGCATCACAAGTTTGTTGTTCTGCGGTAACAACATATTTGCTTTTCTGCATCATCACAGGATTGCTGTTCTGCGACAACACGGGTTTGTTGTTCTGCAGCGAATCAAGGTTTTTTGAAGTTCTGCGAAAAATTTCAACAACATACTTATCGTAATTTTGTTTGTACAAATGTAGTGTACTAGAACGCTCATCTTCAACCTGACTTAAACTAGTTAAATCTTCTCTTTCTACTTTATGTTAGATTTGTTGACTCATGATACAATCATATATGTTTCTAATTTTTGTCCATGTTAGTTCGCCTACTTTGTATGTTTTTATCCTCTTCTTTAACCCTCTTTCTAATACTGGGTCAATGTTACTCACGATCATAAGGACCCTCTCTTGCTCAATTCTAGATGTTGCTTGTATAGAATTGTATTAAATAGACCAACATTGAGTGAGTATCAAGAACTACTGACCTCCAAGGTATATTTCCATCATCAACCAACTAGACCACCATTTAGTTGTTGGTTCTTTAAAGAAAATAAAATAAATAATAGGATAAACAAAATCTACGCAAGGAAACTGAAATCTTAGGGTTACAAAACTTTACAACCCAGATGGTATTGTACTTCAAACAGTACTTATGTGCTCCAACAAACATTTAAGAAGCTCATCTGTTAGTTTTGATGACCAGTTCCATCTCTTTTAGGTGTTGTTCCACTTTTGTTTGCTAATAACATGGCCATCTTTTCTTTTGCATAAGCTGAATATATTATAGCTGTCATACCCCAAGATTTTCCTAAAATCTAAATTTAATTAGTGTATGACTTCCAATTCGTCCACAACCAAATGTCGAATAATGGTTGGAGGTCTTTTGCATAGGCTGAATATATTATAGCTGTTATATCCTTTCTTAAAAGGAGAATACCAAAGGAAGACACACTTGATGGCGCTGGGAAAGATAAGGGAGAAATTTTTGAATTCTTTCGATTCGTCAAATAATAATGGTTGGAGGTCTTTTGCATAGTCTTAGTATATTGTAGTTGTTATATCCATTCTTAAAAGGAAGACACATTTGATGGGGAGTCGTGCGATATCTATACAGACCATAAGAGTTTGAAATATCTCTATACACAAAAGGATTTGAATCTTCGACAACGGCGTTGGCTTGAACTCCTTAGCGATTTTGACTTGATGATCAAATACACGCCGGGCAAGGGTAATGTTGTAGCTGATGCGCTGAGTCCAGTATTCGTTGGGAGCCTGGCAATTGATTTCAAGCTGCATCGGGATATCGAAGCTTTAGGCATTACACTTATAACCGACTTTGCGGTGGGAACGGACGGGATGATCCGAGTGAAGGGAAGATTGTGCGTTCCTAACGATGTATCCCTCATAAAAGAGATACTCACGGAAGCCCATTATGCAAGTTATACTTCACATCCGGGTAGCACAAAGATGTATCGAGATCTCCGTACGACGTTTTGGTGGCACGGCATGAAAAGAGATGTGGCGTTGTTCGTGTCGCAATGCATGGCTTGTCAGAGGGTAAAGGCCGAGCACCAGAAGCCGGACGGAGTGATGCAGAACCTCGCTATACCATAGTGGAAATGGGAACATATAACAATGGATTTCATTGTTGGTTTACCGAAGACGCAACGTGGGAATGATGCCGTCTGGGTCATCGTCGATCGACCAAGTCAGCTCACTTTCTGCCTATCAAAAGTACTTAGAGTGCCGACCGTCTAGCTCAGATCTACCTCGACGAAATCGTTCGGCTCCACGGCGTGCCCGTATCCATTGTCTCCGATAGAGATGGTCGATTCTTATTGCGTTTCTGGGAAAGCCTACAGTCAACAAAGGGGACGAAGTTGAAGTTCAGCTCCACATACCATCCACAGACAGACGGTCAAACCGAACGTGTCAACCAAATCCTCGAAGACATGCTACGGCTCTGCGCCTTGGACTTGAAGACGAGTTGGGACATGCATCTACCGTTAGCCGAATTTGCATACAACAATAGCTTTCAATCCAGTATTCAGATGGTGACGTATGAGGCATTGTATGGGCAGAAGTGCAGATCCCCGATCTGTTGCGACAAAGTTGGAGAACGACAAATTCTTGGCCCTGAACTTGTGGAGCAAACCGTCGAGAAGATTCGTTTGATCCGAGAACGGCTAAAGGTAGCACAGAGTCGTCAGAAAAACTACTCAGACACGCATCGATGTCCTCTTGAGTTCTTAGAAGGTGATCGGGTGTTTCTCAAAGTCTCGACATGCGAGGAGTTACCAGATGCGGAGCAAAGGGAAAGCTAAGTCCAAGATTCGTCGGTCCGTTTGAGATACTGAAGCGAGTCGCCTCGGTTGCATATCAGATTGCCCTACCACCCTTACTATCCGAAGTGCACGATGTCTTCCAAGTTTCACAGCTTAGGAAGTACGTGTACGACCCGAGTCATGTGGTAGATCTTGATCAACTGGATCTTAAGGCAGACTTGACTTATGTTGAACAACCTGTGCAAATCTTGGATCGTAAGGAGAAGCTGCTTCGAAGTCGTTCGGTTCCTCTTGTGCCCGTGCTTTCGCGAAATCATTCGGTCGAAGAATCCACTTGGGAACTTGAGTCCGAGATGAGGGAAATGTTCCCTTCATTGTTTCCTAAAGGTAGGTTCTATTTCTAAGTTTCGTGGACGATACTTCCAATTAGTTGGTTAGGATGTGGTGTCCCGTTTCCCCTATTCGGGGAGCGCAGCTAAGAAATACAAGTCGGTATCGTTCGATCGGGATAGATTGAAACAAGATCTTATCCTCGTTATGAATTTGCTTCTTCGGAATCGATTTTCATATTCAGTGGACCGTGTCCCGAGGATGGACTTAGCGGAAGGGTCAAGAGGGACAACTCCGCTGCAAGTTTTCTTGCCTAGTTTTGGCTGTCGCCTTGTTGCTTTCGTGCTTTGAGTTGGTTTTCGGATTTGTTTGCGTTTTTTTGAACGGTTTTGATAGATTTCATTATTTTCATTCATTGAACTGCACTTCAGTTCCGAGCTTGGAAAGAGTAGAAGAGGTATTGATCAGCTGTTCGTGGCAATGCAGGTGATTGTGCGGTAGACGTCGTGCGAACGGAGTCTTAAAGAACCTCTTTCCTTTCCTTCTCAAACCAACTTGTGAGTGGCTTATATTCGATTCAGTTGACCCTTCTTCCAAGTCTTCACATCTAAAATCTTGCATTCTTGCTTGTCCCAATCAAATGATACCAAAATAACTAAAAAGATGTAAAGATAAGAAAGAATAGACTTGGACTACTTTATGCTTGTCAATTAACTTGTGAACGGTTACTTTATTGCATGCTAGTTCGTTTAGAATGTTCTTCATATGCATAAATTTCAAGTTGGAATGTATACTTCTTCTATAAATTGTGCTATGTATAGAACTCATCCTGCCATAAAATAAACTGAATATGAAGACTATGCAAAACTAGATTTTGCCCTGTTACTTGTCCTGTACCTGTAACTGTCCTGAATTGCCTCAATTGATAACTTAGTAAACTATGCTTGATCACGGACAACTTGTGCACAAGATCTTAGTTCCTGTGGACGGTCGCTGGGGCACTGGCACCGATCCGGTCCGGACGAAACTCCTGATAGTCGCCTGCTATAGGACGGAATGGCCTGTGACGCCCTGAACTATGCGTTGCATGACATTCCGTACTTAGACTAGAACCGTCCATTACGGCAATGTGCCAGTGATCTCAACGTAGATTTAAACCTGTGCAAGCTAACTTGTATCTTCGTGGCAGGGAAGGACATGGTAAGTATTGTGCAGGTGGTTCAGACGGGCAGGTAAAAGTCACCGAACGGTGGCAAGTTTATTCAGTAAATTTCCATATCATTGCTTGCTTGTAAAATGAACTAAGGCAAGATAGAAAGACCACAAATAATATGCATGCTTCATATAAACAACGGGTTGATTGGTATAGTTGGGTTAGCTCGCCTTTACCAGTACGTTTCGATGTACTGACCCTCGTTGAAACAGGTTCCCCGCACCAAGGAGATCCTGCGAGGAGCTGAAGTCACTTCCCAATCCAGTCCAGCTGTCGGCACGTCATGATCGTACCTTATTTTGAAGTATTTTGAAGCCCAGGAGCTAGCAAACTTAACTCATGCAGCTCAGAGGAAAAGCCATCGTCCCACCTGGAGGTCTCTTATTTTGAAGTTTTAGTTAGGATGTAATGTACAGGACAACTATCTTATTTTGTGTCAACTTTTGTAAACCCGTGCGGTAACCTTGTGACTCATTCAAGAGTTTACAAAAGATGTCCATTATCAATAAAGAGAACTTTTTCATGTTTCAACTTTGTGTTTCAATTATCAACTTTGTGTTTCAATTATCAGCGTACTCTGAATATGTGCTCGTTATGCAAAATACCTTAGCCTTGAAATAAACTGAACATGAAGACTATGCAAAACTAGATCTTGCCCTGTTACCTGTCCTGTACCTGTAACTGTCCTGAATTGCCTCAATTGATAACTTAGTAGACTACGCTTAATCATGGACAACTTGTGCACAAAATCTTAGTTCCTGTGGACGGTTGCTGGGCACTGGCACTGATCCGGTCCGGACGGAACTCCTGATAGTCGCCTGCTATGTGGTGCCCCGTTCCCCCTATTCGGGGAGCGCGGCTAAGAAATACTAGACGGTATCGTTCGATCGGGATAGATTGAATTAAGAACTCGTCCTCGTTATGGATTTGTTTCTTCGGAATCGATTCCCATATTCAGTGGACCGTGCCCCCGGGATCGACTTAGCGGCAGAGTCAGGAGGGACCTCTCCGCTGCATTCTTTTGTTGCCTAGTTTTCGCTGTCGCTTGTTGCTTTCGTGCCTTGAGTTGGTTTTCGGATTTGCTTGGGTTTTCTTGAACGGTTTCGATGATTTCATTGCTTTCGTTCTTAGGACTGCACTTCAATTCCGAAAATGGAAAGAGAGGAAGAAGTACTGATCAGCTGTTCGTGTCAATACAGGTGATCCAGCAGTAGGCGTCGCTCAAGCGGACTCCTAAATCACTTCCTTCCTTCCTCCTTCCAACCACTAAAGTGAGTGGCTACCAACCCGATTAGCTAGCCCTTCTTGCTAGTCTTCACATCAAATTCTTGTGTTCATGCTTTCCCCGATCAAACGATACCAAGTAAATAACTAAAAGATATCAAGATAATAAGGTAATAGACTTGGGAAATATTGCTTGTCAAATGAAACTTGTGAACGGTTGCTTACTTACTACATGCTTGCTTATTCAAATGTTTACCATATGCATATACAAATTAGAATGCTTACTTCTTATATAAATATGCTATATGTAGAACACCCTCTGCCATGCATCAATTATTCAGGGAGACTGCAAAATACATCACACAATGCTACATATCCCCTGATTTTCATTGCCTCAGCTACATAAATGCAAACTTAACACAAACGTCGTTGATCACGGACAACTTGTGCACAAGGCCTCTCGGTTCCTGCGGACGGTCGCTGGGGCACTGGCACCGATCCGATCCGGACGGAACCTCAAGATTAGTCTCTCCCATAGGCGAGATGGCGTGCAGCGATACATGTGCCTCCGTCACCTTAGCCTGAGACTAAGACCGTCCATTATGGCATCAAAGCCAGTGATCCCCTCGTATATTTAAACCTGTTGAAACTAACTTGTGTCTTCTTGACAGGGAAGGCAAGGTAAGTATTATGCAGGTGGTTCAGACGGACAGGTAAATGTCACCGAACGGTGACGGGTCATTTCAATGATTCTATATCTATGTCTTGTTGTAAAATGAACTAAGGCAAGATAGAAACCCACAGTGAATATGCATGCTTCATTAAAACAATGTGTTGACTCGTATAGTTGGGTTAGCTTGCCTTCACCAGTACGTTTCGATGTACTGACCCTCGTGGAAACAGGTTCCCCGCGCTAGGAGAACCAAGCGAGGAGCAGGAGACAAACCCCCATTCCAGTCCAGCTGTAGGCACGCCTCGACCGTGCCACCTTTGACGCATTTTGAAGAAGAAGCCTTTTGAAGAAGAAGCTAGCCACCAAGCAACCATGCAGCTTCGTGGCAAGGCAGTCGTTCCGACCCAAGGTCTTATATTTTGAGTAGTAGTAAAGGATGTAATGTACAGGACTGCTATCTCATTTTGTGTCAACACTTTTGTAAGTCCATAGAGGCAATCCTTATGTCTCAGTTCAAGGAGTTTGTAATAGATGTTCATATTATCAATAAAAGAGAACTTTTCCATGTTCAAATCTGTGTTTCAATTATCTGCGTACTCTGAATATGTGCTCGCTATGCAAAACAAAATACTTAGCCTTGTGCGGTGCGCAACCTAGGCCCGCACGGCGGTCACGCCCGGGGGACGACTATCGATTCCACGGAATCGGGGCGTGACATGCTATAGGACAGAATGGCCTGTGACGCCCTGAACTATACGTTGCATGACATTCCGTACTGAGACCGGGGGGAATGATTCGTGCTAGTTGCATGACATTCCTCGGAACGGCATTCCGGGGCACTGGAACCGTATCGATCCGGAGGGAATGATTCGTGCTAGTTGCGATGCATTTTCGGGGCCTCCAGCAGGGCTTGCTACCCGGGCTGATAGGGCGCGCCGCAAATGCTCGGAATGAGGCCTTGTGCTAGTCACGATGCATTGCGGGACCTCAAGCAGAGCTTGCTACCCGGGCTGATATAGCGTGCTGTTAATGCTTGGAATAAGTCCCTAAGGTGTTGATCACACCAGTAACCACTAAGAAAAGAACACATGCTAATTATTGTCTTGTGCAGATGGTAAACATACTTGTGTTTCGTTGTAGGGAAGGCGTGCGTCGGTTGAGTAAGCAACCGATGCACTTGTTGGAAATGGTGTTATTTTCAATCCTATCAAAACAGGCAACTGATATGAATTGAGTTCACTTGCTTCCTTATAGAAAGATCATCTTAATGCATGCTCGCCCCTAATAAGCTAGTGTCGATTTAGTCGAGTGGGTTCATCCCGCTCACCAGTACAAGTTGAGTACTGACCCACGTTGTGGGCAACTATTTCATGCACTCAGGCGGTGAAACGCTAGTGGAAAGCAAGGAAGGCGTTAGGAGCACCTATATTTTGAAGTATAGCTGGAGTTCGTTCATTTTGGAGGCTTGGACTTTCAATCTATACAAGGGCGTAATGTATGAACGACATGGGCTATCTGATAGAGCGCGCCCTGCATTTTGAGTTATCTTTTGTAATGTAATTCAAGTAGCCGAGGAGGCGCATCAATGTAAACTCTATGTAAATTACTCTGCATCATCAATGAAAAAGCATGTTTCTTCCTGCACTTGTGTTCAATCTTCTATGAATGTGTTTTCTAAATTGTGTTTCAAAATGGGTTCCTATCACTGCACGTCCTTGCCTTGTGCGAGCGCAACTCTAGGCTCGCACGGCATCACGCTCTAGCGAGGACGATTGACCCTTTCGGGATCGGGGCGTGACATATTGGTATCAGAGCACGGCTTTACTTCCTTGGATTTTCAAAAAGATAATATAGGAGTTTGATGCGCCTCTCAATTGAGTTGTGTTTGACGTCCGTTGCATGAGATGAGTCGCCTATACAATGAGCCCATAAATATAAAATCTATCGTTTTTGGAGTGTTGACAAGCTACTCTCTTTTGTAGCAATGCTAAGAAAAACATTGCCGCTGCAAGCAGTGCTCAGCCCATTCAGAGCGACCCAGCAAGTTCTGGAGAATCCGGAGGAGCTGGTTCAATCGATATGTCCGAACGGCTTATGCATCTCATGGAGGTGCAGCAACAACAAGCCGTTACTCAACAGGCGCATATTCAGGCGCAGTTTGCTGCTCAACAAAAGAAGATGGATACCATGATGCAATTGATTGCGTCCTTGGTACCCAGCAACAGGGGAGATACAGTGACGCCTGTCACGCCGGCAGCTGTGGCGGTAGAGGATGAGTCAGAAGAAACTCAGCCTCCAGCTAGGAATACTTGCCGAGCAGGAGAGTTCACTAAAATGTATCCACCAACGTTCAACGGACGAGCAGAACCGGACGTGGTGATGGGATGGATTGCAAAGCTGGAAGGACTCTTCAATTTGGTTGGCATACGAGATTGGTTATGCGGCATGTTGTGACTAGAAGCATCGGATGAGAATGGATCGTTGCACGAGTTGCTCGTGTAGCGATTGTGTTGGATAGAAGTTTGAATTTTGGCTGGGTGTATCGCAGAGAGCGTGGCACGAGTTGCTCCTGTGGCGCATCGGTTGAGCAGGTTTGAGTTTGGCTTGGGAATATCAGGATAGTGTTGCACGAGTTGCTCGTACAACAAATGAGTGGAACCGTTGGGTATTGGGTTGGATTACTTGGAAGAGAGATCGTTGCACGGGTTGCTCGTGTAGCGAAAGTATCAGACGGTTTGAGAATAGTTGAAGTATTGAGAATGGGGTACGGCACAAGTTGCATCGCGAAATTTATGGAAAGAGTTGGATGATTCAGACATTGGCTGAGTTTTGTGTCAGACTTGAGTTGGGAAGGGCAGGATCACGCATAAGGGATGGTTCGAATGGATTTTGGATTAGTGCAAAGAAATCGTAATGCGAGTAGCGATCTGATTCGGAGTGGTATATGGGATACCACATAGTGAGCAAGGCATTAAAATATTTTGAATAGACATCAATGGGAATTGTCTCAACGGACTCGAGTAACAGGAATACAAGTTGGTTGGTGCACATCGACTGAGTTGGAAAGAATGAAAATGGAGCGAGTATTGAGTTGTGATTCGACAGAATCACCCCGGAATAGTCGGTTTGGGATAGACGCTGGTTGACGCAGAGTAAGCACGAGGGCAACTATATTTCTAAGTGGTATATAGTGCAATTGGAATTTGACTCAGATATTCTTTGATACATTAGACTTGAGAACTCAAGAACGGACTCGTGTAAATGGAAGTATCGTTGGACTTGGGTGATGGACGAGATCAGAATAAAACAGATGGAAAGAGTGTCTGAAAATTGGACATAAATTGTAATTAGTATTGTGATATAAAAGCTGAACTTAAGATTGTGATGGTTAAAAGAGTCAGGACTAAATATCCTTGTAATTTTTTGATAGAAAAATGGAATTTGAAAACAAGGCTTTGTTCGAAAGTTCTAGTCACTAGTATAATGGAAAAGTTCAAAAAATCGACAAAATTTGGGAATAGGGCAAATTTGGAACAAGATAAAAACTGTAGTTTATGTTGTGACATAAAGGATCGACTTTAGATTGTGATGACGACAAAGAACCATGAGCTATTAAAGTCCATGCAACTTTCGTACAAGCATGTTATCAGAAATGGATGGTAAGCGGAGTGAGCTGAAAAATCGAATTGAGACGACGAAAGAGAACAGTGAATATAGAGAGTAGGAAATAATTGAATGACAAAGAGAGGCGGCTAGATAGGAAATGAATGGTTAATCAACTTAAGAATGACTTATTTGTTTGTGAAAGCCGCCTAAGCATATATAAACTATAATTAGTGTTTTGACATAAAAAAATAAACTTAAGATAGCGATAATGGAAAACAGTTTGGAAATAAATGTGCATGTAATTTTTGGAAAGAAAAATGGAATTTGAAAATAAGGTTTTCAGTCAATAGTAAAAAAATGTGAAAAAAAATATTTCAAAATCAAGGCTTTCTTCGAAAGTTCTAGTCATTAGTATAATGATAAAAAAATTGGAAATCAACAAATTTGTAAATAGGTCAAATTTCGAACAAGGTAAAAACTGTACTTTATATTATGACATAAATGATCGACTACAGCTTGTAATGGCGACAAGTCCATGAAATTTTTCTACGAGTGATGTTATAAAAATAGAAGGCGGACGGAGTGAGCTACATAATCGAGAGATGACGAAAGGAGTGAGGATAGGGAGTAGAGGGTAATCGAATGACGAAGAGAGAGACCTTGGTAGGAATGGAAGGATCAATCGTCAACGCAAGGATGACATCTTCGTTGGCAAAAGGCAAAATCACGTATAAACTGTAATTGATGTTGTGATATAAAGGATGAACTTAAGATTGCAATTGTGGTAAAGAGCAAGGATCGAGAAGTCCATGTAATTTTGGGAATAAAAAATATAATTTGAAAACATAAAGGAATAATCTTTAAATAAGAAGTTTTCTTCGAAAGTTCTAGTCATTAGTATAGTAAAAAAAATTTAAAAATTGACAAATTTGGGAATAGGTCAAAATTGGAACAAGGTAAAAATTGTAGTTGAAGTTGTGACATAAATGATCGACTTCAGATTTTGAGAGTGACAAAGAGCCACGAGCTAAAAGTCCATGAAGATTTTGTATGAGTAAAATATGTATTATCAAAAAAAAAAGAATGTGAACGGAGTGAGCTAAATAATTGAAACGAGACGACCAAAGGGACCAGTAAGAATAAAGAGTAGAGAGTAATCGAATAACGAAGAAAGGAGCCTTAGTAAGGAAGGACTCGGTAGGGAGGCTCAGTTAGGAAGGACTCGGTAGGGAAGGAATGACCAATTGTCGACTTAAGGACGACTTCTTTTTTTGCGAAAGCCGTCTAATACTTATGTATAAACTGTAATTAGTGTTGTGACATTAAGGATGAACTTAAGATTGCAATGGTGAAATAGTCGGGAACTATAAATCCGTATAAATTTTTGTTCGACAAATGGACTGAAAAGGGCACTTTACGTTAACTACCCCTATGATCATACTTATTACACTACCACACCTACGTTGAAACTAATTACACGGACCAACCTTATGTTTTATATTTTCTATAGAGAGTTATAACACTAACCACTCCAATGTCTTATTTTTTTATAAAGCAGAGGGGTGGTAAGTGTAATTAGTTTTAAAATAGAGATAGTTTCTGGAATAATAATGAAACATAGGGGTTAATGTATTTATTTCCTTTGAAAATAAGGTTTTCATTCAACAGTATAAAACGTGAATGAAAAATCTTTAAAACAGAATGCTTTCTTATGGAAGATTTTGGAAAATCGACAAAATTGGTAATAGTGCATGTTATCAAAAATGAAAGCCGAGCATAGTAAGCCAAATAATCGAATCGAGGCGACCAAAGGGAACTGTGAGGATAGGGAGTAGAATGTAATTGAATTGCAAAGAGAAACAGCTCGGTAGGGAAGGAATGGTCGATTACCAAATTAATAATGACTTCTTTGTAGCAAAAGCCACCTAAGACTCACGAATAAACTATAACTAGAGTTACAACATAAAAGATCTACTTAAGATTGTGATGGTGGAAATGAGTCGGAAATAAAAAGTCCACATATTTTTGGGGTAGAAAAACAAAATTCGAAAATAAGGTTTTCAGTCAATAATATAAAATGTGGATGAAGAATCTTTAAAGAACAAGGATTCTTCGAAAAGTTCTAGACATTAGTATAATGGAAAATTTTTGAAAATCGGCAAATTTAAGTATAGGTCAAATTTGAAAGAAGGTAAAAAATCTAGTTGATGTTGTGACATAAAGGATCGCCTTCAGATTACGATGACAAAGTCCCACAAGGTAAAAGACCACGCAATGTTTGTATTAGTAAAGTATGTTATCAAAAATGTCTACAACTTAAGATTGCGATGGTGGAAATGAGTCGGGAATAAAAAGTCCAAGTATTTTTGGGATAGAAAAATGGAATTTGATAATAAAGTTTTTGGTCCATAATATAGAATGTGAAAGAAGAATCTTTAAAGAACAAAGCTTTCTTCGAAAGTTCTAGACATTTGTATAGTTTTGGAAATAGACAAACTTGGGAATAGGTCAAATTTGAAACAAGGTAAAAACTCTAGTTGATATTGTGACATAAAGGATAGGCTTCGTATTATAATGACGACAAAGAGCCACGAGTAAAAGTCCATCCAACGTTTGTAATAGTAAAGTATGTTATGAAAAAATAGACGACAAGCGAGGTGAGGTAAATAAACTAATAAAGGCAACAAATGTAACGTCCCGCAACCGCACGGTGCGTTACGCTGAGTCGGATTGAATAAAACAATAGCTGGTTAACATTTGATTTGTTGGATTTTGGAAAGAAGTATTGATTGAGTTGGTTTCATGTGCAGATGGCTAGCGGAGTTCAATGGGAAACAGGTGTTCGTTCAGAGCAGGAAAAATGTCTTGGACTGAGCTGGATCTAAGCAAAGTTTGATATTTGGGTAAGTCGCATAGTTGGGGTAGTATCAGTCGTGATGATCGTTCGGTGCACGAGATATATTTGGAGATGTTCCTAGTGCGGATTCAGAAATAGTTGGATGGATTGAGTTGGAACACGAACTGATTGAGTCGGTGAAAAATCATCATATTTGAGACTAGTGCTCAAGCGAATATGTTGGAATGAAAATCAGGATTGGTTCAATTGGGAGTAAAGAAAATGGATGCCTCGGACATAAAGATGCCCTTGTAAATTGTTCAAATTTGCTATCGCAAAGCTCGGCTGAAATGCATGTATTTTAGGGACGCCTTAAATATGTGTACGATCCAAAACTAAGCGATACGAGAAATTCGTATTGAGCTGCTTGGAGGATGTGGGAATTCGGGAATTTGTACGAGCGTTCAGCAGATCGAGATGCAGAGTCAGGATCGTGAGTATGAGAGTTGCATAGAGCAGAGTTATGAGTTGGACAAGCGGTATGTGATAGGAATGAGTACCAGCACGGTTCGTGGACGAACCTGATTCTAAGTGGTATATTATGTAACGCCCCGCAACCGCACGGTGCGTTACGCTGAGTCGGATTGAATAAAACAATAGCTGGTTACATTTGATTTGTTGAATTTTGGGAAGAAGTATTGATTGAGTTGGTTTCATGTGCAGATGGCTAGTGGAGTTCGATGGGAAACAAGTGTTCGTTCAGAGCAGTACTGAGATAGCTGGATTTGGAGCGATAATGCCGTCTTCCTTAGTCCGATCGGTCGGATGATTCGGAGAGCACGACCTGCTCGCACGGTCATACCAGTTGAGGAGATCGCGCTTTGCATCGGACCACGGGTTCAAGGGATTGGCCGTATCGATAGGACAGGATGCTTAACGAAATCAAACATTGTGAGTGGTTTGGACCCTTCTTTCCTACTTCTTCACGCCCACATCTATAATGTTTCAAACGTTCACTCGATGATGCCTAGTTGGACGCCTAGGAAATCCTTAGCCACATTGCATGGCAACCACTAAGAAAGGAACATGGGAATTGTAGACTGTTTTTACTATATGCTTGCACACCTTATGAAATTGAGTTGTTTGTAAAGGAAATTAGTTGTTGGTTGCGGCCTGGTGCCTCGGATAGAGTTTGATCCTATGGGATACCAAAAATCGGAACACCGCTTGAGAAAATGTGAACTGTTGCAAAAGGATATATGTTGCTGCTTTACTTCTTTTGTTTATTTCGATGCATTGTACGATAAATGAATTTTTCATGCATTCGCATGGTCTGGGACAACTTGTATACAAGGTTTGGCAATTTCCTCGAAACGGCATTCCGGGGTACTGGAACCGTATCGATCCGGAGGAAAATATTGATTCGTGCTAGTTGCGATGCATTTGTGGGGCCTCCGGCAGGGCTTGCTACCCGAGCTGATAGGGCGCGCCGCAAATGCTCGGAATGAGGCCTCGTGCTAGTCACGATGCATTGCAGGACCTCCAGCCGGGCTTGCTACCCGGACTGATAGGACGCGTTGTTAATACTTGGAATAAGTCCCTAAGATGTTGATCACACCAGTGACCACTAAGAAAAGAACACATGCTAATTATTGTCTTGTGCATATGGTAAACATACTTGTGTTTTGTTGCAGGGAAGGCGTGCGTCGATTGAGTAAGCAACTGATGCACTTGTTGGATATGGTGTTATTTTCAATCCTATCAAAACAGGCAACTGATATGGATTGAGTTCACTTGCTTCCTTATAGAAAGATCATCTTAATGCATGCTCGCCCCTAATAAGCTAGTGTCGATTTAGTCGAGTGGGTTCATCCCGCTCACCAGTACAAGTTGAGTACTGACCCACGTTGTGGGAAACTATTTCAGGCACTCAGGCGGTGAAACGCTAGTGGAAAGCAAGGGAGGCGTTAGGAGCACCTATATTTTGAAGTATAGCTGGAGTCAGTTCATTTTGGAGGCTTGGACTTTCAATCTATACAAGGGCGTAATGTAAGAACGACGTGGGCTATCTGATGGAGCGTGTCCTGCATTTTGAGTTATCTTTTGTAATGTAATTCAAGTAGTCGAGGAGGCGCATCAATATAAACTCTATGTAAATTACTCTGCATCATCAATGAAAAAGCATGTTTCTTCCTGTACTTGTGTTCAATCTTCTGTGAATGTGTTTTCTAAATTGTGTTTCAAAATGAGTTCCTATCACTGCACGTCCTTGCCTTGTGCGAGCGCAACTCCAGGCTCGCACGGCATCACGCTCCAGCAAGGACGATTGACCCTTTCAGGATCGGGGCGTGACAACCAAAGGGAGAAGTGAGGATAGGGGATAGGGAGTAACCGAATGATGAAGAGAGATGGCTAGGTAGGGGAAGGAATGGCCAATTGTTAATTAAAGGATGACTTCTTCTTTGTTGAAAGCCGCCTAAGACACGTATAAACTGTAATTTATATTGTGAAATAAAAGATGAAGTTGAGATTGTGATAGTGAAAAGGAGTCGGGAACTAAATGTTTATGTAATTTTTTGATAGAAAAATAGAATTTGAAAATAATGTTTTCAGTCACTAGTATAAAAAAAGAAGAATTTTTAAAGAAGAATTCGAAACTTTTAGTCATTAGTATAATGAAATAAAATTGGAAATCGATAAATTTGTGAATAAGTCAAATTTTAAATAAGGTAAAAAAGTTGAAGTGGTGGCATAATTGTGATGGTGACAATGAGCCACGAGCTAAAAATCTATGAATTTTTTGTACGAGTAAAATTATCAAAATTAGAAGACGACAAAAGCGAATCGAGACAACCAAAGTGAATAGTAACGATAGGGAGTAGAGATTTAATCGAATGACGAAGAGAGATGGTAGAGAAGGAAGAGTCAATCATCAACTCAAGGATGACTTATTTGTTGGCGAAAGCCTATATCACTCACATATAAATTGTAACTAGTGTTGTAACACAAATGATTTGCGATGGTCGAAAAGAGTCGGGAACTACAAGTCCATATAATTTTTTGATTAAAAAACGGAAATAAGATTTTCGATCAATAGTTTAAAACCTGAAAGAAGAATCTCTGTGATGGCAACAATGAGCCACGAGCTAAAAATCTATAAAAAATTTGTACGAGTAATATTATCAAATTTAGAAGACGATAAGAGCGAATCGAGACAACCAAAGTGAATAGTAACGATAGGGAGTAGGGATTAATCGAATAACGAAGAGAGATGGTAGAGAAGGAAGAGTTAATCATCAACTCAATGATGACTTATTTGTTGGCGAGCCTATATCACTCAAGTATAAACTGTAACTAGTGTTGTAACACAAATGATTTGCGATGGTCGAAAAGAGTCGGGAACTACAAGTCCATATAATTTTTTGATTAAAATATGGAAATAAGGTTTTCGATCAATAGTTTAAAACCTGAAAGAAGAATCTCTATGATGACGACAATGAGCCACGAGCTAAAAATCTATGAAATTTTTGTACGAGTAATATTATCAAATTTAGAAGACGACAAAAGCGAAAGTCGAATATCGACAAGAGTCGGGAACTACAAGTCAAAATAATTTTTTGATTAAAAAGTGGAAATAAGGTTTTCGATCAATTGTTTAAAACCTTAAAGAAGAATCTTTAAAGTACAAGGCTTTCTTCGAAAGTTCGTCATCAGTATAATGAAAAAGTTTTGGAAATCAATAAATTGGGGAATGTCAAATTTGGAACAAGGTAAATGATCGACTTCAGATTGTGAGAGCCACAACTAAAAGTCCATGCAACATTTGTATGAGTAAACTATGTTATCAAATATGGAAGGCAAAATGTAGTGAGCTAAATAATCGAATTGGGAAGACGACCTAAGGGACAGTAAAGATAGAGAAGCGAGGAATAAAATGACGAAGAGAGGCAGCTTAGTAGGGAAAAGGAATGGTCAATCGATAACTCAAGGATGAAAGTCGAATATCGACAAATTTGAGAATAGTGTATGTAATCAAAAATAAAAGTCGGGCGAAGTAATCTGAATAACTAAATCGAGACGACCAATGGGAGCAGAGTGGATAGGGAGTAATCGAATTACAAAGATAGATGGCTAGGCAGGGAAAGAATGGCCAATCGTCAACTAAAGGAAGCCTTGGTGAAAGCTGCCTAAGACTCACGTATAAGCTGTAATTGTATTGTGACATAAAAGATGAACTTAAGATTACGATGGTGAAAAGGAGTTGGGAACTAAATGTTCGTGTAATTTTTGGATTAGAAAAATGGAATTTGAAAATAAGGTTTTTAGTCACTAGTCTAAAACATGAAAAAAAAAATCTTTCAACAAGAAGGCTTTCTTCGAAAGTTCTAGTCATTAGTATAATGAAACAAAACTAGAAATCGACAAACTTGTGAATAGGTCAAATTTTGAACATGGTAAAAAAAATTGTAGTTGAAGTGGAGGATCGACTTTGGATTGTGATGGCGACAACGAGCTAAAAATCCATGAAATCTTTGTATGAGTAATGTTATCAAAAATAGAAGGCGGCCAGAGTGAACTGAATAATCGAATCGAGACAACCAAAGTGAATAGTGATGATAAGGAGTAGGGATTAATCGAATGACGAAGAGTCAATCATCAACTCAAGGATGATTATTTGTTGGCGAAAGCCACATAAGACAAAAGCCACATAAGACTCACGTATAAACTGTAACTGGTGTTGTGACATAAATGATGAACTTAAGATTGCGATGGTAGAAAAGTGTCGGGAACAAAAAGTTCAGGTGATTTTTTGATAGAAAAATGGAAATAAGGTTTTCATTCAATAGTATAAAACAAGAAAGAAGATTCTTTAAAGAACAAGGCTTTCTACAAAAGTTCTAGTCATTAGTATAATGGAGAAGTTTTGGAAATAGACAAATCTGGGAATAGGTCAAGGTAAAAACTCTAGTTGATGTTGTGACATAAAGGATCGACTTTAGATTAAGATGACGACAAATAGACCCGAGCTAAAAGTCTATGCAGCTTTTGTACGAGTAAAGTATGTTATCAAAAATAAAAGGCAAGCGGGGTGAGGAGAATAATCGAATTGAGGCGGCCAAAAGGAGTACCAAGGATAGGGAGTAATCGAATGACGAAAAGAGATGACTATGTAGGGAAGGAATGATCAATCGTCAACTAAAGAATGACTTTTTTACTGGTGAAAGCCGCCAAAGGATCACATATAAACTATATTTATTGTTGTGACATAAAGGATGAAGTTAATATTGCGATGGTGAAAAGAGACCGGAACTAAATGTCCATGTAATTTTTGGATTGAAAATGGAGTTTGAAAATAAGGTTTTCAGCCAATAATATAAAACCTGAAAGAAAAGCTAAAAGTCAAAATTTGAACAAGGTAAAACTATAGTTGATGTTGTGAAATAAATGATCGACTTCAGATTGTGATGGCGACAAAGAGCCATGAGCTAAAAAAGTCAATAAAATTTTTGTATGAGTAATGTTTATCAAAAATAAAAGGCAAGCGGAGTGAACTGAACAATCGAATCGAGACAATCAAAGGGAGCAGGTGAGGATATGGAGTAGGGTTTAATCGAATGATGAAGAGTGGCGGCTCGGTTGGGAAGGAAGGGTCAATTATCAACTCAAGGATGACTTCTTTGTTGGCAAAAGCCGCCTAAAGAGTAGGAACTAAAAGTCCATGTAATTTTTGGATAAAAAACAGAATTTAAAAATAAGGTTTTCAATTAATAGTATAAAACGTGAAAGAAGAATCATTAAAGAACAAAATTTTCTTCGAAAGTTCTAGTGATAAATATAGTGGAAAAAAATTGAAATCGAGAAATTTGGGAATGTCAAATTTGGAACAAGGAAAAAAAATATAGTTGATGTTGTGACATAAAGTATCAACTTCAGATTGTGATGGAGACAAAGTGCCTTGAGCTAAAAGTCCATCAAAATTTTGTAAGAGTAAATTATGTAATAAAAAAAAGAAGGCGAACAGAATAAACTGAATAATAGAATCGAGACGATCAAACTGAATAGTGAGGATAGAGAGTAATCGAACGACGAAGAGGAGCATCTCGGTCGGGAAGGAATGGCCGATGGTCGACTCTAGTATGACTTCTTTGTCAGCGAAATCGCCTAAGACTCCAGTATAAAGTGTAATTAAAATTGTGACAAAGTATAAACTTAAGATTGCGATGGTGAATGAGATTTTGGAACTAAAAGTCCATATATTTTTTAGATAGTAAAAATGGAATTTGAGAATAAGGTTTCAGTCAACAATATAAAACGTGAAAGAAGAACCTTAGAAACGCAATTCTTTCTTCGAAAGTTCTAGTCATTAATATAATAGAAAATTTTCGAAAATCATCAAATTTGGGAATAGTGTATGTTATCAAAAATAAAAGTCGAGCGAAGTAAGCAGAATAATCGAATTGAGACGACCAAAGAGAGTAGTAGTAAGAAAAGTGAGTAGGGAGTAATTGAATGACGAAGAGAAGCGTCTTGGTAGGAAAGGATGGTCAACCGTCAACTCAAGGATGACTTCTTTGTTGGCGAAAGCCACCTAAGATTTACGAATAAATAATTAGTGTTGTGACATAAAAGATGAACATAAGATTGCGATGGTGGTAAAAGAGTTGAGAATTAAAAATCCATGTAACATTTGGCTAGAAAATGAAATTTAAAAATAAGGTTTTCGGTCAATAGAGTATAAAACGTGAAAGAAGAATCTTTAATGAACAAGGATTTCTTCAAAAGCTCTAGTCATTAGTACAATGGAAAAGATTTGGAAATCGACAAATTTGATAATAGATCAAATTTCGAACAAGATAAAAACTCTAGCTAATGTTGTGACAAAGAGGATCGACTTCATATTGTGATAACAACAAAGAACCACAAGCTAAAAAGTCCACGCAACTTTCGTACGAATAAAGTATGTTATCAAAAATGAAAGGCAAGCGGAGTGAGCAGAATAATCGAACTAAGGCGACCAAAGGAAGTAGTGAAGATAGGGAATAGGGAGTAATCGAATGATAAAGAGAGACGGTTAGGTAGAGAAGGAATGGCCAATCATAAACTTAAGGTTGTCTTCTTTGTTGGCGAAAGCCTAAGATTGCTATAATGTAAAAGAGCCGAGAACTAAATATCCATGTAATATTTGGATAGAAAACTAGAATTTAAAAATAAGGTCTTTAGTAATAGTATAAAACATGAAAGAAGAATCATTAAACAAAGCTTTCATCGAAAGTTCTAAGTCATTAGTATAGTGATACTATGTTATCAAAAAAGAAGGCGAGCGGAGTGACCAGAATAATCGATTTCAGATGATCAAAGGGAGTAGTGAGGATAGGGACGAAGAGAGGCAGCTCAATAGAGAAAGAATGGTCAATCATCAACTCAAGAATGACTTGTTTGTTGGCAAAAGTAGCCTAAGACTCACTATGTTGTGACAAAAGGATGAACTTAACATTGGAATGGTAGAAAAGAGCCAAGAAATAAAAGTCCATACAATTTTTTGATAGAAAAATGAAATTTGATAACAAGAAGAATCTTTAAAGAACAAGGTTTTCTTCGATAATTCTAGTCATTAATATAAGTGGAAAAAAATTCAAAATCTACAAAATTGGGCTTAATCCATGTAATTTTGTATGAGTATTGTAATAAAAAAGAAGGCAAGCAGAATGAGCTAAATAATCAAATCAAGATGAGGGAGCAGTGAGAGTAGGGAGCAATCGAATGATAAAGAGAGGCAGTTGGATAGGGAAGGAAGGGTCAATCGTAAACTCAAATATGACTTCTCTGTTGGCAAAATTTGCCTAAGACTCATGTTTAAACTACAATTGTTGTTGTGACATAAATGACGAACTTAATATTGCGATGGTGGCAAAACAGCTAGGAACTAAAAGTCAATGTAATTTTTTGACAGAAAAATAGAAATTGAAAATAAGGTTTTCAGTCAATTGTAGAAAACGTGAAAGAAGAATTTTTAAAGAACAAGGTTTTCTTCGAAAGTTCTAGTCATTAGTATAGTGGACTTTTTTTGGAAATCGACAAATTTGGGATATGTCAAATTTTGGAAGGTAAAATTGTAGTTAAGGTTATTACATAAAGAATCGGCTTCAGATTGTGATGACAACACAAAGAGGCACGTGCTAAAAATTTATGTAGTTTTTGCATTAGTAAATTATGTTATTAAAAAAAAGTAAGATGAATAATTGAATCGAGATGACAGTGAGGATAGAGAGTAATCGAACAACGAACAGAGGTAGCTCATTTGGGAAGGAATGGTCGATGCTCAACTCAAGAAAGACTTATAAGACTCAAGTATAAACTGTAATTAGAATTGTGATATAAAGGATGAATTTAAGATTGTGATTGCAAAAGAGAGTCGGGAACTAAAAGTCCATATAATTTTTTGCTAGAAAAATGGAATTTGAAAATAAAGTTTTCAGCCAACAAGTCAACAATATAAAACCGGAAAGAAGAATCTTTAACAAACCATTCTTTCTTCGGAAGTTCTAGTCATTAGTAATAATGGAAACTTTTCGAAAATCGTCAAATTTGGGAATAGTGTATGTTATCAAAAAATGAAAGTCGAGCGAAGTGAGGTGAATAATCGAATCGAGCCAGCCAAAGGGGAAGTAAGGATAGTGAGTAGAGAGTAATCGAATGACGAGACGGCACGGTAGAGAAGGAATGATCAATCATCAACTCAAGGATGACTTCTTTGTTGGCAAAAGCCACCTAAGACTCATGAATAAATTGTAATTAGTGTTGTGAAATAAAAGCTAAACTTAAGATTGCGATGGTTAAAAGAGTCAGGACTAAATATACTTGTAATTTTTGGATAGAAAAATGGAATTTGAAAACAAGGTTTTGTTCGAAAGTTCTAGTAACTGGTATAATGGAAAAGTTCGAAAATTCGACAAAATTTGGAATAGGGCAAATTTGGATCAAGATAAAAACTGTAGTTTATGCTGTGACATAAAGGATCAACTTTAGATTGTGATGACGACAAAAAACCATGAGCTATAAAAGTCCATGCAACTTTCTTACAAGCATGTTATCAGAAATGGATGGTAAACGGAGTGAGCTGAATAATCGAATTGAGAAGACGACCTAAGGGAGCAGTAAGGATAGAGTAGTGAGGAATAAAATGACGAAGAGAGGCAGCTCAGTAATCAAAAATGAAAATCGAGCGGAGTAATCTGAATAACTTAATCGAATGACGAAGAGAGATGGTAGAGAAGGAAGAGTCAATCATCAACTCAATGATGACTTTTTGTTGGCGAAATCCTATATCACTCGCGTATAAACTGTAACTAGTGTTGTAACACAAATGATGAACTTAAGATCGCGATGGTCGAAAAGAGTATGGAACTACAAGTCCATACAATTTTTTGATTAAAAATGGAAATAAGGTTTTTGATCAATAGTTTAAAACCTTAAAGAAGAATCTTTAAAGTACAAGGCTTTCTTCGAAAGTTCGTCATTAGTATAATGAAAAAGTTTTGGAAATCAATAAATTTGGGAATATGTCAAATTTGGAACAAGGTAAATGATCGACTTCAGATTATGAGAGCCGCAACTAAAAGTCCATGCAACATTTGTATGAGTAAAGTATGTTATCAAATATGGAAGGCAAAATTTTGTGAGCTGAATAATCGAATTGGGAAGACGACCTAAGGGAGCAGTAAGGATAGAGTAGCGAGGAATAAAATGACGAAGAGAGGCAGCTCAGTAGGGGAAAGGAATGGTCAATCGATAACTCAAGGATGAAAGTCGAATATCGACAAATTTGAGAATAGTGTATGTAATCAAAAATGAAAGTCGAGCAGAGTAACCTGAATAACTAAATTGAGACGACCAATGGGAGCAGTGAGGATAGGGAGTAATCGAATTACAAAGATAGATGGCTAGGCAGGGAAAGAATGGCCACTCGTCAATTAAAGGAAGCCTTCTTCGTTAGTGAAAGCTGCCTAAGACACACGTATAAACTGTAATTTGTATTGTGACATAAAAGATGAACTTAAGATTACGATGGTGAAAAGGAGTTGGAAACTAAATGTTCGTGTAATTTTTGGATTAGAAAAATAGAATTTGAAAATAAGGTTTTTAGTCACTAGACTAAAACATGAAAACAAAAAAACTTTCAACAAGAAGGCTTTCTTTGAAAGTTCTAGTCATTAGTATAATGAAACAAAACTAGAAATCGACAAACTTGTGAATAGGTCAAATTTTGAACATGGTAAAAAAATTGTAGTTGAAGTGGTGGATCGACTTCGGATTGTGATGGCGACAAAAAGCAACGAGCTAAAAATCCATGAAATTTTTGTATGAGTAATGTTATCAAAAATAGAACGCGACCAGAGTGAACTGAATAATCGAATCGAGACAACCAAAGTGAATAGTGAAGATAAGGAGTAGGGATTAATCGAATGACGAAGAGTAAATCATCAACTCAAGGATGATTATTTGTTGGCGAAAGCCACATAAGACTCACGTATAAACTGTAACCGGTGTTGTGACATAAATGATGAACTTAAGATTGCGATAGTCGAAAAGTTTCGGAAACAAAAAGTTCATGTAATTTTTTGATAGAAAAATGGAAGTAAGGTTTTCATTCAATAGTATAAAACAAGAAAGAAGATTCTTTAAAGTACAAGGCTTTCTACAAAAGTTCTAGTCATTAGTATAATGGAGAAGTTTTGGAAATAGACAAATGTGGGAATAGGTCAAGGTAAAAACTCTAGTTGATGTTGTGACATAAAGGATTGACTTCAGATTAAGATGACGACAAATAGACCCGAGCTAAAAGTCTATGCAGCTTTTGTATGAATAAAGTATGTTATCAAAAATAAAAGGCAAGCGGGGTGAGGTGAATAATCGAATTGAGGCGGCCAAAGGGAGTAGCAAGGATAGGGAGTAATCGAATGACGAAAAGAGATGACTATGTAGGGAAGGAATGATCAATCGTCAACTAAAGAATAACTTTTTTACTAGTGAAAGCCGCCTAAGGCTCACATATAAACTATAATTATTGTTGTGACATAAAAGATGAAGATAATATTGCGATGGTGAAAAGAGACCGGAACTAAATGTCCATGTAATTTTTGGATTGAAAATGGAGTTTGAAAATAAGGTTTTCAGCCAATAATATAAAACCTAAAAGTCAAAATTTGAACAAGGTAAAACTATAGTTGATGTTTTGAAATAAAGGATCGACTTCAGATTGTGATGGCGACAAAGAGCCATAAGCTAAAAGTCAATGAAATTTTTGTATGAGTAATGTTTATCAAAAATAAACTCAAGGATGACAAGCGGAGTGAACTGGACAATCGAATCGAGACAATCAAAGGGAGCAGGTGAGGATATGGAGTAGGGTTTAATCGAATGATGAAGCGAGGCGGCTCGGTTGGGAAGGAAGGGTCAATTATCAACTCAAGGATGACTTCTTTGTTGGCAAAAGCCGCCTAAAGAGTAGGAACTAAAAGTCCATGCAATTTTTGGATAAAAAACAGAATTTAAAAATAAGGTTTTCAATTAATAGTATAAAACGTGAAAGAAGAATCATTAAAGAACAAGGTTTTCTTCGAAAGTTATAGTGATAAATATAGTGGAAAAAAATTGAAATCGAGAAATTTGGGAATGTCAAATTTGGAACAAGGAAAAAAATGTAGTTGATGTTGTGACATAAAGTATCAACTTCATATTGTGATGGAGACAAAGTGCCTTGAGCTATAAGTCCATCAAAATTTTGTAAGAGTAAATTGTGTTATAAAAAAAAGAAGGCGAACAGAGTAAGCTGAATAATAGAATCGAGACGACCAAACTGAATAGTGAGGATAGAGAGTAATCGAACGACGAAGAGGGGCAGCTCGGTAGGGAAGGAATGGTCGATGGTCGACTCAAGTATGACTTCTTTGTCAGCGAAATCGCCTAAGACTCCAGTATAAATTGTAATTAAAATTGTGACAAAGTATAAACTTAAGATTGCGATGATGAATGAGATTCCAAAATTAAAAGTAAATATATTATTTAGATAGTAAAAATGGAATTTGAGAATAAGGTTTCAGTCAACAATATAAAACGTGAAAGAAGAACCTTTGAAACACAATTCTTTCTTCGAAAGCTCTAGTCATTAATATAATAGAAAATTTTCAAAAATCATCAAATTTGGGAATAGTGTATGTTATCAAAAATGAAAGTCGAGTGAAGTAAGCAGAATAATCGAATTGAGACGACCAAAAAGAGTAGTAAGGAAAGTGAGTAGGGAGTAATTGAATGACGAAGAGAAGCGCCTTGGTAGGAAAGGATGGTCAATCGTCAACTCAAGGATGACTTCTTTGTTGGCGAAAGCCACCTTAGTGCTGTAAAAATAAGGTTTTCGGTCAATAGTAAAAAATATGAAAAAAGAATCTTTAAAGAACAAGTCTTTCTTTAAAAGTTCTAGTCATTACTATAATGAAAAAAAAATTGGAAATCGACAAATTTGTAGGTATGTCAAATTTTCAAGAAGGCAAAAATTGTAATTGATATTGTGACATAAATAATTGACTTCGAGCAACAACAAGCAACGAGTACGAGTGATGTTATCAAAAATAGAATGCGAGCGGAGTGAGCCGAATAATCAAATCGAGACTACCAAACGGTGGAGTGAGGATAAGGAGTTGAGAGTAATCCAATGACGAAGGAAGACAGCTTGGTATGGAAGGAAGGGTCGATCGTCAACTCAAGAATGACTTCTTTGTTGGCGAAAGCCGCCTAAGACTCACGTATAACATGTATTGATGTTGTGACATAAATGATGAACTTAAGATAGCAACTGAATCAAAAAGGCAGAAACTAGAAATTCATGTAATCTTTGGATTGAAAAATAGAATTTGAAAATAAAGTTTTTACTCTATAGTATAAAACAAGATTTTCTTCGAAAGTTCTAGTCATTACTATTAGTGGGGGAAAATTGAAAATTAATAAATTTGGGAATAGGTCAAATTTGGAACAAGGTAAAAATTGTAGTAGAAGTTGTGACATAAATGATCTTTAAAAAACAAGATTTTCTTCGAAAGTTCTAGTCATTACTATTAGTGGGGGGAAATTGATAAATTTGGGAATAGGTCAAATTTGGAACAAGGTAAAAATTGTAGTAGAAGTTGTGACATAAATGATCGAGTTCAGATTCTCATGGTGACAAATAGCCAACTAAAAAACAAGTTTTGTATAAGTATGTTATCAGAAAAAGACGAGCGGAGTGAGCTGAATAATTGAAACGAGACGACCAAAAGGACCAGTAAGGATAGAGAGTAGCGAGTAATCGAATGACGAAGAGAGACGGCTTGGTAGGGAAAGAATGGTCAATTGTCAACTCATGGATGACTTCTTTGTTAGCGAAAGGATGAACGTTAGATAACGACAAACTAAAAGTCCATATAATTTTTGTGACATGAAAGGATGAACTTAAGATTGCAGAGGTTAAAAGATTATTCAGGAACTAAATGTCAATGTAGTTTTTGGATATAAAAATAGAATTTAAAAATAAGGTTTCCAGTCAATAGTTTAAAACATGAAAGAATAATCTTTAAAGAACAAGGCTTTCATCGAAAGTTCTAGTCATTAGTATAATGAAAAAAAATTGGAAATCAACAAATTTATGAATAGGTCAAATTTTGAACAAAGTAAAAAATTATAGTTGATGTTCAGACATAAAGAATCGACTTATTGTGATGGCGACAAAGAGCCACGAGCTAAAAGTCTATGAATGTTTTGTATGAATAATGTTATCAAAAGTAGAAGCGACTGGAGTGAACTGAATAATCAAATCCAGACAACCAAAGTGAATAGTGACGATAGGGAGTAAGGATAAATTGAATGACGAAGAGAGACAGCTCGGTAGAGAAAGAAGAGTCAATCGCCAACTGATCGATCACATCTTTGTTGTTGAAAGCCGCCTGAGACTCATGTATAAACTGTAATTTGTGTTGTGACATAAATGATGAACTTAAGATTACGATGGTGGAAAAGAGTCGAATACTAATAAAAGTCCATATAATTTTTGGATAGAAAAATGGAATTTGAAAATAAGGTCTTCAGTCAATAGTATAAAACGTGAAAGAAGAATCTTTAAAGAAAAAGGCTTTCTTCGAAACTTGAAGCCATTAGTATAATGGAAAAGTTTTGGAAATCAATAAATTTGGAAAAATGTCAAATTTGGAACAAGGTAAAAACTCTAGTTGATGTTATGCCATAAATGATCGACTTCAAATTGTGACGACAAAGATCCGAGCTAAAAGTCCATGCAGCTTTTGTACGAGTAAAGTATGTTATCAAAAATGGAAGGCAAGCAAGTGAGCTGTATAATCGAATTGAGACGACCAATATGAGTAGTGAGGATAGAGAGTAGGGAGTAATCGAATGACCTACAGAGGCGGCTCGATAGGGAAGGATAGGGAAGGAAGAGTCAATCAATTAGTGTTGTGACATAAATTAGTGTTGTGACATAAAGGATGATCTTAAGATTGTGATGGTGAAAGAGTCGGGAACTAAAAATCGATATAATTTTTTGTTAAAAATGGAGTTTGAAAATAAGGTTTTCGGTCAACAATATAAAATGTGAAAGAAGAATCTTCAAAGCACAACGCTTTCTTCGAAAATTCTCGTCATTAGTGTAAGGAAAATATTTCAAAATTCGCCAAATTTAGGAATAGTATGTCATCAAAAATAAAAGTCAAACGGAGTGAGCCAAATAATCAAATCTAGGCAACCAAAGGGAGCAGCGAGGATATGGAGTAGGGAGCAACCGAAAAACAAAAAGAGACGTATAGGTAGGAAAGGAATGATCAATCATCAACTAAAGGATGACTTCGTTGTTGTGACATAAAGAGTCAGAAACTAAAAGTTCATGTAATTAGTTCCGTGTAAAACATGTAATTGATATTTCGTGTAAATGATGAACTTAATCTCCGAAACTTCTAGTCATTAGTACAGTAGAAAATTTTTGGAAATCGACAAATTTGATATTAGGTCAAATTTGGAACAAGGTAAGAACTATAGTTGATGTTGTGACATAAGGACCGACTTTATATTGTGATGGCGACAAAGAACCACAAACTAAAAGTCCATGCAACATTAAAGTTGCACTAGTAACGTATATTATCAAAAACGGAAGGCAAGCAGAATGAGTTGAATAATCGAATTGAGGCGACCAAACGTAGGAGTGAGAATAGGGAGTAGGGGATAATCGAATGACGAAAATAGACTGTTCGGTAGGGAAAGAATGGTCAATCGACAACTCGAGGATGACTTTGTTGATGAAAGTCGCACAAGACTCGCGTATAACTCTAACAGATGTTGTGACCTAATGGATGAACTTAAGATTGCGATGGTAGCAAAGAACCAGGAACTAAAAGTACATGTAACTTTTGGATACAAAATTAAAATTTGAAAATAAGGTTTTCATAAAACAGGAAAGAAAAATCTATGAAGAACAATATTTTCTTCGAAAGCTCGAGTCATTAGTATAATGAAAAAAAATTGGAGATCAACAAATTTGGATATAGATAAAATTTTGAGGTAAAAAGTATAGTTGATGTTGCGACATAAAGGATCAACTTCAGATTGTGATGGCGACAAAGAGCAATGAGATAAAAGTCCATGAAGCTTTTGTATGAATAAAGTATTTTATAAAAAAATAAAAGCATGCAGAGTGAGCTTAATAATCGAATTGAGACAATTGAGACGACCAAAGGGACCATTGAGGATAGGGAGTAGGGAGTAATCGAATGACAAAGAGAGGCGGCTCGGTAGAGAAGGAATGGTCAATCGTCAACTCATTGATGACTTCTATGTTGGCGAAAGCAGCCTAAGACTTATGAATAAACTGTAATTGATGTTGTAACATAAATGATGAACTTAAAATTGTGATGATGGCAAAGAACCATAAACTCAAAGCCCTTGTAATTTTTGATAGAAAAATATAATTTGAAAATAAATTTTCAATCAATCGTATAAAACATGAAAGAAGAATCTTTAAAGAAAAAGGTTTTCTTTGAAAGCTCTAGCAATTAGTATAGTAGAAAAAATCTAGACATCGACAAATTTGGGAATATGTTAAACTTGAAATAAAGGTAAAAACTCTAGTTGTTGTTGTGACATAAAAGGATCGACTTTAGAATGTAATGGCGACAAAAAGCCACGAGCAAAAGTCCATGCAGCTTTTGTATGAGTAAAGTATGTTGAAAACTCGAAGTCGAGCAGAGTGAACTGAATAATCGAATTGAGGCGACCAAAGGGAGTAGTGAGGATAGGGAGTATTGAGTAATCGAATGATGAAGAGAGGCGGATCGGTAGGAAAGGAATGATCAATCGTCAACTCAAGAATGACTTCTTTGTTGGCGAAAATCGCCTAAGTCTAACTTATAAACTGAAGTTGTTGTTGTAAAATAAAAGATGAACTTAAGTTTGTGATGGTGGCAAAAAAAAGTCATGAACTATGTCGATGTAAATTTTGTATAAAAATAGAATTTCAAAATAAGGTTTTCAGTCTAGCATAGAATGTTAAAGAAACAAAATTTAAAGAACAAGATTATCTTCGAAAGTTCTAGACATTAGCATAGTGGAAAAAAAAATCTGGAAATTGACAAATTTTGTAATAGATCAAATTTGGAACAAGAAAAAAAACTCCAGCTGATGTTGTGACACAAAAGATCAACTTTATATTTTGATGGCGACAAAGAGCTACGAGCTAAAAGTCTATTCAGCTTTTGTATGTGTAAAAGTATATTATTAAAAAATAGAAGACAAACGGAGTAAGCTGAATAATTGAATCGAGACAACCAAAGAAAGCAGTGAGGATAGGGAGTAAAGGACTAACCAAATGAAAAAAAAAGCCTCGGTAGGGAATTTTTCGTCAACTCAATGATAACTTTTTGTTGGCGAAAGCCCGCATAAGACTCACGTATAAACTGTAACTAGTGTTGTGACATAATAGATGAACTTAAGATCAAAGAACCAGGAGCTAAAGGTTTTCAGTTAATAGTATAAAATGTGAAAGAATAATCTATAATAAACAAAACTTTACGAGCGGAGTGAGCTGAATAAACGAATTAAGGCAACCAAAGGGAGAAGTGAGGATAGGCAGTAGGGCATAATCGAAAGACGAAAACAGGTGGCTCGGTAGAGAAAGAATGGTGAATCGTCAACTTAATGACGACTTCTTTGTTGGAAAAAGCTACCACAAGCAACGTATAAACTGTAATTGGTATTGTGACATATATGATGAACTTTAAGATTGCGATGGTGGCAAAGAGCTGAGAACTAAAAGTCCATGTAATTTTTTGACATAAGTATAAATTTGATAACAAGGTTTTCAGGTTTTCAATCAATAGTATAAATCATGAAAGAAGAATATTTAAAGAACAAGGTTTTGTTCGAAAACCCTAGTCACCAATATTGTTGAAAATTTTAGAAATCAATAAATTTAGGAATATATCAAATTTGGAACAAGGTAAAAACTTTAGTTGATGTTGTGACAAAAAAGGATCGATTTCAGATTGTGTTGGCGACAAAGAGCCACGAGTTATCAAAACTAGAAGGCAAGCGAAGTTAATGTAGTTTTTGTATAAGTAAAGTATGTTATCAAAAATAGAAGACAAATGTAGTTAGTTGAATAATCGAATTAAGACGACCAAAGGGAGTAGTGGGAATAAGGAGGTAGGGAGTAATCGAATTACCAAAAGAATCGGGTTGGTAGGGAAACAATAGTCAATCGTCAATTCAAGGATCATTATTGCTAGCAAAAGCTGCCTAAGACTCGCATACAAACTTAATTTGTGTTGTGACATAAAGGATGATTACGATGGTGGCAAAAAAGGAACTTGAGAATTTGAATGATAGAAAAATAGAATTTAAAATTAAGGTTTTCAGTCAATAATATAAAACGTGAAAGAAGAAGAATCTTTAAAGAACAAGGTTTTCTTTGAAAGTTCTAATCAGTCATTAGTATAGAGGAAAAAAAATTGGAAATCAATAAATTTGGGTATATGTCAAATTTTGAACAAAGTAAAAAATTGTAGTTGATGTTGTGGCATAAAGAATCGACTTCAGACTTCAAATTGAGAAGACGACAAAGAACCACGAGCTAAAAGTCCATGCAGTTTTATACGAGTGAAGTATGTTATCAAAAATAGAAGGCACGCAAAGTGAGTTGAATAATCAAATTGGGGCAACCAAATGGAACAGTAAGAATAAGGAGAGAGGTGGCTTGGAAGGGAAGGAATAGTCAATCGTCAACTCAAGGATGACTTCTTCAAAAGACTCGAGTATAAATTCTAACTGATTTTGTGACATAATAGATGAACTTACGATTGTGATTGTGGCGAAGAACGAGGAACTAAAAGTCAATGTAAAAAAATAGAACTTAAAAATAAGGCTTTTAGTCAATCAATAGTATCAAACGTGAAAAAAAATCTTTAAAGAACAAGATTTTGTCATTAGAATAGTAGTGGGAAAAATTCGAAATCAACAAATTTGGTAATATATCAAATTTAGTTGATGTTGCGACGTAAATGATCGACTTCAAATTGTGATTGCGACTAAGAGTCATGAGTTAAAAGTCCATGAATCTTTTTTATGATTAAAGTATGTTATAAAAATGGAAGCCATGTGGAATGAGCTGAAAAATCAAATTGAGACGACCAAAGGGAGCAATGAGGATAAGGACTATAGGGAGTAATCGAAGAGAGGCGGCTCGGTAGGGAAGGAGTGGTCAATCGTCAAGTCATGGATGAATTCTTTATTGGCGAAAGCCTCTAAGACTTACGTATAAACTGTAATTGGTGTTGTGACATAAATGATGAATATTGTGATGCTGACAAGGAGCCAGAAATTAGAAGTCCACGTAATTTTTGGATAGAAATAAAATTTGCAAATAAGGTTTTTCGTCAATAGTACAAAACGTGAAAGAAGAATCATTTAAAGAACAAGGGTTTCTTCGAAATCTCCAGAAGTGGAAAAAAATTATACGTCGACAAATTTGAAAATAGGTCAAATTTGAAACAAGGCAAAAGCTATAGTTGATGTAGTCTCACATAAAGGATCAACTTCATATTGTAATTGCAATGGAGCCACGAGCTAAAAGTCCATGCAGCTTTTGTACGAGTAAAGTGTGTTATCAAAAAAAGACGAGTGGTGTGAGTTGAATAATCGAATCGAGATGACCAAAGGGAGTTAGTGATGATAGAGAGTAAGGAGTAATTGAATGACGAAAAGAGACAGTCTTCTAGTAGGGAAGGAATAGACAATCGTCAACTCAATGATGACTTCTTTGTTGGTAAAGCTGCCTAAGACTCATGTATAAACTGTAATTAGTGTGGTGACATAAAGGATGAACGTAAAATTGCAATGGTGCCACAAACTAAAAGTTTGATATAATTTATTTTTGATAAAGGGTGAACGTAAGATTGTGCTCGCGCTGGTGGAAAAGAGGCCACGAACTAAAAGTCTAATGTAATTTTTTGATAGAAAAATAAAGTTTGAAAATAAAGGTTGTTAGTCAAAAGTATAAAACGTGAAAGAAGAATATTTAAACAACAAGGTTTTCTTTGAAAGTTCTAGGCTATAGTGAAAAAATTATGTAAATCAGAAAATTTGGGAATAGGTCAAATTTGGAACAAAACAAAACTCTAGTTGATGTTGTGACACAAAGGCCCGACTTCATATTGTGATGGCAACAGAGTCACGAGCTAAAAGTCCATGTAGCCTTTGTATGAGTAAAATATGTTCTCAGAAGAAAGAAGAAAAAACGAACGAAATGAATTGAATAATCGAATCGAGACTACCAAAGGGAGCAATGAGGATAGAAAGTAGGGAATAATCGAATGACAAAAAGGAGTGTCTCGATAGGGAGGGAATGGTCAATCTTCAACTTAAGAATGACTTCTTTGTTGGCTAAAGCCGCCAAAGCCTAATACTCATGTATAAATTGTAATTAGTGTTGTGGCATAAAAGATGAACGTATGATTGTGTTGGTGGAAAAGAGCCAAGAACTAAAAGTCGAATGTAATTTTTTGATAGAAAAATAAAGTTTGAAAATAAGGTTGTTAGTCTATAGTACAAAACGTGAAAGAAGAATCTTTAAAGAACAAAGTTTTCTTTGAAAGTTCTAGACTTTAGTATAGCAAATATTTTATGGAAATAGACAAATTTGGGAATAGGTCAAACTTGGAACAAGGTAAAAACTCTAATTGATGTTGTGACATAAAGACTCGACTTCAGATTGTGATGGCGATAGAGCCACGAGATAAAAGTGCATGTAACTTATGCACGAGTAAAGTATATTATCAAAAAAAAAGACGAGCAAAGTAAGCTAAATAATAAAATCGAGGCAACCAAAAGGGAGTAGTGGGGATAGGGAGTATAGAGTAATCGAATGACGAAGAGAAGCGACTCAACAGGGAAGGATTAATGGTCAATTATAAACTCAAGGATGATTTCTTTGTTGGCAGAAGCCGCAGAAGCCGCAAAAGACTCACGTATAAACTATCTGTAACTAATGTTGTGACATAATGGATAAAACTTAAGAATAGGAGTGTATACGTCCGGAACGGACTCGAACAACCTCATGCTCAAGTTCGTACCGAAATTGAACTCGGACGGACCCAAGCCCGGCTTGGTCCAGATCGGACCCAAATATTGTTGTTCATGTCCGGTCCGTTAGAAATTAACTAGGTTCGGGTTTGGCTCAATAGACTTGTTCTGACGGATCGGACTCGGACCGGACATTGGCTATGTGCTGGTGGTTGAAATTTGGAAAGGGAGCTTGGATTGCAGGATTGGGGGAAAATTGAAGAACAATCAATAGGAAGAACGGTTAAGTGTGTCAGTGGTGTAAGAGCCTAAGAATCGAGATGGGTACAAAAAAGACCAAAAACTTAAAACAAAATTTTAATAAAAGGAGAAAATATTTTTTTTCAAGTTTAAAAATACATGACATTAAAAAATGAATTTTGTTTAAAAAAAAGAGATCCGAAGACGAAATACACTAGGAAAAAGACTTGAGAATTGAAATAGAGTAAAAAGAATCAAAAAGTCGAAGGGAGAACATACCCACTAAGAAAGATCATGTACATTTTAGGGACGGGTATACACATGCCATGAGATACTGATCGACGGATACACTCTCACACATCGTGAGTAAAATTATTCGGATATAGATCAACTCAATAGATGCACTAGATTGTTTAATAATCCAACTCAAACACTGAAAACATAATGGGAATAACTAGTGTGGACCATTGTAACTTTCTTGATAAATTATTGAAATTATAATCAATGGAGACTATGTCAATTTGGTAAAGCCGCATTAGAGATCTAGTTCATTTAGGACTACTTAACATATGCTAGGAACCAATATCATTGAAGAACTTGAAAGTCCTAATTATAAGGCCATTAGCAATGATCTGCAGACTATTAATAGGCTGGAATGCTGGTTAAGGATTCATCCATTAATAACAATACTCTTTTGAAGAGATAATTGTTTTCATTTATTTCTAGCACAACTTCTTCCTTCTTGCCTCTACCTCTCTAGCTAGGAGAATGATCTTGATTTAGTTATTTTGGTTTCCTTCTTTTGGTGACCAATACAATGGTGGGTAGTTATGGTCAGTCAGACTTAATATCCAAAATAAAAAAGCAAATCTCTATGATGAATAACCCCAGAAGCAAAACATTAAGTGGAAAAGAAAAAATAAGCACCAACAGCATATATGCAAACTGAGTTTGACAATACTCGAGCAGCTATCATTAGAAAAGAATAAATTAAATTCTAGGAGCAATAATTCAGAGAAGGAGCAATAATTAGAAGCAACCTACCAAAAGCAATCAATTAGAAATTTGTTCGTCCAAGTATTACCTCCGTAGAGAAGTTGGTGGCTGCTCCAACATTAGGACGCCGCTCCACAGCTGCCTCAACATCATACGTACCAGGTACCATCACAAGGCCATTGGGAGGCAGATGACGGCCCAGGATTTCTACTCCACTCATGATCATCCGTTGCTTGAGAGTAGCTGTCATTAGAGAAAAAAAAAACTAACTTAAATTGAATTACACTAGAAATTAGAACCAACCTATTAAAACCAATTAGACATATAGTTTTACCTCTCTTATGTTCCGCCTATCGATCTTCTCCTGTGCGAGAAATTGGTGGCTGTGCATTGGTCACGTCGCTGCCTCGACGATCATCTGCATCAGCATAGTGGCTACTGAGGACAGAGGCGTTGGGGAGGAGAGCATCTGCGGTCTGGTCATTGTGGGAGGAGGAGCAGCAGCAGTCTGGAGGAGGAAGAGGAGTGGATGTTAGCGTTATATCGAAAAATACACTAAAATGTCATACTTTCTATATGAATAGGGAATCGTGTGATGACAGGCAACCTATACAATAACTAGATTATATGAGCTCTTCTCTAGACAAAACTGGGTCATATACAGAGCACAAATCTCCTGAAGGCATGACCAAACCTTGGGAACTGGCTACAAACCTACTGACAACCTTTTCTGACAGCGTCGTGTTCAAAACAGAATCAAATCTCGGCACTAGAACATTTGTCGGTCATTTATCAGTGATGTATAGCAGACAAGACTTCCAATTGAGATTTAGCACTATCGTTTAGCAATAAAAGGTATTGTTTGTAACAACCAATCTATTAAAGTTACTCTCCTACATTATCATTACTTTTTTCCATATTGAAATAGGATGACACACTGAGCACAAAAGGAAGATCTTTATCATTTTCAAGTTTTTTAATCCAGATTTTGGATCTCTTCTTGATCTATAATGGATATCAGTATTAGGAAAGATTATTAGGTGTTCTGATCAATGCCTAATTTGGGAATGAATGTCGTGCCACGCCAGTATGTACACTACATGATAAGTAGATTTTAAAATGCATATTTGATTAATCTCAACTTTGTTAACACAAGAATTATAGAAAGTTGTCGAAGAAAATGTTTCTATCTGGACTACATTGTTGCTGTCAGAGGCCAATTTATCTATATAAGAGTAGATATCAGCTTCTTTGACCCATTTGTCAGTTGAGTACTTCTCTGCACTGACCAAGTAGTGCTCTCAACCTCCCATTGACCATCTAGCTTGAAAACTATTTTCATGCACCATGCCACCAATCATGAAGAAAGTTTGAGTTCGCAAATACATTCATTTTAAATTGAATTTTGCAACAACAACAAAAAATTGCTAATGAGATTTTAAACAACGCTTAGGCCAATTTCCTGTCACTCTACACTTTCAATCAAAGAGTACGAATTTTAAAGTCGTCACATTGCTAAAACCTATTTAGGTAGTCACCTATCTTGCACAAATACTGACAGAGATACAGGTAGTTACAGAACACGATATAAATCGTTGGACAATTTCTTGTGGTGGCGCTGGTGGTAAGATGGTTCCTCTCTACTTTTGGTTAATTTTGAATTCCTAATTTCAAAATGTCATGCTAAAAATAACATTATACACTCATTTATATGTTGAGCAACTGTATCACAAAACAGACCCATAATTAATTTCAAAATGTCTTGCTAAAAATAACATTAGACACTCATGTATACGTTGAGCAACTTTATCATATATAGATGTTTAAAGAAGTGATGAGAACCTAACACAGCAACACTACACACATATAGAAACGATTTCAGTTGGCATTCATTTGGCTGGTTCGAAAACAGACCCATAATTTCAAAATGTCATGCTAAAATAACATTAGACAGTCATGAATAGATGTTTAAAGAAGTGATGGTAATCTAACACTACACACACAAGGAAAAGATTTCAGTACTTGGCATTCATGTGCCTGGTTCCAAAACAGACCCAATACGTGAAAGAAAGAAAAAAAAAGTCGATACAACTTGTAGTTAGTTGATACATGGCCAGCACAGATTGATAAATGGCTGATAATGAAGCATAGTCGAAGAAAATGGTGTGTGTCGTGTCGGATCTTGATGTTCGGATTTTTGCACTCGAAATCCAACCCGACGTCAACGATAGCAAAGCTGATGGCGATGATCTCAAACTTATAATATTTGGGAGAGAAAGCGAATATGAGAAAAATTAGGGGTGGACTCTTTTCCAAATTAATTTCAAGTCGGTCTCTCCTTATTTTTCATGTTCAAAACAAAGCCTAATTCGTAGGAAAAAGGAAATTACAAATAATGAAAGAGAAGTAACAAAAATGGAAATTATACCTATTAATAGCGCTCGAAGAACAGAACAATCAACGGTCTCCCCCTCCCAGTCGATCTCCACCCCGTCCTCCTTCCCTTCCAGAACCTCGGCGTTCTGCCTCCGGACAAAGTCCTCCTTCCCTTCCAGAACCTCTTCTCGCTCCGCTGGGTCGGAGAGCATCGCTGGTCCGGTCGTTGTGGGAGGAGCTAGAGTAGGAGAGGGTGGAGCAGAGGAAACGAAGGCCGTTGTGGGAGGAGGAGTTTGGGGAAGGGAAGTTAGGATTTAGGGTCTTCCATCGGAGCAGCCGAAATCAGGGCCAAGAAGGAGGAAGAGAAAAACCCTAACCTCTTCTCTCTCGTTCCCTTCTCCCCCTCTCTCTCTCTTTTTCTTTTTCTCTCTTTTCCTTTTTCTATCATATAGACCGGACCCCTACTTCAGTATAAGAGACAGGAAAGGAGACGAGAACGCCATTTACCTATATTTAGAAACCAACAGCTGTCACCGCTAACTTTCTAACGGTTGGTCAGACGGTCAGAGAAGTTAATTAAAAGGATTGCTTGTTTCATCAACCAAAAATTTAAAATAATTTCTACCGTATCAGAATTAAACAAACCAATAAAAGAAAAAATATTTCAAAATTTTGTAGAAAAGATTTCTATCTAGTATACTCTTTGGAATTGGACCAGTTACATTCTTTGGAGTTTGGACCAGAATTATTTGCCCAGGACATGATTAAAAACGGATCAACATGCAAAGCAATGAAGCTTTCATGGTAAATTTTATAGCTTAAAATTTTGGAATCTAACCAAATAAGGCTATGTAAAAAATTAAGTAATTTTTTTTATGTTTTATCCAAACAATTGTAAAAATATGAACAAAAAATCTTGTCATTACTACCAACTTATAAAACATCTAGATTTTAAAGTGTTCGATGGGTCGGGCCGAATTTTGACCAAAATATTTAAACCAAGGTTGGGTCTACCAATTGAGTAGAATAAGTCAAAAGCTAGATTGGATTGTATCCATTCTAGGTCCGGACCACATCCGGACAAAATGACTCAACGATAATTTGACCGAATTAGACCCAGACCGATTAATCAAAAATAACGATTAAAAAAACAAAAGAAAAATATAATCTAATAAATGAAGAGGGTTGTCGACATTTGGTTGTAGTCATAGCATAGCTCTAAAAAATAACGATTAAAAAAAGAAGGAAAAAATGCTTTTAAAAAATGGAAAAAGAAGAAAAAAAATTATAAAAACTAGAAAAATCAAACAAAAAAGATTTTTTTTTAAATAAAATAATATAAAAGGAAGAAAAAAACCCAAAAAGGAAAAACAAAAACAAAAAATATTAAAAACAAATGAAAAAAGATTTTAAACAAAGAGAGGGAGAGAGAGAGAAACTTCAAAAAAGTATAGAAAAATATATTTATTTTTTTCAAAATGAAAATTAATTTAAAAGAAAAGAAAAAAAAGTAACAAAATAAATAAATAAATCTTAAATACAAATGAAAAAAAAACAAAAAAAATATAGGAAAAAAAACAAAAAGTTTTATCTAGAGAAAAATAAATATACCCATATATTCTTAAGGGATAGGATTTTTATGTTATGTGGATAAATTATTTATCCGGACATTCACAATTTTCAGAAATAAACTTTTATAAGCCAAATCAAACAAGGAAATAAAATTTTCATGCAAAATTTGTCCGGAAAGAAATATAAAATATGCGTACCAAACTTCCTCTAATTGAGATTTAGCATTAAAAATTATTGTTTGTAACAACCAATATATTAAAGTTTCTGCCCTACATTATGGTCGATTTTTTCCATATAAAAAAATAGGATCACATATTGAGCACAAATACAATAGTGGACCAATATTTTTCAAATTTGGCAGTGAATTTGCAACAATTACAACGGGAACTTGACGAACTAAAAGTTAATCAATTATTTGTTCTTCTGCTATATCTTGAAACCTTTTTTTTTTTTGCTTTCGACCTTCTATTGTACAATTATTGTCAAAGAAGTGAATAACATAAATATTTGGATTAATTTGAACATATAACCAACATGTATTAGATATAAATATTTGTTTAATATGAAAGCAACACAAGTACGCTAATTATGTTCATGTTGCCTATTGTTGTTGTGTTCAAGTATCATATATATATATATATATATATATATATATATATATATATGTGTGTGTGTGGGTGTTATTGAACGCACCCATGTTTTCATTCTATTTACTTCTTTATTATCTTTACGAGTTTTGATCATCTTAATATTTTTTTCTAAAAATTAACCTATTAGTCTACCTCCACAACTAATTTTTTTATCGATAATAATGTCTAATTTAATTAGTTTAAAATGTAAAGTTGATAGTCCACTCTTAAAAATAATCTAATCAATTTACACCTACATAAAGCTGATAAACATGTTTTAAAATATTTTAAAAGCAAAGTTGATAAACATGGACATGTTTTAAAATATTTTAAATGTAAAGTTGATAGACATGTTCATATTTTAAATATAATTATGTAAATAGGCGATTATGTAAAGTTGATAGACATGTTTACTCCTACGTAAAGCTAATGTAATCGGTTACTTGTACATAAAGATGTTTAAAATTAATCAAACATATTTTTACATACGTTTAAAAAAAAATCAGGTTACTTCTCTTCATCATATTACATAAAGATAAGCATGTCTATATAATATATTTTTTTCTTTTTTACTGAACGAGATAATTATTCATAATTTTTCTTCCTTAAACAAACTTTTTTTTACTAAACTTTCTCTTCATCCAATTTTCTAATCGCAATTTTCAATAAAAAGTAACATGTAGAAATTTTCTACCAATGGTGAAAATGAGGATAATCTTGGAGAAGATGACCAATGGTTGTATAAAACTTTGGAAGTTAAAATATATAGAAGTATTATGGACGAAGGTGACGTTGATTAAAAAAATTCATAGATGGAAGTGGTTTGATCAATATGAACATTCAAATGAATCAAACCCTAGTTTTCTATCAGGTACGTTTCTATTGCTACACGCATGAATTCATACTGCTAGCAATATCAAGCATTTAGTACCACTGACTCGTTAGTTAATGCAACAAGAGATATAAATAAATTATTTCGTACAGGATACCGGTGCAAGTTTATTTTTATTTTTTCTCTCCCCTTTCTTTCTCTCCATTTTTATATTCAACTTTGCTAAATAGTTTTATTTTCTTTGTCTGTCCAATATTATTTTCTATATTGCTAAATAAGTTTAGTGATTATTTAGGATGCTAAGCATGTTGATATGTTTTTTCTTTCCATTTTTATATTCAACTTTGCTTATAAATAGTTTTATTTTCTGTCTCTGTCACTACCACGTTCCGAAAACAGGGGTATTTTCGACTTTTTATAATATTTAACATTATGGTAGTTACAATTAAGTAATTGCATGATAAGTATATTTAATTTAAATAATTATGTGAGATGTGTAATTAAATATATTATTATATACAGTGTTCATTTATGTTTGAGCTAGTAGACTTGACCTAGAAGCCTAGTAGATGAACACCTGTCCGAATTATGGGATTATGTGGTTATTGTTTTATTTTAGAATTAATTTATTGGAGGTTATATTTAACTACAGTAATTTATTTAATTGTTGCGCCCTGCCCTTGCTTCGATAATTGGAGCGCTACCCTAGCTTTTGCCTTCCAACAAATTTCCCAACCTTGCCCTAGACGTGCCTGCCTTCCATTCTGATATTTTTGCAACTCATAATTATGATCTCTTGAGCTTCATTATAGCCGCACAATATTCGTCGCGGACGTTTATTTAATTCCTAAATAAATTCCTACTTTGTATCGTTGTGCGTTCCAATCGAAATTGGAGGCAATCTTGACCTATTTTTCGTGCGACCCAAATTAGGGTAATATTCTGTTCTGAGTCTTCTTCACTAATGATATTGATGACCCGACCTAATTTTGGCCCCATGTATTCCTAATTAATTTTAGAACGCCAAGTGTCTCTAATTTTAATTAATTAAATTTCAGAAAACCATTTCTGTGTAAATTTCCATTTGTTGGGGACTTAATTGCAAAATTGCAATGATGTGTCACCATACTATTGGTTTAACTCAAATGAAGAAACCATCCCCCTATCCTTGACTGGTCAACACAACACCCTCTCTCCTCCTTCCTTTTGTTTGCATTTTCTCCATGTTAAATCATGGCCCTTCATTTAACATGGAGCCATCCCCACCACTCAACCCCTTACATGTTCCCTCAGCCCTTTCCCAAGGAAACCCCATCCCAATTTTTTGTCGGCCCTAATTTCTAGGGAGTCACCTCACTCCTCCCACCTACATAAACCCAACCTCTCCATACTATTTTTCACAACACCATCACCAACACCATCCCCTACACCTTCACCTAGCTAACCCCCTCTCACTCGAGCCACTCGGCCAGGCCAGCCCCAGCCTTCACTGGCGAGCCCACTCCCCGACTTGCCCTCTTCCCCGGCGACTCTCCACTGTGCTCCGGCCTGTACCCCGGCCTCCTCCATTCATCGAGCCACAGCCACATCAGAAGCTCCACCCCGACTTTGTTTTCCCGCCGAGCACTGCAGCTCCACCCCTACGTCGAGCTCCTTCCCCGGCGGCTCGCAGCACAGCCGTCACCACGAGCTCCCTCTTCTCCTCTCCGACCCAGTGGCTCCGACCATCAACAGCGCTCAACCGCCACCACCCACGTCTTCGTCTTCCTCGACGAGATCCCCGCTCGTCTCCGCTTCACCGTCGTCATTCACCCGAGCTCTCACCGGACTACACCCCGTTCAGCCTCCCTCGACTCCTCCCGAGCTTCCTCTTCCCCATTGACCACCTTCCCACCACTACACTCGACGAGCCCAACCCCTACCCCGACTGCTTCACCCAGCGTCCACCCGATCGAGTGCTGCTCCGGCGAGCTATTGCAGTTCCCTCCGACCATCTATTCCTCATCAGCAGCACAGCCACCACCATCATCAACAGTTTCACCACCACCCCCAGTGTCATCTTCCCTGCACCGTCGTCCAACTCCCGAGCTGCCACTCCGGCCAGTGGCCACCGGCCAACCCCAGTGAGTCCCTCTCCTTCTTCCCTCCTTAATGCCTAGTTTAGTGTATAGTGTATATAATTAGTATAATGTATAGTGTACATATAATTGGTATATGTATATATATGTATTTTGTATATATACTTAGTATATTTTAATATATAATTGGTATATGTATATATATATGTATTTTGTATATATATACTTAGTATATTTTAATAATTAATTGGTATATATGTAAGGTATATATGTATTCCTACATAATAGTATATATATGTATATTGGTTATTTTCACATAGTATATATTTAATAAAATGTATAATGGTACATATGTATATATATAGCTTTTCTCAAACAAATAGATATATTTAAATGTATCTTTGGCATGCACATGATGTATATATACATATTATATGAGTATTGTTTAATTGGTATATTATAGTATGTACCTATATTCAGTGTGTGTACCTTATTCAATATGATGTATATATATATATAAATTGTTCAAATATATATATTATATATATGTATTGAGTATTAATGTCTATAAATAATAATATGTATAATATGTATATTTATTTATATATCTCTACTAGATGACCCGGGTATAAATACGGACACCCCGTAACTATACCTGACTCGTGACTCTGTGAAATGTTAGTTGGCTGCCATGCGTACGCTGATGTACTGGCAAGCCCCGTAACATTTTGATCGTCTGGCTTGCCCAGCAATCGCAGACGTGACGCCCGTACAATTTGACGCACACTGACCCTAGATTGACCAGTGCCATACATGGCATAGCCCCTGAGTTATGTATTTGAGTTGTGTTAGTGTAGCATCTGATGCAAATGTTGTATTGTTGTATTATATGTCTATAGGATTGTTGGATCATCCAGACGATATTCTGGGACAGGACATTGGATTTACCAGCTAAGGACCCAAGGCGAGTACATTCTCTGATTAGCTTCTTGCTTATGATATCCCCTATGTTCATTATATCTAGTATAAATATCCATGCTCTTGACACGATGGTTACACAGATTGGTATATACGGATCTCGTCATGAGATGTTGTTCCTTGTTCATGGTGTAGCTTGTACAAGTCTTGTTTCATTGATATCTTGTACATGTACAGACACTGATTTCCGGGGAGATTTGCTACCCCCCTAGGGAATCCCGTGTCATAGCGTACCATGGTTGGATCTACTATACCAGTCGGGGGTGGGGAGTATTTTAGTATAGATATGTGATCATACCCAACTCTACATGCATCATAGCTCATCCCACATCTCACATCGGGTGCGGCCTGACCATTTACATACTTCATAGCTGTTACGTGTGATTAGCCTGACCTCTACATGCATCATAGCTAACCAACGGTTAGCCTGACCTTACATGAATCATAGCTAATCACATGTAACTAGCCTGATCAAGTTTCCCAAGCCGATCACATGTTAAAGCTAGTACTCACACACTTAGTCTTAGTATTCTTGCTCATTGACATATTGTTTTCTTTCCTGCATTTATTTCCAGTATTTTCTTTATTGTACATTTCCCGTACATATACATGCATCTTGTATATTTCCATCTATATACTGCTACATAGTTTATATCATTGATATAGAACTGCTATTTAGAAATGTACTTTGCTCCTTCCTGACTGGAAAATATTTTTCAGACTATGCCTAGAGGACTGGTATCCGACACTGGTGGACCACAGGGTGAGTAGCTGAGACTTGGTTTTAGTAGTGTAGTCGTGATTCCGGGAGGTCTAACCGGAATCACTAGTTATCTAGTTAGTTTCCTTTAGTAGTTTATTGGTACCGGATTTGTCTCCGGCATTTTGTTGAGACTTGGATTTATGTTGAGTTAGATTTAATTACATTAGACTTGTGTTGTAATTATTTTATTTCTTCGATTTCTTATCGTGATGTAGTTATGTGATTGAGTATGTTGATCTTTTATATTGTTATCCGTGTCTCCTTATGGAGTTGGATACTAGTGTGAGATTGTTTAGATAGTACTTGACCTAGACAGCGTTCTACCGCCGATGCTGCGGCGTAGGCTGGACGTACCCACGCTCTCGTACCCCTAAATCGGGTGCGGGTCGTGACGGTCTCTCCAATATTATTTTCTATATTGCTAAATAAGTTTAGTGATTATTTAGGATGTTATAAGCATGTTGATATGTTGAGTTCATAACAAATATTTGGTAGGAAAATTTTTAGTATTTAATAAATTATAGAATATATATAGGGGTAAAGAGAAAGAAGGTAAACTAAAAAAAAATTAAAGGCAAACTTAATAAAATTAAAAAAAAGAGGTAAACAGAATGAAAATATGGGTGCATTTAGCAACACCCATATACATGATGTATTCTCACAGCATTACTACAAATATATGTTCAAGTTAAAGCTAGAATCTGAAAGGATACAAGATTAACATTTTAAAAATAAAATAAAAGACATAATAGAAATAATATCCCTCATAGTAAATTCATGTGCAACGTAAAAGTTTGTATTACACTTAACAAACAAGAATATTACTAAAAATTAAATAAAAAATTAAATCATATAAAAATATTTTAAATAAGATTTGAATATATTTTAATTATTATTTGATCTAAAGATATTTTTTAAATTTTGGATATGAAAGAGAATAGCCAATTGTGAAGAAAGACGGTTTGATAGGAAAGGAATGGTCAATTATGAACTCAATGATAACTTCTTTGTTGGCGAAAGTCGTCTAAGTCTCACGTATAAATTATAATTAGTGTTGGGACTGTAACACCCCGCAACTGCACGGTGCGTTACGCTGAGTCGGATTGAATAAAACAATAGCTGGTTACATTTGAATTTGTTGGATTTTGGGAAGAAGTATTGATTGAGTTGGTTTCATATGCAGATGGCTAGCGGAGTTCAATGGGAAACAGGTGTTCGTTCAGAGCAGTACTGAGATAGCTGGATTTGGAACGATAATGCCGTCTTCCTTAGTCCGATCGGTCGGATGATTCGGAGAGCACGGCCTGCCCGCACGGTCATACCAGTTGAGTAGATCGCGCTTTGCATCGGACCACGGGTTCAAGGGATTGGCCGTATCGGTAGGACAGGATGCTTAACGGAATCAAACATTGTGAGTGGTTTGGACCCTTCTTTCCTACTTCTTCATGCCCACATCTATAATGTTTCAAATGTTCACTCGAGGATGCATGGTTGGACGCCTAGGAAATCCTTAGCCACAATGCATGCCAGCCACTAAGAAAGGAACATGGGAATTGTAGACTATTTTTACTATATGCTTGCACCTTATGGAATTGAGTTGTTTGTAAATAAAGTTGGTTGTTGGTTGCGGCCTGGTGCTTCGGATAGAGTTTGGACCTAAGGGATACCAAAATCGGAACACCGCTTGAGAAAATATGAACTGTTGCAAAAAGATATATGTTGCTGCTTACTTCTTTTGTTTATTTCAATACATTGTATGATATATGAATTGTTCATACATTCGCATGGTCTGGGACAACTTGTGCACAAGGTTTGGCATTTTCTCGAAACGGCATTCCGGGGTACTGGAACCGTATCGATCCGGAGGGAATATTGATTCGGGCTAGTCGCGATGCATTTGCGGGGCCTCCAGCAGGGCTTGCTACCCGGGCTGATAGGGCGCGCCGCAAATGCTCGAAATGAGTCCTCGTGCTAGTCGCGATGCATTGCGGGACCTCCAGCAGGGCTTGCTACCCGGGATGATAGGGCGCGCCACTAATGCTTGGAATAAGTCCCTAAGGTGTTGATCACACCAGAGACCACTAAGAAAAGAACACATCCTAATTATTGTCTTATGCAGATGGTAAACATACTTGTGTTTCGTTGCAGGGAAGGAGTGCGTCGGTTGAGTAAGCAACCGATGTACTTGTTGGATTCAATGCTATTTTCAATCCTATCAAAACAGGCAATTTATATGAATTGAATTCACTTGCTTCCTTATAGAAAGATCATCTTAATGCATGCTCGCCCCTAATAAGCTAGTGTCGATTTAGTCGAGTGGGTTCATCCCGCTCACCAGTACAAGTTTAGTACTGACCCACGTTGTGGGCAACTATTTCAGGCACTCAGGCGGTGCAACGCTAGTGGAAAGCAAGGGAGGCGTTAGGAGCACCTCTATTTTGAAGTATAGCTGGAGTCAGTTCATTTTGGAGGCTTGGACTTTCAATCTATACAAGGGCGTAATATATGAACGACGTGGACTATCTGATGGAGCGCGCCCTGCATTTTGAGTTATCTTTTGAAATGCAATTCAAGTAGCCGAGAAGGCGCATCAATGTAAACTCTATGTAAATTACTCTGAATTATCAATGAAAAAGCATGTTTCTTCCTGCACTTGTGTTCAATCTTCTGTGAATGTGTTTTCTAAATTATGTTTCAAAATGGGTTCCTATCACTGCACGTCCTTGCCTTGTGCAAGCGCAACTCCAGGCTCGCACGGCATCACGCCCCAGCGAGGACGATTGGTTCCGTAAGGGATCCAGAGAGGACGATTGACCCTTTCGGGATCGGAACATGACATATTGGTATCAGAGACAGGTTTTACTTCCTTGGGTTTTCAAAAGATAATATAGGAGTTTGATGAGCCTCTCAATTAAGTTACATTCGGCTTTCGCTGCATAAGATGAGTCGCCTATACAATGAGCCCATAGATATAAAATCTATCGTTTTTGGAGTGTTGACAAGCTACTCTCTTTTGTAGCAATAGCTAAGAAAAACACTACCGCTGCAAGCAGTGCTCAGCCCATTCAGAGCGATCCAGTAAGTTCTGGAGAATCCGGAGGAGCGGGTTCAATCGATATGTCCGAACGACTTATGCATCTCATGGTGGTGCAGCAACAACAAGCTGTTAGTCATTAGGCGCATATTCAAGCGCAGTTTACTGCTCAACAGAAGCAGATGGATACCATGATGCAATTGATCGCTTCCATGGTACCCAGCAACGGGGGAGATACAGTGACGCCTGTCACGCCGACGGCTGTGGCGGTAGAGGATGAGTCAGAAGAAACTCAGCCTCCAGCTAGGAATACCTGTCGAGCAGCAGAGTTCACTAAAATGCATCCACCAACGTTCAACGGACGAGCAGAACCAGACGTGGTAATGGGATGGATTGCAAAGCTGGAAGGACTCTTCAATCTGGTTGGCATACGAGATTGGTTATGCGGCATGTTGTGAGTAGAAGCATTTGATGAGAATTGATCGTTTCACGAGTTGCTCGTGTAGCGAAATTGTTGGACGGAGTTTGATTTTTGGCTGGGTATATCACATAGAGCATCGATTGAGCAGGTTTGAGTTTGGCTTGGGAATATCAAGATAGTGTTGCATGAGTTGCTCGTACAACAAATGTATGGAACCGTTGGGTATTGGGTTGGATTACTTGGAAGGGAGCTCGATGCACGGGGTTGCTCGTGTAGCAAAAGTATCAGACGATTTGAGAATAGTTGGAAGCATTGAGAATGGGGTATGGCACAAGTTGCATCTAGCGAGATTGATGGAAATAGTTGGATGATTCAGGCATTGGCTGAATTTTGTGTCAGACTTGAGTTGGGAATGGTAGGATCACGCATAAGGGATAGTTCGAACGGATTTTGGATTAGTACAAAGAAATCGTAATACGAGTGGCGATTTGATTCGGAGTGGTATATAGGATACCACATAGTGAGCAAGGCATTGAAATATTTTGAATAGACATCAATGGGAATTGCCTCAACGGACTCGAATAACGCGAATACAAGTTGTTTGGTGCACATCGACTGAGTTGAAAAGAATAAAAATGGAGCAAGCGAGTATTGAGTTGTGATTCGACAGAATCACCCCGGAATAGTCGGTTTGGGATAGACGCTGGTTGACGCAGAGTAAGCACGAGGGCAACTATGTTTCTAAGTGGTATATAGTGCAATTGGAATTTGACTCAGGTATTCTTCGATACATTAGACTTGAGAACTCAAGAACGGACTTATGCAAATAAAAGTATCGTTGGACTTGGGTGATGGACGAGATCGGAATAAAACAGATGGAAAGAGTGTTTAGAAATTGGAAGGATTTATGTAGACCAAGTACTAGAAACAAGTTAGGATCGATCGGATGGAAAGCTGAATATCGGATTTCGCTTGCACGATTTGGGAGTACGGTGGAGTATTCATGAAAACAAAAAGAGAGTTGGGCATAAGTAACGAACAATTGGGATACGCTTGAGCGAGCGATGGGTGGATCGGAGGATATCGAGCACGGACTACGATTTTGGGCAACACATTTGAGCTGTTGGTTGAGCAATGAAACACGATCTTGGTTTGGAGGGGCAATACGATGGATTTGAACACACTTGAAGGATTTTAGATTTTGCTGCTCGAGAAGTCGACCCAGGTTTAGCAGAAGTAAAATTTTGGGCAAAATGGTGCAACAAGGGTAGACGGATTCTTCGGAAGACATCAACGAGCATGAGGCAAGTCAAGTTGATGTTGAGTCAGATGGGAAGTTAACTTGTAATACTGAGGCGGATTGAGGCAACAAGTATAGGCAATATGGATTTGAGATTTATGTTGGAACTGATGCACGAGTCATTGAGAGTGTGTGAACTAATCGGAACATATAGAAATCAAGATGGGCTAAGGAATGGATATGGGACAAAGATTGTGGCGGACGGACTTTTGAAGATAGCTAAATGTGGGAGCAACGTCGGAGCAAATCATTGTGCTGCTCGAGTAAGTTGGACGTGCATTGTGGGATGCGACAAATGGATAAGAATTAAGCAAGTCTCGAGTTTCGAGAATCATTGCAAGTGGTAATGCGAGAAGACGAACATAATAATTCGGAAATTTGATGGATTCAGGGCAGAATGACGGATTAATGGAAGACGGTTTCAATAAGCACAGTTCTCGAACTATGGCTCGGATAGATAGCAAGACTCTAGGTGGTTAAGCGGCATTGGTTGACAGATCGTCAGAGGTAGTGCATGAATTTCTCAGATTCGGAAGTTCGTTCGGATGGAATGGTTGGATTATGGCTCGGATTTGCAGATGAGGTATAACATGGTTCATAGTAACTGTCCATTGTGATGGCTTACAATTATCGAGCGTAGCTTCGGGACAGCTGACCCTAGCGACTTGTCCGCCAAATCGGAGATGAATATTATAGACCCATAGAACGACCCTTGCGGCGGCGCATTTGGGAATGCGTCGAGAGAAGATATGAGTAGTGTGTGTTGGAGATTTTCTTATTGACTGAGTATTGGATTTGAGAGACCCTTGGGATAGTCTTCAGCTGAAGATGCAGCCGGATCAAGATTAGAGCGATAGTGGAAATAGCCTAGTCAACTGATGAGATTCAGGGTCGCAGATTTTTGTAGATGACATCGCCTCTGACTCATCGTGCCTTGGAAGGGAATAGCATTCATATGAATTGACGACTGTGAAACTAACTCGTGAAGTTAAAGCAGCGGGTCATTCAGATCAAATCTTTGTGAATACTGGAAGGGACAGACGTGCCTCAGATTTACAAGATGCATCGGAACTTAGTCTGGGAAGCGTGCTCGTTCAGAAGGCAAAGGTGATATCCTATACTTCGAGGTAGTGGAAGCAGCACGAAGAGCTATTCTATGCGCAACCTAGAAATTGTGGCGAGTGTGTCCACGTTAAAAATGTGGCGACACTATCCCTTTGGCGTGGCAGCGAAATCTTCGTGGATCACACGAACCTCAATATAGATGTTCACCCAGTGAGGTATTGAGATGGCAGGAAAAAGGTGTTGGACTGAGCTGATCTAAGCAAAGTTTGATATTTGGGTAAGTCGCATAGCTGGGGTAGTATCAGTTGTGATGATCGTTCGGTGTATGAGATATATTTGGAGATGTTGCTAGTGCGGATTCAGAAATAGTTGGATGGATTGAGTTGGAACACGAACTGATTGAGTCGGTGAAAAATCATCATATTTGAGAATAGTGCTCAAGCGAATATGTTGGAATGGAAACCAGGATTGGTTCAATTAGGAGCGAAGCAAATCGATGCCTCGGACATAAAGATACCCTTGTAACTTGTTCAAATTTGCTATCGCAAAGCTCGGCTGAAATACATGTATTTCAGGGACGCCTTTAATATATGTACGATCCAAAACTAAGCGATACGAGGAATTCGTATTAAGCTGCAAGAAGGATGTGGGAATTCGAAAATTTGTATGAATGTTCAGCAGAGCGAGATGTTGAGTCAGAATCGTGAGTATGAGAGTTGCATAGAGCAGAGTTATGAATTGGACAAGCGGCATGTGATAGGAATGAGTACCAGCACGGTTCGTGGACGAACCTGATTCTAAGTGGTATATTATGTAACGCCCCGCAACCGCACGGTGCGTTACGCTGAGTCGGCTTGAATAGAACAATAGCTGGTTACATTTGAATTTGTTGGATTTTGGAAAGAAGTATTGATTGAGTTGGTTTCATGTGCAGATGGCTAGCGGAGTTCGATGGAAAACAGGTATTCGTTCAGAGCAGTACTGAGATAGCTGGATTTGGAGCGATAATGCCGTCTTCCTTAGTCCAATCGGTCGGATGATTCGGAGAGCACGGCCTGCTCGTACTGTCATACCAGTTGAGTACATCGCGCTTTGTATCGGACCACGGGTTCAAAGGATTGGCTGTATTGGCAGGACATGATGCTTAACGGAATCAAACATTGCGAGTGGTTTGGATACTTCTTTCCTACTTCTTCACGCCCACATCTATAATGTTTCAAACGTTCACTCGAGGATGCGTGGTTGGACGCCTAGGAAATCCTTAGCCACAATGCATGCCAACCACTAAGAAAGGAATATGGGAATTGTAGACTGTTTTTACTATATGCTTGCACCTTATGGAATTGAGTTATTTGTAAATAAAGTTGGTTGTTGGTTGCGGCCTGGTGCCTCGGATAGAGTTTGGACCTATGGGTTACCAAAATCGGAACACCGCTTGAGAAAATGTGAACTGTTGCAAAAAGATATATGTTGCTGCTTCACTTCTTTTGTTTATTTCGATGCATTGTATGATATATGAATTGTTCATGCATTCGCATGGTCTGAGACAACTTGTGCACAAGGTTTGGCATTTCCTCGAAACGGCATTCCGGGCACTGGAACCGTATCGATCCGGAGGAGAATATTGATTCGGGCTAGTCGCGATGCATTTGTGGGGCCTCCAGCAGGGCTTGCTACCCGGGCTGATAGGGCACACCGCAAATGCTCGAAATGAGTCCTCGTGCTAGTCGCGATGCATTGCGGGACCTCCAGCAGAGCTTGCTACCCGGGATGATAGGGCGCGCCGCTAATGCTTGGAATAAGTCCCTAAGGTGTTGATCACACAAGTGACCACTAAGAAAAGAACACATGCTAATTATTGTCTTATGCAGATGGTAAACATACTTGTGTTTCGTTGCAGGGAAGGCGTGCGTCGGTTGAGTATGCAACTGATGTACTTGTTGGATTCGATGCTATTTTCAATCTTATCAAAACAGGCAACTAATATGAATTGAATTCACTTGCTTCCTTATAGAAAGATCATCTTAATGCATGCTCGCCCCTAATAAGCTAGTGTCGATTTAGTCGAGTGGGTTCATCCCGCTCACCAGTACAAGTTGAGTACTGACCCATGTTGTGGGCAAATATTTCAGGCACTCAGGCGGTGCAACGCTAGTGGAAAGCAAGGGAGGCGTTAGGAGCACCTCTATTTTGAAGTATAGCTGGAGTCAGTTCATTTTGGAGGCTTGGACTTTCAATCTATACAAGGGCATAATGTATGAACGACGTGGACTATCTGATGGAGCGCGCCCTGCATTTTGAGTTATCTTTTGAAATGCAATTCAAGTAGCCGAGAAGGTGCATCAATGTAAACTCTATGTAAATTACTCTGAATTATCAATGAAAAAGCATGTTTCTTCCTGCACTTGTGTTCAATCTTCTGTAAATGTGTTTTCTAAATTGTGTTTCAAAATGGGTTCCTATCACTGCACGTCCTTGCCTTATGCGAGCGCAACTCCAGGCTCGTACGGCATCACGCCCCAGCGCGGACGATTGGTTCCGTAAGGGATCCAGCGAGGACGATTGACCCTTTCAGGATCGGGACGTGACGGTGACTACAACGGTGAAAGAGCATCAGGAACTATAAATTCATATAATTTTTTTTAGAAAAATAGACTTTGAAAATAAAGTTTTCATTCAATAGTATAAAACATGAAAGAAGAATCTTTAAAACACAGTACTTTTTTATGAAATTTTTTCAAAAATTGACAAATTTGGGAATAGTATTCATTAAAAAATAAAAGTCAAGTGGAGTAAGCTGTATAATCGAATCGAGACGACCAAAGAGAGCTGTGAAAATAAAGAGTAATTCAATGACGAAGAGAGCCGGCTCGGTAAGGAAGAAATGGCCAATCGTTAAATCAAGGATGAACTTAATAATAAACTGTAATTAGAGTTGCGACATAAAGGATGAACTTAAGATTGCGATTGTGGAAATGAGTCGGGAATAAAAAGTCACATAATTTTGGGATAGAAAAATGGAATTCGAAAATTATGTTTTCAGTCAATAGTTTTTTTCCAAAAGAATAATCTTTGAAGATGGCTTTCTTCGAAAGTCCTGGACTAATGTATAATTGAAAATTTTTGGAAATCGACAAATTTGGGAATATGTCAAATTTGGAACAAGCTAAAAGCTCTAGTTGATGTTGTGAAATAAAGGATCAGTTTTTCAGATTATGAAGACAAAGAGCCACGAGCTAGAAGTCCATGCAACATTTGTATTAGTGTAGTAAATGTCCATGTATAAATTATAATTTGTTTTGTGACATGAAAGGTTGATCTTAAGATTCCGAAGGTTAAAAGAATTGGGAACTAAATGTCCATGTAATTTTTGGATATAAAAGCACAACTTAAAAATCTAAATTAAAATATACTCAGCCTTCAAATTGTATTTAAACTAATTATATGATATTATCTAAACATATATCCAACGTTCGACAATTATATCTATAAACAAATTAATTCAAATATATTCAAATCATATTTAAACTATATTTTTAATATAGGAGGGTATCATCTCTATGGCTCTCATCATCTCTCCTAACTCTTTGTACTTTGCCTCATTGATTCTCATTACAAACGCTACACCACGCCACCGTGGCCATGCTACACCCAGCCACATTCGTACGGATGAAAAGAAATTGATTCTCGTTTCACATATAAACCCACCTCGAGGCCTAAGCCTTCACCATTGTCGTCGCTGACCCTGAGCTTTCCCTGATTGTGTATTCCGCCAACATCGGACACACGATCCATTGTAGTCATTGACCGTGAGCTTTCCCCGACCGTAGTTTCACCAACATCACACACACGACGCAGACCTGGCACTAATGGCCTTGTACTCGTCAAACACTTGTCGTCGCTGACCGTGAGCTTTCCCCTACCGTAGATTCCACCAACATCGGACACACAACCCATTGTCGTCGTTGACCATGAACTTTACGTCGTTAACCATGAGCTTTTTCCAATCGTAGTTTCACCAGCATCAGACACACGACGCAGGTCCGACACCAACGACCTTGTAGTCGTCAAACACCGCCCGGAGATGAAAAAAAATTGACACTCTTCTCACATATAAACCCACCGCGAGACCCGCGACATCACCGTTGTCATTGCTGGTCGTGAGCTTTTTTCGACCATAGACTCCGCCAACATCGGACACACGATACATTATCGTGTTGACAGTGAGCTTTCCTTGACAGTAGTTTCCGACAACATTGGGCACATGATGCAGGCCCGACACCAACGACCTTGTCCTCGTCAAACGCTTGTCGTCGCTAATAGTTGGCTTTTTTCGACCGTAGATTCCGCAAACATCGGACACACAACTCATTGTCGTTGTTCACCGTGAGCTTTTTCGACCATAGTTTCACAAGGATTGATCTGACAAACACCGATGTCGTCTATTCCTACACCATTCCTACACAAGACGTCAATCCAAGACAACTTTGAACTTACCCTAAACAGGTCCAAACTAAACGTATTCAAATTGAGTCTAAATACATTGTACTGGTGTATTGCATAATTATAAGTTAGTAAAGTATAATCTATATAATAAAATATACATATGAATTTTTTAAATGAAAATATGTCAAAATTCGAAGACAAATTTTGTTAGGGTGGAGGAGCATTCCAATTCTCTAAAACGATCCCAAATTCAAAACATAAACATAGGGATGAAGGTGAATCCCAATTTCCTAACAAATATAATAAAAGAATTTTTATTAAAAGGCTGTGAATTTGGAGAACCAAGATGGAGATCAATTTTCCACGTGGCTCTCTGATCACCGTGGACTAACTATGTCTATCACCGAGTACTGACTCCGCCTCCAACAATGACAACAACTCCAACGTGAGATCTCACTCCGCCTACAACGATGACAACAACTCCAACATGTGATCATCGGAGGATGGCCTAGATAATAACCACAACGAAATATAGGTGCCTCCACCAACCGAGCACCTGTTGTGACTTGAGTGCGACGACGGAGGAAACGGTCGCAACATTTGTTCCGTTGCTAGCTCGATTACTAATATTGAACGCGATTTCTGAAGAGAATTTAATTTAATAGCAATCTTTTTGATTTTCTCCTATATCTCAATCATTATTTATAAAAAGAAAATAGAAATGAGAAAGATTGTTGATATATATATATATATATATATATATATATATATATATATATATATATATAAGAAATATTTACTGGTGTTAGAAAAATTGGAACCCGTCCATAAAATAAGTACATAACACACACAACTAGTATGATGGACTTGTCATGTTAAACACACATGTACTAAAGTGTCAGGCTTGTTCGAGCCTTGTTTTTATTTTATGATCGAGTCTAATATTAAAAAATGGGAATTATAAGAATGGTGGTAAAGAGACGAAATTTTTTATTCCTACCAACTCAAAAATTGTCTTTGTATCTAAAGTGTTATGATGAAGATGATGATGATTATGGATCGTATTTTTCAATTTTAGAATGGTAAAAAAGACACGAAAAAACTTATCGCATACTTTATTCTTTAGCACGTGATCTTCTATTAGACCCGGAGTCTACAATAGCATCAGAATCTTATTTTAGTACAAATTCAACAATGCTAAGCAAGAATAGAACCATGATGCTGTCGGATATTTTGGATGTCTACGTTTGCGTTCAAAAATTGATTCATGCCGAAAAACGGACTCAACACTTTGGGTCTGCTTAGTAATGGTGTTTTCATCGGTTTTGGGGTATTTTTGAACCGACCGTTTATGAAAACCTCTGCTTGGTGCTTGGTAATTTTTATGAGGCGCTAGTTTTGGTCGGCTCAAAAATCCCCCAAAATCGGTGTAATGTAATTTTGGGTGACTTTATAAATACCCCAAATTAGTGGGTTTTGAGGGGGTTTTATTATTTTATTTCATTCATTCTTGAAAAAAAAACTTTCAAAACCGCTCGTTATCAAGCATGAATTCGATTGGTTTAAAAGTCGCTACTTAAAACTACTCAAAACCGGATCCCTCATAACCGTTCATAACCGGTACTCTAAAAATACCTCATAACTGATACTCTCACAATTGCCAAGCAGATCATTAAGAGATGAAGGTGCCGACATTAATGAATTGGACTTTCAGTCTCTTAATATGGATAACCCTACTGGAGAAGGAGGAGCTGAACAATGAACTGGCCAAAAGACCGAAAACTTGATATAAACTCTATGATTTTCGAAAATTTCCGATTTAATATAATTAGCATTTGAACCATTATATTTTGTAAATGGACATTGTTTCATTCTTGATAATAAATTTGTGGTAGTGATGTTACAATTATTATCATTAGTTAATATTAAATTATTTAAGTATATTAGTAATGGAATATTTCTTGACTAATGAGTGAAGTTTCCAAACAAAATACCTGAAGTTACTTATAAATCCATGATTTAAATTGCCTAATAATGAAAAAATATCATATGACAATCTTATATATAGATATAACAATCTTATACAGAGAAATATTGTTTGATTGTACGTAGTTTATATCATATGTATAAATACAACTTGGGATTTATATATAATACAGTATTTATTTTATCATCTAGAATTTAACTTTATAACATGTATTATTGTTTGAGAACCATGTTGGAATCAACGTTACTTTGACACTCCCAACGTTTTCTTTCCAAGTCATGCACCCTTCCAATTTCATTTAACACTGTTTTCTTCTGAATATCCTGCTCCCACCTACCTTTTTGCAAAGAGAGAGCTAATAGCTAAGCGACCTTTATCATGTCTTTTGACTGCATGGTTTTCTTTCCATTCTTATGCAACGTTCCCTCAGCAGCAGTACTGTGCATCCGTACTCCATCTCCTGGCTAAACTCCTTTACCCTTTTCGTGTCTAATTTCCATGAAAACTCAGTCCACCCTAGCTCTGCATGCATGTTTCCATTTTCGTGCAAATTAACCTTTCTAACCAAACAGCTAGCTCACCTCTACAATGCTATATACTGCCACGCCCTCCTCATGCTATAGCTTAGCCGACCAACCCTCGAAATCTTAGCCTAAATCAACTCCTCTCTGGCAGCCCTTCCCATGCCAGCTCCTTAATTTTGTCTACTTATCTAAATATAGTTAAATTTCTATATAATTTAAATCATTTTAATATATTTAAACCAACTAAATGATATTATCTAAATATATATCCAAAATTCTAAAAATATATTTATAATATTTTTTAATTAAAATTATATTAAAATTATATTAAAATTATTTTAATATAATTTTAAATTATATATAATTATTTAATTATATCAAAAAAAATTCTTTTTTTTCTTGCATTGCACGTAAATATCAAGGCCGTGTAAGTTGTTTGTATATCCTCATGTAATTAATATAAAAAAATTCTAAAATCCTTCTATCCCTCAATTAAAATAATATCTTAAAATCTTTATAACTAACTATATTTTGTATCATCTCCCACTTCCACTTTCCCTATTATTTCATTTTTCCATCTGTCTCTATTGCTCTATTGGGAACACTCACTCGGCCTCCTGTTACTCATCTGCTTACACTAGGGCGACTCATCTAGCCTTCAGTTCTTCTCCTCGACCAAGACACGTAGTATCTTTGATTTTTTAAGAAAATTAAATTCAAATGTGTTGCACTTAGAATAATTTTTTCATTTTGGCATTAATATAAAATTATTTAAATATTTAAATATATTTAATTTAAAATTTGTTTTATATATTTTATATTTTAATTAAAATTTGTTATATATTTGATTATATTTTAATTATAGTTAGTATATTTCTACTTTTCATAAAGAGTACTGAAAACTGTTAACTATGTAATACAAAAATCTCTTGTAACTCATGTGGTTAAGGTGGGAGATATACTTCCTGGTTGGCTGAGTTTGAATCCATATAGTGTTACTTATAACATATTTAATTTTTTTTAATAATTTTTTATGTAATATTAATTTTTTAAAAGTAATTAATTGATGATATATAACTTCTTCTAAAGTTGCAACGACCTCTTCCTCTGGCTCTCATTTTCCTAATATTCACCTCGAGTCATCAAAGCCAATCCTAATTCAGACATACAACTTAGACTTATATATATATATATATATATATATATATATATATATATATATATATATATATATATATATATATATATATATAAGAGAAAGATTTACTGGTGTTAGCAAAATTGGAAGACGTCTATAAAAAATACATAGCTCACAAATAGTGTGATGGACTTGATGGTCATGTTAAACACATGTATTCAAGTGTCATGCTTGTCACGCCCCGATCTCCCGCGGGCAATCGGCCGTTCCCGCTAGGCGGGAATCACCCTCGCCAGCGCTCCCGCGGAACGATCGCTTAACCCATCCGGGCGTGATGCCGCACGAGCGTGAGCCACGCCCGTGCAAGGCCATGGTTCATTGGCTGGCGGCAAGAGTTCTAAGCCACAGAGTCGCACAGATTGTCCGAGTGCAGTGGAGTCATGAACGCATAGGCGATCGGTAACAGGTTCACTGAGTCGACAATATAGCGGAAGCATTGAAATAAAGTAAGGTAATCTCTTTATTGATATGAACAAGTATTACAGGCGGCGTATAGCCGTGATTACAAGTCGCTCAAGCCTCTCTCTCTGAAACAGTAAAAGCGTGCCAAGTGGCTACAACTGTGGAATGATTGTACAGGCGATGGTCAGGCGACGCTCCAACATTATGTCATGTATATGTGCTTCAGTTTCGGATGCACCGTTGCAAGGCTTCAGAGGGAACTCTTGGCCTTAGCACGCACGAAGGAAGCATCCGCACCGAACGAGGTTCTCCCGTACCCTGCATATAAACTGGTGGATTATCATTACATTGAATGCACTGGTGGGGAAGCTACTCGCCCGCTCGACAAATCCAAACACGTAATACAGGTACCGTGCACAACTATTAAGTTGTCTTTCTAATTGCCTTAGGATCAATTTCATGCAAACATAGAATAGCCTAACGTGTCGGGCAGTGCGCCGTGCGATGTTTGAGAAAACACGGCGAGACTTACCAACTTACCATCTCCTTCCCTGTCCAAGGCAAACATTAAGGCAACTTGTTAATTCGAGCAGAGGCATGTATAAACATTCAGGAGGCAAGCATATGCAAACACGAGGGTCGTTTAAACATGATCGTTCAGGTGTTCAGTTGTTCCTTTATGCGATGCAGTGACTCGCACGCGGATAGCCGCTAAGCGAGGATGACTTATCTATATGAACAGGAGTCACTGGCATAGCCATAAAGGACAGGTGTAGCACATGAAAGAAATGAAAAGCAATGCACGGATCAGGAGCGCTACAGGTCATTCCTTCCGAGTCAGGCGGCTACTTAGTCTGTGAGCAAGAATGGCGTGAAGGATAAATTCACAGGCGCTACACACCATTCTGCCCGAAGCAGGCAGACTAACAGGGGTTCCTGTCCGGATCGGATCGGCCCGGTGCCCCGGAGACCGTCCGCAGGAACAGAGATCGGGAGAATCTCACTTGAAACAAGTTTTTCGCGACATGCAGGTCAGGGTCAGGTTCAGTAACAAGTTCGAGGCAGGATATATATATATATGAACAAGTTTTATGGAATAAGTTCGAGTCAGGATATATATATATGAACTTGTTAAGGCAGGAACGTTGATTCAGTATCTTGCTCCACGAGCTGTGATTCAGTGATTTATTCAGTCAGGGTGCAGATTCCCTGGTTCGGGAATTGCCTTGGTGACCTAACGGTCCCGGATACTTGCAGGTTCATTCAGGCACGGAACGACTACGTAGTAGTCTTCCGGGGTTTGGATGAAAACATGGCAATATTACAAACAGACAAGCATGCATTTCTAAGGAACATAAGCAGGCACGTTAGCTCAGACCCGAAGGTAAGCCGAGAGACGAAACCGTTAAGGGACTTAGCATGCGAGGGTCAGAATATAAGCAGTATTTCATTTCCATGTTCTAGCATAGCAATACAAGTTAGGATTATTCCCTTAGCTAGGTGCGTTGGATTTATTAGCATGCAGGGGTGATTCACCTAGCGACTAGCATGAATATTCCAGATTTTATATGTGCTGGCTAAGCAAAGACAAGTTCACCGTAGCCACCCACCTTAGCTATGATTCGCCTCGGTAGAGCGATACGTCTGAGCGAGCCTCTGAAAGTCCAAGCCGGATTCCTGTAGGGACAAGTCTGAATATCCTTTGCTTCTTGATCGAGGCAAAGCGGGTCGGGACAGTTGCACTATTGCCGTTTGAGACGGTAGTCCGCTTGAGCGGAACAGGGTGTTACATCCTACCCAACTTAGAAAAAGTCTCGTCCTCGAGACTTACTAAGGATAAGCAGTGATCTAGGTTTGAGGCAATCCTAGACAAGTCGTTGTACTTATTCATTTGGATATTCACTTGCACAAGCTTCGAAATCAGCATATCGCTTAGACTGGATCGTGCGCACTTTTGAAGTGCACTTCTAGCGTGAACACGTCAACCAGCTTAGTGATAGCGAAGTCTTAGCACTCGAGTTCACCTTTTCTTAAGTCTTGGATGGTGCACTAGTTCAAGGCGTCCCTCGAATAGTTGCATTCAACCAAACTTAGAGTCAGTGAAAATCGGACAAGCTACTAGCGATACTCTCAAGGGTTCGCACAGGTTGGCACAAAGGCCACTCGCAGCATACAACCAGACAAGCAATCATATCATTCAAAACGTATTTTGAAAGTATTTAGACTTATTGTTGGAACATCCCATCGAGGCATTGAGAGAGAGCGTGCACGTAACCCACGAACGAGCTTTCGAAACAGAGATATCGAATTGAAGGCCAAAGGCGTAGAAGCCAGGCTCTGATACCAACATGTCACGCCCCGATCTCCCGCAGGCAATCGACCGTTCCCGCTAGGCGGGAATCACCCTCGCCAGCGCTCCCGCGGAACGATCGCTTAACCCATCTGGGCGTGATGCCGCACGAGCGTGAGCCACGCCCGTGCAAGGCCATGGTTCATTGGCTGGCAACAAGAGTTCTAAGCCACAGAGTCGCACAGATTGTCCGAGTGCAGCGGAGTCATGAACGCATAGGCGATCGGTAACAGGTTCACTGAGTCGACAATATAGCGGAAGCATTGAAACAAAGTAAGGTAATCTCTTTATTGATATGAACAAGTGTTACAGGCGGCGTATAGCCGAGATTATAAGTCGCTCAAGCCTCTCTCTCTGAAACAGTAAAAGCGTGCCAAGTGGCTACAACTGTGGAATGATTGTACAGGCGATGGTCAGGCGACGCTCCAACATTATGTCTTGTATATGTGCTTCAGTTCCGGACGCACCGTTGCAAGGCTTCAGAGGGAACTCTTGGCCTTAGCACGCACGAAGGAAGCATCCGCACCGAACGAGGTTCTCCCGTACCCTGCATATAAACTGGTGGATTATCAGTACATTGAATGCACTGGTGGGGAAGCTACTCGCCCGCTCGACAAATCCAAACACGTAATACAGGTTTCGTGCACAACTATTAAGTTGTCTTTCTAATTGCCTTAGGATCAGTTTTATGCAAACATAGAATAGCCTAATGTGTCGGGCAGTGCGCCGTGCGATGTTTGAGGAAACACGGCGAGACTTACCAACTTACCATCTCCTTCCCTGTCCAAGGCAAACATTAAGGCAACTTGTTAATTCGAGCAGAGGCATGTATAAACATTCAGGAGGCAAGCATATGCAAACACGAGGGTCGTTTAAACATGATCGTTCAGGTGTTCAGTTGTTCCTTTATGCGATGCAGTGACTCGCACGCGGATAGCCGCTAAGCGAGGATGACTTATCTATATGAACAGGAGTCGCTGGCATAGCCATAAAGGACAGGTGTAGCACATGAAAGAAATGAAAAGCAACGCACGGATCAGGAGCGCTACAGGTCATTCCTTCCGAGTCAGGCGGCTACTTAGTCTGTGAGCAAGAATGGCGTGAAGGATAAATTCACAGGCGCTACACACCATTCTGCCCGAAGCAGGCAGACTAACAGGGGTTCCTGTCCGGATCGGATCGGCCCGGTGCCCCGAAGACCGTCCGCAGGAACAGAGATCAGGATAATCTTACTTAAAACAAGTTTTCCGCGACATGCAGGTCAGGGTCAGGTTCAGTAACAAGTTCGAGGCAGGATATATATATATGAACAAGTTTTATGGAACAAGTTCGAGTCAGGATATATATATATGAACTTGTTAAGGCAGGAACGTTGATTCAGTATCTTGCTCCACGAGCTGTGATTCAGTGATTTATTCAGTCAGGGTGCAGATTCCCTGGTTCGGGAATTGCCTTGGTGACCTAACGATCCCGGATACTTGCAGGTTCATTCAGGCACGGAACGACTACGTAGTAGTCTTCCGGGGTTTGGATGAAAACCTGGCAACATTACAAACAGACAAGCATGCGTTTCTAAGGAACATAAGCAGGCACGTTAGCTCGGACCCGAAGGTAAGCCGAGAGACGAAACCGTTAAGGGACTTAGCATGCGAGGGTCTGAATATAAGCAGTATTTCATTTTCCATGTTCTAGCATAGCAATACAAGTTGGGATTATTCCCTTAGCTAGGTGCGTTGGATTTATTAGCATGCAGGGGTGATTCACCTAGCGACTAGCATGAATATTCCAGATTTTATGTGTGCTGGCTAAGCAAAGACAAGTTCACCGTAGCCACCCACCTTAGCGATGATTCGCCTCGGTAGAGCGATACGTCTGTGCGAGCCTCTGAAAGTCCAAGCCGGATTCCTGTAGGGACAAGTCTGAATATCCTTTGCTTCTTGATCGAGGCAAAGCGGGTCGGGACAGTTGCACTATTGCCGTTTGAGACGGCAGTCCGCTTGAGCGGAACAGGGTGTTACAATGCTTGTTCAAGCTTTGGTCCGTCGAGTCTAATGTTAAAAATGGCAATTACGAGAAATTTGACCCGCATCAAAGCTAACATGTGTACATAAAATTAGAACTTTCACAGAAATTTTGTGACCTTGAGGTCCCATAGTAGGTATGTCTCCATCCTTAGCAATTGTGAGACTAAAATTTGAAATTTCACATATTAGTTTTGCACAAGTTATGTACTGCAACAACTATTGCATTAATAAATCATCTTATAAGTGTGTATTTTTGTTTTGAGATGCTCATCTTATAAGATTGTGTTTGCTTTCCTTGTGACGAAGTTATGATTTTAATTTACAAATGGTAGTTATGAATCTACTTTGAGACCTTGCATGCATGAGGTTAATGACTTGTCAAAAGAGACCACATACAAGAAAATGTTTGCGAGACAAGTCACAAGATTGCTGTTGGGACAAGTCACAAAATCATACAAATCTTAGTTAAAATATAAATATATCTATAGCAAATTCTAATTAATATATAATAAATATATACCAAATCCAATTAATATTATCGAACTACTTGATATTGTTGATACTTTGCGAGACTACAAATTGACATAGTGTGAATGTAAATGCATGTCCATTTCATGAATTGCAGAGTACAGCCCTCAGCCTTTTTGTGTACTTGTATGTTGTGCACTTGTAAGTTGTAACATGTCGGAGGCTTGCTTGTAAATGGCTTAAAATTGTGAGAATTTTATAGGTCCCGGAATTGAATCACTTGATAATATAGAAGGGTACACTCAGAACCACAATCCAATGTTTACTTCTGCATTTTTTCTTCTACTATCAAAACCGGCAACAGAACATCAACATAATATCAATTACAACCTCCATGAACTTGTTTACGTCCTGAGAAATTCAATTTCCTTTGTATTGATAAGTTGTTACAGAGAACAAAATGTCGAAGTTATTACAATTACTCCATAAATGGAGAAGTTATTACAATTACTCTATTCGAGTTTCCTGCTATTCTAATTCCCTTCGACCAACCTTTCCATGCTTCTTTTCAGAATTGAACTCATCTGTAAGCCAAAAAGGACTTTAAATATATTTTAAATCAAAATTCAATGCTTTTTGGTATACTCCCTAATTTGGATGTCAAATGTGAAATATATTGCAAGTTTGTTTGCGTGTAGTCATAGTCGATGAAAATAAGAATCATAGTTAATTGCAATTCTAATTCATATTCTATTTGATTTTTGATTGGACAAACAACTTCATGTTTTGATCAGATATTATTGCGTTAGAGTTCAGAAAATACTTTTTCAAACACTTTGGTTAGAAGGTTTCAATCCTCTATTTTGTAAATAATGTTGACAAGTTATGCATCTAGTGTAACATTAGTCTAATTCTTGGATGGTATTAGCAACAGTCTCAAGTCGAGATTCATAAATTTCTAATTCCTTTAACCAAGCATGCTACATGAGAAACAAGAACGGTTTTTTAGAAATTTTCTAAACATATTGGAACAACTTCAGGATTGCAGGCCCAAAACAGGTCATATATAGATAAGACATATCTTCCATATCCAAAAGCTATGTTGCACAAACACGAAAATGATACGACATGGACACGGCACATATTTTGGTGTATCTGTCGAAGCCTCTGTACATCTTTATGCCTCCTGGATGAATAGAGTAGGTTAAACTGTGTGCTTATGACATCAACTCCTAACGAAGTTCCCCATTTGGAACATAGAGACGGTCTCCATATCTCAAAGTTTCATCTTCATGTATACTCAATCATGTCTATACTCCAGCCTCTGTCCTCTGTCGAAGCCTCTGAAATCTGGCATCTGGCGGTAATGCAGCCTTAATCCTCTCCACCAATGTCGATTGCAACTAAAAACTCGACAACTGTCCGTCTACTCCGGGCATAACAACTTCTATACCCATATGCTCTAGATCTCTCAACAGATGTTGCTGTGTAGTTAAGAAAAATGCCATAGGTCTCATGCTCAACGCGTCAGCTACTACGTTGGCCTTTCCTGGATGGTACTGTAGCTCAATCTCGAAGTCTGTCATCACCTCGAGCCAATGTCTCTGTCTCTGGTTCAGATCCTTCTGAGTGTAGACATACTTTAGGCTTTTATGATCAGTGAATATCTCTACTCTTTCTCCATATAGGTAGTGTCTCCAAAGCTTCAAGGCAAAGATCACTGCTGCAAGCTCCAAGTCGTGGGTGGGATAGTTCTTCTTATGGGTCCTCAATTGTCTAGAGGCATAGGCCACAACCTTTCCATGCTGCATCAAGACACATCCTAATCCTTTTCCGGATGCATCGGTATAGATCACGAATCCTCCGGGTCCAGAAGGTATGGTCAAGATGGGTATTGTAGTCAGGCGCTTCTTCAGCTCATCAAACGCTGTCTGACACTCCTCTGTCCAAGTGAACTCCTGCTCCTTATGGGTCAAGCGGGTCATTGGCTCTGCAATCTTCGCGAAGTTCTCTATGAACCTCCGGTAATATCCGGCAAGTCCTAGGAAACTTCTTACTTCTGAGACATTGGTAGGGGTTGGCCATGTCTCTACTGATAAAAATTTTGCCGGATCTACGAAAATACCATCTCCTGAGATAACGTGTCCAAGTAAAGCTATACGATCTAGAAGAAACTCACACTTGCTCAGCTTGGCATAAAGCCTCTCTGCGCTGTGGGCAGTCTTGGACTTGGTGCTGGCTCGATCCACAAATCAGGCATGTCCTCGGTCTCTTTCTGCAGTCCTTCTTATAATGTCCTCTCTTACCACAGTGGTAGCAAGTCGGAAGCTCCTTTTGCTGGTATGGCGTTGTCCTCTGCTGTGTCTGTGCTCCGGGACGATGGATCGGTCCTCCTGCTCCGGGCTGGGCTCTGGCTGTGTGGTTGTGCTGGAACGTCTTGCTCCTCTGCCGATGGCCTCCTGGATCCTCGCCTCTGAAAGAACCTCTTCATAAGAAATCCTCGCCTGTGCGGTGGTATACCTCTGTAGCTCGAAGGTGAGGCCGTGATGGAATCTTTGGTCCTTCTCTATATCATTGGGTATCAGGACGGCACCAAATCTGCTAAGATGGCTAAACTCTGCGTCATATGCGTCAACATTCATATTCCCTTGTTCTAGATATAGGAACTGGGAGTACAGGGCATTTCTGACTGTCGCTGGGAAATACTTCGCATTGAAGTATTCTAAGAACTGTTCCCAAGTCTGGTTCTTATCTACACTGCGCTCAATAGAATCCCACCAGTGATGGGCGTTGCCTTTTAGTTGGTCCCTCACTGCGGTCATCCAAAGGTCTGGATGCAGTTGTGAAGCCTCTAGTAGCATCTCCGTATTGGCGACCCAATCGGAGATCTGCTCTACGGTCTCGTTGCCTGAGAAAGTATCTGGTCCCATCTGTCGGAACCATCTTACAGTGCCACCTGTCTGGGCTAGTGTAGGTGCTGGTACGGTTGTTTAGATAGGTGTCCTCTCTAGTACTGCCATCAAACTCTGTCTCAACATCTCGGTTTGATGCCACTGTGCTTGCATCATAGTTTAGAAGAACTGAAGCATCTGTTACTGTCCATCTGATTGTGGCATCTGAGGGGGATAAGGTGGAGGTGGTAGTAATGGAACCTCTAGTTGTGCAGTAGGTGTCTCCTCAGATATTGGCCTCTCGGTCTGCGACATCGGTGTAGCTCCTGAAGTCTGGCCCTCAAAATGCTGCGTAGGGATCGTCTGGGAAGTCTGTCCCTCGGGCTGCTGTGTAGGATCGCCCTGAGAAGTCTCGTGCCAATGTATCAGCGGGGCCTGTAGCGGTGGTTGCCCTCCAGGTAGTCCCTGGGGTATCTCCTCTCTTCGGGTGGTGTCGGTTGGTGCCATGGCACTGGGTGCTCCTCGTCCACTGCGCAAGTTTATCTTGCTGCAGGAGATAGGACTTCATTAAAAAGAGTACGTAATCAAACAAACAGGATGCAGATATTTAGAGGTAATACGAAGGAAGTTCAAGACGCAATCAAAGTGGATGATACCTAGTAATTTCTATCCTATTGCAGGCTCGCTGGGCACGTTACCATACCACAAGCGAATAAGTAGACCTGCATGGGCCACCACTAAAACCATGTCACGCCCCATTCCTAAATTATACGGGACCAGGCCACGTGGCAATAGCCAGCTGACACGTCTTCAAGGATATCCCAATTTAATGGATCCTAACGAAGAGTGCTACGCTGTCCTAAATACTAACAAGTCCAATATCAACAACAGGTAATCTAATCTCATCCATAATATAAACAGCAAAAAAGTACTAAAATAAATGCTGGAAGATAAACGCCAGTCTCAAAATATCAAAGTACAACCCAAGAGGTTTGGTGGGAACAAACCCACTACTATGACGAAATAAAAGTACTAAAATGATACATAAAAGAGTAATTACTAGGGCATCGGCTGACTAGATAATGATGCTCCCAATCCTAGGTAGAAGGCCTACCAAGTGATCACAAAAACTCTAACGGTAATACCTCTAGCTCCTCCTCGGTAACGTACCTCGTCTCCTGTCCTGGGCCGTACACTGTGGGGTAATATGCCTCGTCCAAATCTGGAAAGGTACCAGGTCCTCCAAGGGACGTACCAAGATACATAGAAGCATGCTATATATGAATACTGAATAAAATAAAAATAAAGGGTGTGCTAACCATCTAAGTGAATGCAATGTGATGACAACTTTGGTACGTATGGGTAGGCGTAGGCATAACGTCCAACACCCCGAAGAGCGTGGCAGCAGTACAGTATATCGTACATATCGCTCCGAAGAACGTGGCAGCAGTATAGTATATCGTCCATATCGCTCCGAAGAATATGGCAGCAGTATAGTATATCGTCCATATCGCTCTGAAGAATGTGGCAGCAGTGTAAAGGGAGTCATTAGATCCGTGGTTCCTCTGGATACTACGAATTCTAATGTGTGTATCCCATACGCCTACTAGTGTCCTCCCCGTCCAATGTAGATACACAAGTCGAATACTCGACGTGCATACCACGTATCTATATGCCAGTCTCTACAAATAAAATAATCCTGAGTTACGTACTAATCGTGATGCATGCCACACGTACCGATAGCTAGTCGAGTACGCAGACCCGCATCCCAATATGAATTTGTCACAGAGATACGTGTAAGAGTGTCAGGTCTCGGAAGATATCAGAGTATCCTCCCAAGGGGGTGAGTCTGCTAGCAACTATGTCAAGTACACTACTCATCGACGCATCCGCTGACTGCACCCGAGTAATCTCGGACGCACACAGTCATATGAAATAAAGTAACAAAATATCATATAACATATGCATCATTTAATTTAAACAGTAAACATGGCAAGGTATCTTGCCTGAGTCCTCAAGCTGTGAATGCCAAAAGTCAGTTCCTACAGTGTCTCATGGCTGGTCCAGTGGCCCTAAACATACAATATAATATATAACAATCTAGCATCAGCCACTAAGGAAATTCATACATAACTACGTCGCTGCTTTTAGGTATTGACGCAAGTTCACGGTTGATCGACTACAAAATCGCGTGTGCACGTAGCTAGGGTGCACATGTGTCCTATCCTCAGTCACGTGTATCTTACGACAATAAATACTACGCTTATGGTTTTACGAAACTACCTTACGTCTAATATAATTTCTGGTCCTTAATTCCCATATTAGCATACTTGGCGATGTCTAAGTTTTATTGATGAATTACCAATCTTTAATAACAGGTATTATGATTACAATAATTGTTAGTCATTAAATAAATGCTAGATCTTGTTAATCAACACACATTCATACATATAGTTTAAGGTTAATTAAGTTTGTGTCAAAGACTACGACACTCGACACGACGAACCTATATGAACACGACACGAAGAGAGAGGAGTACAAGGCATTTACCTAGTTGGCTGGACGAGGGTCTCCTTACTGACTGGTCGTCCTCCGGCGAATGGTGGAGCTCCGACGTCGGCCGATGAGCAAGGCAGCAGCGGCTGCGGCAACAATTGCAGTGGTCGCAGCAGCGGCTACAACGGCTTGGTCGGCGGGGAACGGTGCCTGGGTTGGCGGTCAGGCCATGGGGGAGGTCGGGGTCCGCCTGACGGTGGTGGTCGGGGGTGCTGGAGGCGGTGACCGGGGGCCGGGACAGTCGTCTAAGGCTCGGGTTTAATGGAAGGTTCGGTGATGGTAAAGGAGATGGTGGCGGTGGTGGATGGAGGTGCTGTACCGGCGGCTGGGTTGGGGGTCCGGCGTCGAGGGGGTGAGCCGGTGGCTGGGGTGGTGGCCTGAGGTGTCGGCTGGTCGGAAGTAGGGGAGGGGGAACTCGGGTTGGATGAGGGGTCGGCTAGGGTTCCTTTTGAAGGTGGTGGTGATAGGGATTTTAGGGTTTGAGTGAAAGAAATATATATTTATATGGGTGATGTAGTTTGTGGGCTGGCCTCAAGGCTTGGGCCTGTCCGGCCTTGTTAGGGTGGGGCTGGTCCACGTGAAAGAGTGCATGTGGGCTTGGTTAGGTTCTGTTTGAGGTAAAATTGGCCTTAAATTAATTTAATTAAAAATAATGCACGTGGCGCTCCTTAATGAATTTAAGACACAAGGAACTAGATTCGAGTGGAACACAAGAGTCATGGGCGTAGCAGGCTTGGTATAGGCTAATACCCTAATTTGGGTTATAGGGAATTGGGTTGTGGTTGTGCCTCAAATTCAAGTAGGAATGGACAATCAAGGGAAATTGAATTTATTGAAATAATACATAAACGTTTGTAACGAATATTGCACAGCTCAAATAAAGAACAATAGTGAGTATCTAAAAGTTACACAAGGGTCAGCTGGGTAGTCTGGCATGTCTAGGAGATGAGTATTTAATTAGTTTGGGGGTACCTACTAGCGTAGCGCTCCAAACATCGAAGCAACGGTAAGGTGTATTAAGTCACAAAAATTATTGCACATAAATCTAATTGTATCCAATTTAATCCTAGTCTCTTGATTTAAATTAAATAAATCATAAATTGGTCGAGGGGGTTTACAGATACACTACTATGCTCTTGGCATGCCAATCGAAATATCCAATCACAATATAAGTTGAAGTTCGAAAAGGTGGATGGTAAAATTGACATACTGTTTCAAGGAATTCTACATTGATTGGAATCTTGTATGGCGAGCCAGTACGAAAGACTGTTATGACGCAGCATGGTACTTGTTCAAAGAAAAGCAGGAGACGAAGGAGTCGACATGCATTTCTTATATCAAAGATACATAGCTAGAAACACATAAAGAATAATTTGTCTTAACATGGACGAATATGGTGAAGCATTATGGCACAGTGACCACCAACCGGGTTGAAGGATCATACGCAAAATTAAAACAACATCTAAGGTCATCGGTCGGTAATTTTGTCTCTGTTTGGCAAGCTATTAATTTAATGCTAGATCAGATGGTGAACGAGATTAAGGCATCATTTGAGATGAGCATGAATATTGTAAAGCACGAACATAGAAATGAACCCCTCTTGGATGCTTTAATGCATATAATATCTTACAAGGCATTGGGCTTACTATTTGAGGAGATATGTAAGTCAAAGCTCGTAGGATTTGATCCCGAGATTTATGACTATTTACATCGACAAACATTGGGCCTCCCTTGTAGACATGAGATTAACGAATATTGTCGCCAATGTAGACCTATTCCGATAGATATTGTTGATCAACGTTGGAGGCAGTTGTCGATAATGCCTGTGGTGAAGAGTGACAATGATTTCTTTTCTTTGCCACAAGTGAAACTCCTTTACGCAGGATGGTGTACCTCACTGGGAGCGGAGCAAAAGTCCATTGAGCTTAAAATACAAGAAATTGCTAACCCCATAACTACTAGAATGCATGAGCCATCCATTGTTTCCAATCCTAAGGGAAGACCTCAAACAAGATAGAGTAGTTCACAGAAAAAATGATGGAGTCAACTAAGAGAGATCCATCGTTCTTTGAGCATGTTGAACAAAGTTTAGAGAAATCTCAGTCTGCTACAGTTGTCAATATTACGACCAGTACGAAACGAAAAAGTAAGCTATCTGTTTGAAGGAAAAAACAGAAAATGGACATGCCAAGCGAACATACCGTGGATGGTGTACATAAGTCTAATTGTAGATTGGGTGTGTATATTGAAGGCTTCCTACCTGAGATACACAGTTACATTTCATCCATTGTTAATGTTCCCAAGGACGGCTATTGTGGATTTCATGTGCTTGTAAGACATCTTGGTTATTCTGGTAAAGAATGATGGAGACCGGTTAGGGTAGAGTTGTACGAGGAGTTGGAGTCTCGTCTTTCATTATACACCAGCATGTTAAGCGAAAAATATGTTGGGAACTTATTGACAAGCATTCATTGCACCGATACCGTTACCAGAGAAGAATACTACATGTCCAACCCGGTCGTTGCATATTTATGTGCTAATAGGTATAAGATACCAATTATACTTATTTCGGAGAATATTAACAATACTTTCTTTCCGATGTGCGCTCCGTCGGCTGAGCACAGACTATCTAACCTATGCACTATAAGACATATTGGGAACCACTTTGTCATACCAAGGTTGATCGGTCATTCTTATATTCCTCCACCTTCAATAATTTTGTATAAACATTCATCGGACGCAACGATCGCCTAGACGACACATTTTAAGGATAAAATAAATCTCTATAAGGAGTTGTTGAAGATGGAGGAGCCCAGAGACATGCCCATTGGCCACTTCGATGTTGAAATCGACCGATACGAGTGGGCTAAATACATTTTGCACTTTTGTATCATTTTGTATAATTTTCTAACACTTTGGTTCGAGTATAATTTTGTCTAATGTTGAACCACTTTTGTATACAGTGAATTATATCAATGAAATATCCATATAAAACTTCCAAAGTATCAGTGTATCAGTGAAAAACTATAGTATCAGTGTATCCTTTAGGACTGTCAACACATTGACAGTCCTATAAGATGTTAGGACTGTCAACTTAGTTGACAGCCCTAATTGAAATTCCATGTCTGTATATCTTTACCCCCACTCCTTTAGGACTGTCAACTTAGTTGACGATCCTAATTTAAATTCCATGTCTGTATATCTTTACCCCCACTCCTTTAGGACTGTCAACAAAGTTGACAGTCCTACCATGTAAGTCTGTCAACATGTTGACAGTCAACTTAGTTGATAGTCCTAATTGAAATTTCTTGTATGTATATCTTTTACCCCCACTTCTTTAGGACTGTCAACAAAGTTGACAGTGCTACCATCATGTAGGACTGTCAACATGTTAACAGTCCTGTAAGAGGTTAGGACTGTCAACTTAGTTGACAATCCTAATTGAAATTCCCTGTCTGTATATCTTTAACCCCACTCATTTAGGACTGTAACAAAGTTGACAGTCCTACCATCATGTAAGACTATTAACTTGTTGACAGTCCTAATTGAAATTTCCTGTTCGTATATCTTTACCCTCACTCCTTTAGGACTGTCAACAGTTGACAGTCCTACCATCATGTAGGACTACTTATTATTTCATCTCTTCGTACGCTGCTCTCTATTTTCCAAGAAAGAAAAATCTATAGAGTTTTCTATGTTCTGCAACTCCTCATTGATTTTAATGTAGTTTTTACCCTTGCATCGTAGGAGACTTTTTCCCAACCCCTTTGCAATTTTAGCCTGCACATGATGACATAACAAAAATTAAGTTAGTTTATAAACATTTACAAATCTTTCAAGTCTATAAATTATTTCCTCACCATCTTCATCAGTGCAACATACAAGATGTGTTTGGCGGAAAGAGGCGCTAGTACTCCCACAGTATCGAGTCTTGGTATGTCAGGGTTCAACAACGTAGGATGTCCGACTTTAGCATAGTATGCCATGTAGTCGTTGCAGTCTGCCATCTCAACCACTGCTTGTTTGTCAGATTCTCCAAGAACATGTCATTGCCACTCGGTGAAGAAGTTCGAGACCAAGTTGAAATAGATTAGGATATAGTTTAAGGGTTTAGTGCCTCCCGGAGCAGTTACCAATTTCAATGTGCGCTTCGGTATTGTTTGTACGTAGCCAAACTATCAGAGCACTCTGTCAGACATATATGCCTCCTCGATTTTGTGGCAACTTATCAGACAGTAAAAGAAAGCTATTGGTTGCAATGGACGACTACTCCGTCGTAAATTCTGATATGGGTGCCAGACTATCTATAACAAAGTAAATTATGCATAACTTAATTTAGTAAATTAGTACCACCCGAAAGAATCTAACAAAAAATAAATATGCTCTCTTTTTACCTCTTCTACCACCAAATCTTTAAGTTCATTGTGTATGGTGGCCAATGTTGAAGAAAGTTTGGCATCAACCAAAGTTGGCTTCCATCGGCACATTCTAGGAAGGTGCTCGTCATAGTGTCTATTCTTCTTAGCCCGCTTCAGCATCGGAAAGTTCTCGTATATCCATGTTTGTACGTATATTAGAATAGTGAACAATTTAACAACAAAAAATTATATTATGTACATAACTAGACAGATATTTTTTTTACATGGAGTAGAGTCTGGTATCATGTATTGTCTTTGTACCGACACGAGATGTTGTACCAAGCTCACGGTAAAGGTATGCTAGTATATTGATTCCTCAAAAAATTCCCCCCACGGTATCGACGTCGAGAAAATTCAGTAGATATCTGGCATAAATCGAAGTTTCGGACTTGTCCGGAATGCCGACAGCTCCTAAGATGAAATCCTTTTATGCACCGGCCACCATATCGACAGTTTCGCCTTCGGCCTCTTTGTCTTTGAATGTCTCTTCCAAATATTTCAAAGAAAGACCATATGACTTCTTAAAATCTTTAAGGGTTCTAAAATTATGATCCTCAACTCCAAGAGAATTTGATATAAAGTCTATGACATGATCATGCTACGATAACTCCTTCTCATTAAATATATCATTAATCATGACCCGACCTGTAACATTAAGGCCGAATATTTGATGGACGTCATCTAGTGTAATCGTCATCTCCCCCGTTGGGAGATGTAATGTAGCGCCCCGTTCCTCCTTTTCGAGGAGCGCGGCTAAGAAACACAAGACGGTATCGTTCGATCGGGATAGATTGAAACAAGAACTCGTCCTCGTTATGGATTTGTTTCTTCGAAATCGATTTCCATATTCAGTGGACCGTGCCCCCGAGATCGACTTAGCGACAGAGTCAGGAGGGACCTCTCCGCTGTTATCTTTTGTTGCCTCGGTTTTTTCGATGTCGCTTGTTGCTTTTGTTGCCTTGAGTTGGTTTTCGGATTTGCTTGTTTTCCTTGAACGGTTTCGATGATTTTATTGTTTTTGTTCATTGAATTGCATTTCAATTCTGAGATTGGAAAGAGTGGAAGGAGTATTGATCGAGCTGTTCGTGATGTAGGTGAACGAGCAGTAGGCGGCTTACGAGCGGAGTCGTGAAGCGCCTCTATCCTTCTCCCTTCCAACTATCTAAGTGAGTGGCTACCATCCCGATTAGCTAGCCCTGCTTCCAAGTCTTCACATCTAAAACTCTTGCATTCTTATTGCCCCGATCAAACGATACCAAGTAATAACTAAAAGATGCAAGATAAAAAGGGAATAGACTTGGACTATATTGCTTGTCATTCAACTTGGGAACGGTTACTCATTTGCATGCTTGTTCGTTCGGAAAGTTCATAATATGCTTCACTTTTGTTAGAATGTAATACTTCTTCAATAAATTATGATATGCATGTTGAACACCATTTGCTATGCGATATATTGATCAGAAGGACTATGCAAAACTGTTTATGCTATGGAACTATTATCGTGAATGTTGTTTGATAACGGACAACTTGTGCACAAGGTATGTTATGAGTTCCACGGACGGTCGCCGGGGCACTGAGACCGATCCGATCCGGACGGAACGCATGTATAGTCGTATGTTATGGGGCAAGGTATTATGCAGTGAGGCTCGCCACCTGCGTTGCATATCATCTGTGTCTTGAGACTATAACCCGTCCCTTTGTGGCATCATGCCAGTGATCCTCTGTATATTTAAACCTGTTGCAAACTAACTTATGTCTTCGTGGCAGGGAAGGCGTGGTAAGTATTGTGCAGGTAGTTCAGACGGGCAGGTAAAATCCACCGAACGGTGGCAAGTTCATTTCAGTAAAATCTATATGCTGCTTACTTGTATATGAACTAAGGCAAGATAGAAACCCACAAAATTTGCATGCTTCATATAAATAACGTGTTGATTGGTATAGTTCGGTTAGCTCGTCTTCACCAGTATATTTCGATATACTAACCCTCGTTGAAATAGGTTCTCCGCACTAAGGTGAACCGAGCGAGGAGCCGAAGTCGTCTTCCCGATCCAGTCCAGCTGTTGGCGCATCCTGATCGCGCTGCATTTTGAAGTACTTGAAGAAAGGAGCTTGCAACTCTTCATACACAATGCAGCTCCGTGGCAAAGCTGTCCTCCAGCCCGGAGGTCTTTATCCTTTTAAAGTTTAGTAAAGGGATGTAATGTACATGACTGCTATCTCATTTTGAGTCAATACTTTTGTAAGCCCGTGCGGCATATTAGCTGACTCGTTCAAGAGTTTGTAATAGATGTTCATTATCAATAAAGAGAACTTTTCCATGTTTTAACTTGTGTTCAATTTATCTGCGTACTCTGAATATGTGCTCGTTATGCAAAATACTTTAGCCTTGTGCGGGCGCAACCCCAGGCCCGCACGACATCACGATTCGGGGGACGCCCCAACAATTCTACGGAATCGAGTCGTGACCTAGTGGTATCAGAGCATAGATTCAAGTTCCTTAGACTCTCGCACTGGAAAAGTTCTTTTAACGATCAAATTCCTGTGCAAACTCTTGAACTCGCTAGGCCAAAATAAGATACGTTCATGCAATAAGTCCATAATACATTATGATCCTAATGTAATTTACTTTCTTTTGAAGGAATGGCTCCAGCGCAATCTGCAGCGCTAGCACCGGACAAAACGCAAGGCCAAGAAAGTAGTTCGGGCACTTCGGAAAGTTCAAGGAGCCAACGAGCCATGCCAAGCATCGATCCCATCCAACAAATGTTGCGGATGATGGAGGCAAACCAACAAAGGGACGAGGCTCGCTACGAACGGGCCGAGAAGCGGGCGGAGGAGAGTCAGCTCAAGTTTTAAGACAATATAGAAGCTGATTCTCAGTCCAACAGAAGCAAGTGGATGCCCTACAACAGATCGTTCAGACTTTGGCTTCCAACCATTCCGCGGCAACGCCAACGACTCCGGTGGAACAGCCCGCGCTTGAAGTAGAGACGCCGCAAATTCCAAGGCCGGGGGACGTGACTGCCTTCGACTTTGGCCACTTTAAGAAAGTCTGCAACACTTTGTTCAACGGGACTGAGGACCCAGTCGTAGCTCTAGATTGGTTGGCCAAACTTGAAGACCACTTCGCTCTGCTAGAGGTCCCCGAAGAGAAGCGCGTCGTATGCGTGCAACTACAGCTCTGCCTCAACGCGCACAATTGGTGGGACGTGCATCGACGATCTCTCCAATTTGACCATGGAGAGTAGGCGATCTCGTGGACGACTTTTTGTGCCACGTTTGAAGAGGAGTTTATACCCCCTCCAGTACAACTTCAGATGGAGAACGAGTTCGTGCAACTGAGGCAAGGCAGCATGACAGTCAAACAGTACTCCGCCGAATTCAACCGACTCTCCAAATTTGCTAAGGCCTATTTACCTGATGTAGCGAGTCGAGCTAGAAGGTTTGAAGGTGGTTTGCGCCCTGCCATCCATGCGCACGTAGTTGTTCATCAATATCGGACAATGCGTGAAGTCATGAATCAGGCCTTATCACTTGAACCACAATATCCTCATATTTCTACCGGCGCTGTGCATACATCCAGTCACAAACGCCAAAGCAACGATAGAGGAAACATCGCTGCAAAGCGTCAAAACAATGGTGGCCATCAGAAAGGAAACCCGAGACCTTTCTATGATTTCTGTAAAAGACAGGGGCACACTACTGATAGATATTACAGCAGGAAAGGGCTGTGCTTCAACTGTGGCGGGCCAGGCCACATAGCTCGGGATTGTCCCCTCCCCTCTAAGCTTCTGCCTCAACCAAATAATCCCTAACGGTTGGTTCTATTCCTAAGTTTCGGGATAAAACTTCCAATTAGTTGGGTAGGATGTAGCGTCCCGTTCCTCCTTTTCGAGGAGCGCGGCTAAGAAACACAAGACGGTATTGTTCGATCGGGATAGATTGAAATAAGAACTCATCCTCGTTATGGATTTATTTCTTCGAAATCGATTCCCATATTCAGTGGACCGTGCCCTCGTGGTCGACTTAGCGGTAGAGTCAGGAGGGACCTCTCCGCTGTTATCTTTTGTTGCCTCGGTTTTCGATGTCCCTTGTTGCTTTTGTTGCCTTGAGTTGGTTTTCGGATTTACTTATTTTCCTTGAACGGTTTTGATGATTTCATTGTTTTCGTTCATTGAATTGCATTTCAATTCCGAGATTGGAAAGAGTGGAAGGAGTATTGATCAAGCTGTTCATGATGCAGGTGAACGAGCAGTAGGCGGCTTACGAGCGGAGTCGTGAAGCGCCTCTTTCCTTCTCCCTTCCAACTATTTAAGTGAGTGGCTACCATCCCGATTAGCTAGCCCTGCTTCCAAGTCTTCACATCTAAAACTCTTGTATTCTTGTTGCCCTGATCAAACGATACCAAGTAATAACTAAAAGATGCAAGATAAAAAGGGAATAGACTTGGACTATATTGCTTGTCATTCAACTTGGGAACGGTTACTCATTTGCATGCTTGTTCGTTCGGAAAGTTCATAATATGCTTCACTTTTGTTAGAATGTAATACTTCTTCAATAAATTATGATATGCATGTTGAACACCTTTTGCTATGCGATATATTGATCAGAAGGACTATGCAAAACCGTTTATGCTATAGAACTGTTATCGTGAATGTTGTTTGATCACGGACAACTTATGCACAAGGTATGTTATGAGTTCCACAGACGATCGCCGGGGCGCTGGGACCGATCCGATCTGGACGGAACGTATGTATAGTCGTATGTTATGGAGCAAGGTGTTATGCAGTGAGGCTCGCCACCTGCGTTGCATATCATCTGTGTCTTGAGACTATAACCCGTCCCTTTGTGGCATCATGCCAGTGATCCTCTGTATATTTAAACATGTTGCAAACTAACTTGTGTCTTCATGGCTGGGAAGGCGTGGTAAGTATTGTGCAGGTAGTTCAGACGGGCAGGTAAAATCCATCGAACGGTGGTAAATTCATTTCAGTAAATTATATATGCTGCTTACTTGTAAATGAACTAAGGCAAGATAGAAACCCACAAAATTTGCATGCTTCATATAAACAACGTGTTGATTGGTATAGTTCGGTTAGCTCGCCTTCACCAGTATGTTTCGACATACTGACCCTCGTTGAAACAGGTTCTCCGCACTAAGGCAAACCGAGCGAGGAGCCGAAGTCGTCTTTCCGATCCAGTCCAGCTATTGGCGCATCCTGATCGTGCCGCATTTTGAAGTACTTGAAGAAAGGAGCTTGCAACTCTTTATACACAATGCAGCTCCGCGGCAAAGCTGTCCTCCAGCCCGAAGGTCTTTATCCTTTTAAAGTTTAGTAAAGGGATGTAATGTATAGGACTGCTATCTCATTTTGAGTCAACACTTTTATAAGCCCGTGCGGCATATTAGCTGACTCGTTCAGGAGTTTGTAATAGATGATCATTATCAATAAAGAGAATTTTTCCATGTTTCAACTTGTGTTCAATTTATCTACGTACTCTGAATATGTGCTCGTTATGCAAAATACTTTAGCCTTGTGCAGGCGCAACCCCAAGCCCGCACGACATCACGATTCGGGGGACGCCCCAACGATTCTACGGAATTGGGTCGTGACCTAGTGGTATCATAGAATAGATTCAAGTTCCTTAGACTCTCGTACTAGAAAAGTTCCTTTAACGATCAAATTCCTGTGCGAACTCTTGAACTCGATAGGCCAAAATGATATACGTTCATGCAATAAGTCCATATAATACATTATGATCCTAATGTAATTTACCTTCTTTTGAAGGAATGGCTCCAGCGCAATCTGCAGCGCTAGCACCGAACGAAACGCAAGGCCAAGAAAGTAGTTCGGGCACTTCAGGAAGTTCAAGGAGCCAACGAGCCGTGCCAAGCATCGATCTCATCCAGCAAATGTTGCGGATGTTGGAGGCAAACCAACAAAGGGACGAGGCTCGCTACGAACGGGCCAAGAAGCGGGCGGAGGAGAGTCAGCTCAAGTTTCAAGACAATATAGAAGCTCGATTCTCAGTCCAACAGAAGCAGGTGGATGTCCTGCAACAGATCGTTCAGACTTTGGCTTCCAACCATTTCGCGGCAACGCCAATGGCTCTGGTGGAACAGCCCGCGCTTGAAGTAGAGATGCCGCAAATTCCAAGGCCGAGGGACGTGACTGCCTTTGACTTTGGCCACTTTAAGAAAGTCTGCAATACTCCGTTCAACGGGACTGAGGACCAGTCGTAGCTCTAGATTGGTTGGCCGAACTTAAAGACCACTTCATCCTGAACCATCATCGGGTCGTGTTCGGATAATAGACACGTCTTCATCTGAGGAGGAAGAAGACGGAGGACTAATAGGAGCTACGTATTCATCGGAGGAGGAAGAAGACAGAGGAGGAGTAGTAGTTGGTTCCTTCAAACGAGACTTGTGCGCCAATGCAGCGACTTGTCTCTATGGCTTGGTTTCGGCGATAGCGACTGGTCTCTCAACCACACGGTCCATATTGTAATTCCTTTGTGCTGACATAGTGGGCCATTTTCTTTTCTTAGTTGTCCCAAGACTGAAAAAGAAATAAATAATTTCAGATACAGAGATAAACAACTGGGACTGTAAGGATAGTAAGGAATTTCTAAAGTCCTGCTTATATTCAAGACTGTAGGTAAACTCTACTGTCCATATAACATCCAAGACTGTAAGATTTCCTACAGTCCTAAGGATACTATAGGACTGTAGAAAAATTCTACAGTCCTATATATACTATAGGACTATAGAATTTGCCTACTGTCCTGTTGGTTTGAAGCCCGACTGTCGACTCTGTTCTATTTTTTGAAATCCCATGTTTGATTTTTAGGGTTCATCAGTTTGTATATCAACCTAAATTAGTTCTAAAACTATTTTATCTAACTATTTTAGGCATTAGCAATGACTCATGTAGGCATTAACAAGGATTCATAATAATTAAATCAAATTTACACATAAATAAAATCAAAATCCTAATGGAGGAAGAATATTGGATACATACCAAGATTTTGAAGAAGTTTGGGTGCCATTGCTTGAAATTGGAGGAGTTGGAGAGAAAGGGGTAAGAAAATTTGAATAAGGAAAGAGAGAAAGGGGTTTGGAAATTTGAAGAGAGAGAAAATAAATTTAAAATGAAGGATTTTCGGAAGGTTTGGGGGTTAGGCTGTCCTGAGTAAAAATTGAAAAATATGGGTTGGCCAGAAGTAATGGGCTGTCATAAGCAGTTTTTGGAGTGCCTATGGAAATAGCCATTATTAGGGGGG